>CM074724.1:23335755-23770755 GCA_037306005.1 Rhinophrynus dorsalis
GATAGATAGATAGATAGATAGATAGATAGATAGATAGATATGAGATAGATAGATATGAGATAAATAGAAAGAAAGATATAGATAGATAGATAGATAGATAGATAGATAGATAGATAGATAGATATGAGATAAATAGAAAGAAAGATATAGATAGATAGATAGATAGATAGATAGATAGATAGATAGATAGATATTAGATAAATAGATAGATAGATAGATAGATAGATAGATAGATAGATAGATAGATAGATACATATGATATGATATAGATAGATAGATAGATAGATAGATAGATAGATAGATAGATAGATACATATGATATGATATAGATAGATATGAGATAGATAGATAGATAGATAGATAGATAGATAGATAGATGATAGATAGATAGATATGAGATAGATAGATAGATAGATAGATAGATAGATAGATAGATAGATTGATATGAAATAGATAGATAGATAGATAGATAGATAGATAGATAGATAGATAGATAGATAGCTTTCCTGGCATAGCTTCACCTGTGCTGTGAATTCTTTTATTATTATTTATTTAGGCCAGATTGGGACAGGTCCTTAGGAAATAGGCCACAGCTATGTCCCTTTTCCTTTGGTAAGGAGCAATAAACTTCCAACAGAAGCAATGTCACTAAGTGTTTTTGTTTTTTATCTATGTCTCTGAGCCAGTAATAAATGTTGGCTTGAAAAGGAGAGAATCTGCTGCTCTGGCAGGTGGTGTTTTTCTGTTGTTTATCCAAATTTCTACGGCTGCAAAATAATTAATCACTTGTCATAATCCGTGTGTAAGAGGCATAACAAACCTGTTATAATGCAGGTCAAGGAAGATCCAGCTAAATCTGTGACAATTCCATCTGCTTAAATGACTACTCCTTTCACTTGTTGCTAATCACATCTTGGTAAAATGATTCACTGGCAGAATATTGTGAAAAGTAACTAATACGTAGGGACAGTGACGGCAATGCATCTGCCTGGTTGTAGCAAGGAAACATCTGTCCAAAGAGGCAGCACAAAGAGGTCTGCAGTAGAGGTCTGCAGTAGTAGGGACTGGCGCTATTGGTCTAGGCAGAGAGCACAACATGAGACATTCTGCAGAAACCAACTGCATAGTAGGGGAGAGGGCAACAATTACTATTCCCATGCCTACAGCCTTGGACACCTCTCTTACAGTATTTTTATTAGCCCCCTTATGGGCAACTGGTTTGCTCCAGAATTTATTTGTTTTTGCTTTCTTCATAAAGCTCATAGACAGACAGACATTAAGCCAATAGATTCACAGACAGATAGGAAGGGCCATAGATACATATTTAGACAGATAATAAGATAGAAAGATAGATAAACAGATAGATAGATATGAGATAGATAGATAAATATGCGATAGATATATAGATAGATAGATAGATAGATAGATAGATAGATAGATAGATATGAGATAGATATATAGATATTTAGATAGATAGATAGATAGATAGATAGATATGAGATAGATAGATAGATAGATAGATAGATAGATAGATAGATATGAGATAGATAGATAGATATACATACAGATAGATAGATAGATAGATAGATAGATAGATAGATAGTTAAATAGATAGATAGCTAGATAGATAGATAGAAGATAGATAGATACATACATACATAGATAGATAGATAGATAGATAGATAGATAGATAGATAGATATGAGATAGATATATAGATATTTAGATAGATAGGTAGATAAATAGATATGAGATAGATAAATAGATAGATAGATAGATAGATAGATAGATAGATAGATATGAGATAGATAGAAGATAGATAGATAGATAGATAGATAGATAGATATAGATATGAGATAGATAAATAGATACATAGATAGATAGATAGATAGATAGATAGATAGATAGATAGATATGAGATAGATAGAAGATAGATAGATAGATAGATAGATAGATAGATAGATAGATATGAGATAGATAGAAGATAGATAGATAGATAGATAGATAGATAGATAGATAGATAGATATGAGATAGATAGATAGATAGATAGCATAGATAGATAGATATGAGATAGTTAGATAGATAGAGAGATAGATAGATAGATAGATAGATAGAGACATAGATATGATATAGATAGATAGATAGATAGATAGATAGATAGATAGATATGAGATAGAGAGATAGATAGATAGATAGATAGATAGATAGATAGACAGATAGAGACATAGATATGATATAGATAGATAGATTGATAGATAGATAGATATGAGATAGATTGATAGATAGATAGATATGAGATAGATAGATAGATAGATAGATAGATAGATAGATAGATAGATAGATATGAGATAGAGAGATAGATAGATTAGATAGATAGATAGATAGATAGATAGATAGATAGATAGATAGATAGATAGATAGTAGATAGATAGATATATAGTCACTCTGCCTGACTATGATGTCCTGGGCTCTAACATGAACTGCTACTGTTACCTGTAAGATGATGTGGAGTAGTGCTAGAGTATAGATCTAGGGAACGCTGACAGACCACTGCTGTGTTACTGTGGCCAATGCCAGGAAAAGGTGCCTACCACAAGGTTAGATATGCAGAGCAGTGGAGAAGGACTGTGCTCAGGATGACTAGGCAGGATCTGTAGAAATGATCAGAACTTGACTTCTAGACTGACAAGCAAACAGGACTGGGCAAGATACTGAAGACTGACTGCAGTGCAGAAGCTGAATACTAGGAGGAATAGCTGAAGTCAGGCTGGAATACCGAGACCTGACACAAGGTGGACCCATTGGAGACAAGCTGTGGAAAAACCGGGTGGTCCGCAATACCTAAAAGTACAAAATCAACTGGGAGGCAGGGCCAAAAAGTCTGGAATAAGTCCAAAAGTGCAGCACACCAGAGCCAATAACCAGCCTGGAACTAGCAGGAAACAGAACGATCAAAGGCAAACAGTGAAGGGCTAGAATAGGCCTCGTTCAGCAGCAGGAAACATTACAACATGCAATATGAAGCAGTGAGGACAAGATCAGGTTCAGTAAGTGCAGTTCTATACAGTAGCAGACAGGACAGGAAATGGACTGAGTCAGCAACAGGATTGGTTTGGCTACAGGTCTAGTTCAGCAACAGCAGATCATTACAGGAGCGAGCAGCAAACAATACCATGGTCTGCAACAGGACTTGTTCTGAAACAGAACTAGCTCAGCATCAGTGGATCGCTACAGCAATGAACAGCATAGAAACACAGCATAGAATTTTATGGCAGATAAGAACCATTCGGCCCATCTAATCTGCCCATTTTTCCTCCTGTAAAAACCAAAAACCTTATTTGGTCCTTGGTCTTCTGTTATGTTGAGGACAGTCTTATGCCTATCCATGAATGCTTACATTCCCTCACTGTATTAACTTCTACCACTTCAGCTGGTAGGCTATTCCACTTATCTACCACCCCCTCAGTGAAGTAAAACTTTCTTACATTACATCTAAACCTCTGTTCCTCTAGTTTTATACAATGGCCTCTTGTCCTAACATTTTTACTCCTTTGAAATGTACTTCCATCCTGCACTTTGTTGAATCCCTTCATGTATTTGAATGTTTCTATCATATCCCCTCTCTCTCTTCTCTCCTCCAAGCTATACATGTTCAGATCCTTTAGTCTATCCTGATATTTCTTTTCCTGTAAACCATCTACCATTTTAGTAGCCCTTCTCTGACTTCTCTCCAGAATATTGATAGGAGAACAAAAAATAACCCCGCTGTACTAGCACACCTATCTACCCATTTAACCAGTAGGGTAAGGCAAGGTAATTAGGACTAATATCAGTAAATAAAATAAAACTTAACTTGTTAAAATATGTACAATGGAGGACAGAAAACAAAAACTGGAAATGCCGGGGCATAAACCGGCTTGCCACACATAAAAAATTAAATAAAACAAAAGGAAAGGGGAGAACCCAAAGATAAGGACTCAGAGTCTCAGATATCAAAAACTACTGTTAGATATACAGTCTCACTTCAGTAGTAGAAAAGTACCAATGAGTCCATAGGAGTGATTACAAGTATTTCAAACCTATAGTAAGTTCTAATACATAGGAACGACTGTAAAGCATGTAAGTATCACTTTAATCCATCCAAAGATCTAAAGTAGATATTGAAGAAATATCACTCTACTCTTGAGAACAATTGCCTACACCGGAGCCACTACCGGTACTCTAAAATAAGGAATGGCAATCAGGATTGCTGCCCAATGAATGAACTAGTAAAGGTGTATTCTTAGACTTCAAGTGTATACATATGCTCCGGCCGGAAGCATATAATAAACATTAGTGCAGACTCTTGTAAATGAAAATGAGATATATTAGAACCAGTAAACTAAAGATTTAGTCAATCTCAATAGTTAATTCATCACAGATATTAGGGAATCACCAAGGTTAAAAAGCGGCTGGATATTAATATAGGATAAGGTGATGGCGCACTCTTAAAAATGCCGGAACAGTCACACCGGCTGCTAAACTACCTGATCTAATATATCATAGGTAGAATATGCAAAAAAAAGATTGGGGAGTAAGGATTGTGAATATTCACCGGGGCATTAACCGGCTTGCCAATAGAGATGAAGCGTGCATATACAAGTACAAAAGCCCTAGATGCCGGGGCGCTAAACTGGCTTGCCACTGATTAAATAATTCAGGCGAATATTGTAACACCCCCACCTGCTCTATATGGTATTCGGCAGGATATAGAGAATATCTAGTTAGAGAAATATCCACTGACCCTAAATAGTATCACAGTGGATATATCTTCACCGGGACATAAGCCGGCTTGCCAATGTATATACTGCAAAAAGATAAATATCTAATCCTAAATGCTGGGGCACTAAACCGGCTTGCCGATATTTAAGTTATTCCCTAAATGCCGGGGGAATATTGATATCCTACTGGAGATTCAATATGATACACAATACTCTCGGTGAGATCTAACCAGAGATCTGTAGAGTGGCATGACCACTTTCCTTTTTCTTCTACTAATACCCTTAGCTATAACGCATCTGCATGTTGATTGTTAAAATATCGCTAATGCATGTAAAGTGAATTGCTACTCACAAATGAATGGCAGCTTTTAAATATGGCATAAATTGGTACTTTGTCAATACATTTCCTCCATTTTCAATACATTTTATTTTGCGAATATTCTGTATTTAAATTGTCACAGTTTGTGACATTTTTATTACTTCACTGTGGCAGAATATATAGTAAGATTAATGCCATTTCTCCAGGAAATATACTAGGTTGCGTTAGAACCTCAAGAACATCCTAGATTATAATTCGCTAAGTATGTTTGTCTGAAGCCGGCATGCGCAGCAGAGACAGCTGTGCACGCTGCAGTTATGCACAGTACAGACTGCCCGCGCCGCAGGGCGCTCTGAATTCAGAGGACTACGGTCTGAATTTGGAACGCCCTGCTCCGTTATCAGCCGTGGCGTTTTCGGACAGACAGTACTGCGCATGACTGCAGCGCCTCCAGTGTATACAGGCTTTAAAATACCAAAATTCATTTTTAGAGAACTTTAGTGTCACAGCTCACTTTAATCCACTTTTATAAATCTCCCCCTCAGTTCTTTATGCGGAACACTGACATCCTCCCCCCCCACATACACACACACGCACATACTTTCTATGATCTCAGAGAGGAGGGGATGGCTATGATCTACACACGCAGGATCCAACTCTCAGTCACATAATTTCACAGGCCGGGGACAATTGCTTGTCTCTAAAGCTGCCTGAAGTTCAAGAAGAGGACATGAGACTTCAAACATTCTTTGCCAGCCGCACACAAAAGTACCTAAGCAGCATTAGGATTTGGCAGATGACAAAAGCTCAGAGTTCTGTTACATCAGGATGCAAACACAAGTGCGACATGGTTCAGTGACTAGAATAATTAGAGATTTGTCACTTTATCACCTAATACAGTATGCTCACAAGGCTTCAGTGCATGAGATTAAAGCTTTCCAGCTTGGCTAATGCTACCATGCACTGTTGAGTATACATCTTCCAAGTGTGTAGACACTAATCTCTAAATGCAGAGGTGCACACGTCCAGAAGACTGGGAGACAGGGATCCTAAAATTTTACTTCTGGTTTCAAAAGTGTGTGTGGGGTGGGGGCATTTTATAACCTAAAAATGAATATGGGTCATGCTTTTTTTAAGTGATAGTCAACCTCCTTTCTGAATTTACATACACAGAAAGAACATAATATAAATACTCAGATAGCCTATATATATTTAGTTTTTTGGTTTTTTTTGTCTTTACCTGTTTGGGTTTTTAATTTTTACATTTTTATGTCTTTCCAGTGAGGGCCTTAGATCTGTTCCAGAGAGATTTCTGTCAGGAACTGTGAAAGCAGGATAGTGATAGATTGTAACGTCATAGCAGCAGAAAACACTGCCTCCAGTTTATTAAATATGAAGTAGAAGCAATGGATGCTGCACGGAATACATTATAACACTATCCCTGATTTCACAGTGCCTGACAGGAAGTTTTCTGGAAACACTGATCAAGAGAGCTCGCTTTCAGGCACATAGAAATGTAAAACAAAAGGCATAGATGAAAAAGAGTATATGCAGTTTGATTTTACACGTTATGGTCTTACAGAATATGTAAATTCAAAAAGGAAGTTGTCTGTCAATTTAAGTATCATATATTCCTAGCCAGAAATTGTTAACAAAAGTATTTCTTAAGTGCCTAAGTCCCAAAATATGTTATAAATGTGCTTTTCCTATTCAGACAGTCAGGGAAAGGCTGTCAGCTTTTGGCCTTGCGGGCAAGAGCAATCAAGTGGCCCATTTCAACCATCTCTCTAGCCCAATGTCCCAGCTCACTCCCTTTTTAATTTTATAATTGGCATCTAGTGTTGAGCGAGCATGCTCGGCCGATGCTCGGATCGGCTCGAGCATCGCTCTGCTCGGCACATGACGGTACTCGTACGAGTACCGCATGTGCTCGCCCGCCATGTTCGGGTCTCCTCCCCGCACGTTTTGCGGCTGCTGCGCAGCCAATAAACGTGCAGGGAGGCTCTGACATCAGTGTAATGCCAGCAGCCATGTTGGCTGCTGGCATTACACTGATTGGCTGGCCAGAACCCGTGGTCGGGTGCTGTATAGCACCTGACCAGCGAGTTCGGCTCAGTCTTAGCCAGGGAGAGCTGAGGATAGGAAGGGAAAGTCAGTGTAGGGAGAAAAAAAGCAAAATTGTGAAAAAAAAAGAACCAAAAGTCCTTTTTAGGACTACTGTGTGTGGGGGCAGCAGGTTATTTTGTGTGGGGGGAAAAAAAAAAAAAAAAAATTTCATATATTCTGTTTAGTGTGCAAAGTTGCAGATTAGAGCACATTCTGTTTAGTGTGCACAGTTGCAGATTAGAGCACATTCTGTTTAGTGTGCAAAGTTGCAGATTAGAGCACATTCTGTTTAGTGTGCAAAGTTGCAGATTAGAGCACATTCTGTTTAGTGTGCAAAGTTGCAGATTAGAGCACATTCTGTTAAGTCTTCAAACTAAAATATCAAAGTCACATATTCCATTCAGTGTGCGTCGCCGCAGTTTAGCAGCACATTCTGTGTACTGTGCAGAGTTGCAGAATAGGAAGAAATACTATTAAGTCTTCAAACTAAAATATCAAAGTCACATATTCCATTCAGTGTGCTTCGCCGCAGTTTAGCAGCACATTCTGTGTACTGTGCAGAGTTGCAGAATAGGAAGAAATACTGTTAAGTCTTCAAACTAAAATATCAAAGTCACATATTCCATTCAGTGTGCTTCGCCGCAGTTTAGCAGCACATTCTGTGTACTGTGCAGAGTTGCAGAATAGGAAGAAATACTGTTAAGTCTTCAAACTAAAATATCAAAGTCACATATTCCATTCTGTGTTCGTCACCGCAGTTTAGCAGCATATTCTGTGTACTCTGCACAGTTGCAGAATAGGAAGAAATACTGTTAAGTTTTCAAACTAAAATATTAAAGTCACATATTCCATTCAGTGTGTGTCACCGCAGTTTAGCAGCCTATTCTGTGTACTCTGCACAGTTGCAGAATAGGAAGAAATACTGTTAAGTTTTCAAACTCAAATATTAAAGTCACATATTCCATTCTGTGTTCGTCACCGCAGTTTAGCAGCCTATTCTGTGTACTCTGCACAGCTGCAGAATAGGAAGAAATACTGTTAAGTTTTCAAACTCAAATATTAAAGTCACATATTCCATTCAGTGTGTGTCACCGCAGTTTAGCAGCCTATTCTGTGTACTCTGCACAGTTGCAGAATAGAAGAAATACTGTTAAGTTTTCAAACTCAAATATTAAAGTCACATATGTCCATTCTGTGTTCGTCACCGCAGTTTAGCAGCCTATTCTGTGTACTCTGCACAGTTGCAGAATAGGAAGAAATACTGTTAAGTTTTCAACTCAAATATTAAAGTCACATATTCCATTCTGTGTTCGTCACCGCAGTTTAGCAGCCTATTCTGTGTACTCTGCACAGTTGCAGAATAGAAGAAATACTGTTAAGTTTTCAAACTCAAATATTAAAGTCACATTCCATTCAGTGTGTGTCACCGCAGTTTAGCAGCCTATTCTGTGTACTCTGCACAGTTGCAGAATAGGAAGAAATACTGTTAAGTTTTCAAACTCAAATATTAAAGTCACATATTCCATTCAGTGTTTGTCACCGCAGTTTAGCAGCCTATTCTGTGTACTCTGCACAGTTGCAGAATAGGAAGAAATACTGTTAAGTTTTCAAACTCAAATATTAAAGTCACATATTCCATTCAGTGTGTAGTCACCGCAGTTTAGCAGCCTATTCTGTGTACTCTGCACAGTTGCAGAATAGGAAGAAATACTGTTAAGTTTTCAAACTCAAATATTAAAGTCACATATTCCATTCAGTGTGTGTCACCGCAGTTTAGCAGCATATTCTGTGTACTCTGCACAGTTGCAGAATAGGAAGAAATACTGTTAAGTTTTCAAACTCAAATATTAAAGTCACATATTCCATTCTGTGTTCGTCACCGCAGTTTAGCAGCCTATTCTGTGTACTCTGCACAGTTGCAGAATAGGAAGAAATACTGTTAAGTTTTCAAACTCAAATATTAAAGTCACATATTCCATTCAGTGTGTGTCACCGCAGTTTAGCAGCCTATTCTGTGTACTCTGCACAGTTGCAGAATAGGAAGAAATACTGTTAAGTTTTCAAACTCAAATATTAAAGTCACATATTCCATTCTGTGTTTGTCACCGTAGTTTAGCAGCCTATTCTGTGTACTCTGCACAGTTGCAGAATAGGAAGAAATACTGTTAAGTTTTCAAACTCAAATATTAAAGTCACATATTCCATTCTGTGTTCGTCACCGCAGTTTAGCAGCCTATTCTGTGTACTCTGCACAGTTGCAGAATAGGAAGAAATACTGTTAAGTTTTCAAACTCAAATATTAAAGTCACATATTCCATTCAGTGTGTGTCACCGCAGTTTAGCAGCCTATTCTGTGTACTCTGCACAGTTGAAGAATAGGAAGAAATACTGTTAAGTTTTCAAACTCAAATATTAAAGTCACATATTCCATTCAGTGTGTGTCACCGCAGTTTAGCAGCCTATTCTGTGTACTCTGCACAGTTGCAGAATAGGAAGAAATACTGTTAAGTTTTCAAACTCAAATATTAAAGTCACATATTCCATTCAGTGTGTGTCACCGCAGTTTAGCAGCCTATTCTGTGTACTCTGCACAGTTGCAGAATAGGAAGAAATACTGTTAAGTTTTCAAACTCAAATATTAAAGTCACATATTCCGTGTAAGATGAAGAAGGCGGGTAAAAAGGGACGGGGAAGTGGACGTGATCCTGATAGTTCAGGGCGCGGGTCAGGACGCGGAGAAACTGTGCCTGGTGCCAGAGCACAAGAAAGAAAGACATCCACCATACCTAGCTTCATGTCTCATTTCACAGGGCGTCGCAGGACATCACTCTCGAGGTCCAACCACTGCGAACAGGTGGTCGGTTGGATGTCAGCTGATACTGCTTCCAGTCGGTTAAGCACCACCCTGTCTTCCACCAAGTCCACTCTCAGTAGCCAAGAGTCTGGTCAACATAATCCTCACTCTGATCATCCTTCCTCCCACCATACACGGTCTGGTCAAAGAAGTGATCCCACACTGGGATATAGTGAGGAGCTCGTCTCATCACCAATCCTTCATTTGACCCTCTCTCCAAGCACGCTTGCAGAGGAACATGACATCTTGTGCCCTGATTCACAACCTCTAGAGGGTACCCAATCACAAGAAGATGACAGATGTGAACGGCATTTAAGGTCAAAGGAAGTAGTGGATGATGATGATGATGATGAGACACAGTTGCCATTAAATCAACCACTATTTCCGTCTCAAGACCTTGTTGAGGAGAATGTTATACAGTTGTCAATGACTGAGTATGTGGTGGATCAAGACATGAGGAGGATGATCAGAGTGAGGAAGTGGAGGAGGACTTGGTGGACGATGAGGTGACTGACCCCACCTGGGAAGGTGTAGAGCCGAGCGATGACAGCAGTCCTGAGGGTGAGCCATCTGCAGCACCGCAACAGGCTGGAAGAGGCAGTGGTGTGGCTACAGAAAGAAGGCGGACCGCACCAAACCGGCCCGCAAATGTTCCACGGAGCACCCCCTTGCGTAAATCTACCTTGCCAAAGGGTAGGTGTTCCGCGGTATGGCGTTTTTTTAAGGAAAGTGCGGACGACAAAAGAATTGTAGTTTGCAACCTGTGCCACACCAGAATGAGCCGAGGCATGAACACTAGAAACCTCACCACCACCAGCATGATCCGACACATGGCATCCAAGCACCGTAATAAGTGGGTGGAACGCCTGGATCGCCCATCTGTGTCTGCAGGCCACACCACTGCCTCCTCTTCCCCTGTTTTCGGTGCCGGCCAATCGCCTGTCGAAGGCGCAGGCCCGCATACCTCCTGCCCTGCACCTGTACCATCTGAAGCACCATCAGCGACCACATCCACTTCCCTGTCCCAGCACAGCGTCCAAATGTCGTTACCCCAGGCATTTGAGCGCAAGAGAAAATACCCAGCCACCCACCCACAGGCCATAGCACTAACCTCACACCTTTCCAAATTACTGGCCATCGAAATGCTGCCATTTAGGCTTGTGGACACTGAGTCCTTCCGCAGCCTGATGGCAGCAGCTGTCCCTCGGTACGCGGTCCCCAGCCGCCACTACTTTTCCCGGTGTGCCATCCCCGCATTACACCACCATGTGTCCCGTAACATCACCCGTGCCCTGACCAACGCAGTTACTGGGAAGGTCCACTTAACGACTGACACATGGACAAGTGCTTGTGGCCAGGGACGCTACATTTCCCTGACGGCACACTGGGTGAATGTCGTGGAGGCTGGGAGCGACTCGGACCCTGGGATGGCACGGGTGCTACCCACGCCGAGGATTGCGGGCCCTACCTCCATCAGGGTTTCCGCCAGCACCTACGTTATTGGCTCCTCCTCCTCCGTTTCCACCTCCGAATTCTCTACACGCAGCGCCACTCCCCCATCAGCCAGTAGCTGGAAGCAGTGTAGCACTGCAGTGGGGAAGCGTCAACAGGCCATGCTGAAGCTGATCTGCCTTGGGGACAAACAGCACACGGCCTCAGAGCTGTTGCAGGGGATTAGTCACCAGACCGAGCAGTGGCTCTCGCCACTCAACCTGCAACCAGGCATGGTTGTGTGTGATAATGGGCGTAACTTGGTGGCGGCTTTGGAGCTCGGCAAGCTCACACACGTACCATGCCTAGCGCATGTATTTAATTTAGTGGTTCAGCGATTTCTAAAAACCTACCCCAATGTGCATGATCTCTTGACCAAGGTGCGCCGCGTGTGTGCACATTTCCGTAAGTCATCTACAGCTTCGGCCGGCCTGTTGAAGCTGCAGCAGCGCTTACAATTGCCAGCTCACCGGCTGCTGTGTGACGTGAGCACGCGCTGGAACTCCACCTTCCACATGTTGGCCCGGCTTTGTGAGCAGCAGAGGGCAGTAGTGGAGTACCAGCTGTTACACGGTCGTCGCCTCTCCGTTCAACTTCCTGTAATCAGAAGTGAGGAGTGGGAATGGATGTCAGACCTCTGTGAGGTTTTACGCAATTTTGAGGAATCGACACAGATGGTGAGCGGCGATAACGCTATTATCAGTGTAACCATCCCACTTCTGTGTCTACTGAAACGCTCGCTGCTCACAATTAAAACCAACGCTTTGCATGTGGAAGAGGTGGAAATGGGGGAGGAAGAGCTTACACAAGGTGATAGCCAGAGCACCCTCACTTCGTCTTCTCAGCGACAATTGGAGGAGGCGGAGGAGGAGGAGGAGGAAGACACGGTTGCCTCCGCTACAGAGGGTAGCCATGGAACTTTAGTTCCATCTCTTCAGCGTGGGTGGGCAGAAGAGGAGGAAGAGGATGAGGATATTGAGAGTCATCCTCCTGGTGAGGACAGCGAAATCTTGCCTGTTGGTACTCTGGCACACATGGCTGACTTTATGTTAGGCTGCCTTTCCCGTGATCCACGCGTTGTACGCATTTTAGACAACACGGATTACTGGGTGTTCACCCTTCTGGACCCCCGCTACAAAGAGAATTTCTCATCTCTCATTCCTCCGGTGGAGAGGACAAGCAAAATGGTGCAATACCAGAAGGTTCTTGTTGAAAAATTGCTCCAAAATTTTCCATCTGACAACGCTGGCGGCAGAGTACGTGCTACCTTGGCCAACCGAGAAGGGGAGAAAAGGGGAGCACACAGCAGTTCCGACAAAGGCAGGGCAACACTCTCCAAGGCGTGGTACACCTTCATGACACCCCGCCAGCACCCTCACCCTGATGCGCAGCCTAGTGTCACAAGGAGGGAAAAGTTTTGGAAGATGGTGAAGGAGTACGTAGCAGACCGTGTCAGCGTCCTCAATGATCCCTCTGTGCCTTACAACTACTGGGTGTCCAAGCTGGACACGTGGTATGAACTGGCACTCTACGCCTTGGAGGTGCTGGCCTGCCCTGCCCCCAGCGTTCTGTCTGAGCGGGTATTTAGTGCTGCTGGTGGCATCATAACAGATAAGCGTATCCGCCTTTCCTCCGACAATGCTGATAGGTTGACACTTATAAAAATGAACAAGGCCTGGATTTCCCCTGACTTCTCCACTCCACTGGAGGAAAGCCCCGGGGGAACATAAACTCACTTTATATATGTTATTTACAATGATGGGAATACTCTGTATTCCCATTCACCCCTTCCACCCAAAAAACGGGTATATGGTTGACTCTTAATCTTCTCATCCTCCTCCTCCTCTTCCATATGCCCTGTGCTATAATTTTTATATAGGGCCAGCTCACCAGCGGGCCCTGTTTGACAATTTTTATATAGGTCAGCTCACCAGCGGGCCTTCTCATATAATGTTTTATTGGGTCAGCTCTCTAACGGGCCCTCTCATATAATGTTTTATAGCGTCAGCTCACTAGCGGGCCTTCGCATATAATGTTTAGGATGGTCAGCTCTGCAGCAGACCCTCACCCATAATGTTTTAGATGGTCAGCTCAGCGCACGTTTCCCTCTTAATCATGGCCTCAGTTCAATAAAATCAAGGAAATTTTTGGGAGAATTTGCCTCTGCGCACGTTTCCCTCTTAATCATGGCCTCACTTCAGAAAATCAAGGAAATTTTTGGGAGAATTTGCCTCTGCGCACGTTTCCCTCTTAATCATGGCCTCACTTCAGAAAATCAAGGAAATTTTTGGGAGAATTTGCCTCTGCGCACGTTTCCCTCTTAATCATGGCCTCACTTCAGAAAATCAAGGAAATTTTTGGGAGAATTTGCCTCTGCGCACGTTTCCCTCTTAATCATGGCCTCACTTCAGAAAATCAAGGAAATTTTTGGGATAATTTGCAGATAATATACAAGTAAATATACAGCAAATATTGTTTGGTAACAATTTTTCGCCTAAAGTCGTTTTTATTTTCCTTTTTGTGTGTTTTATGGTCAGTCTGTAAAAATGGCGTACTACGGGCGAAAGATCGTTCCCAGCAGCGATGTTGGAGTCCAAGATGCATCCAGACATCCTCCCTATGCTGTCCCTGAACCATTTCTGTGGTGTTTCCATCCTTTTCTGCCCTTTTCCTATGGACCAGGCACCCTCCCCTCATCAGAGCAGGGGGTGCCTGGTGTAATGCTCGAGTCCTCCCATTGACTTCAATGGGGCTCGGGTGCTCGGCCGAGCACTCGAGCCTCCGGGGGCGCTCGGTCAGAGCACCCGAACACCCGAGCATTGGGGTGCTCGCTCATCACTATTGGCATCAATAATGTGAAGTAAGGCCAGTATTAATCAGATATTCATTTTATGAGGTGTTGCCTTGCAGTTTGTCTTGCCTTTTGTAGCACCTGCTTCCATGGTAATATGGCAATTCAGTTAGTAACTATGAGTTATTTTTAATGATACACAAAAACCTTACAATTTAAACTGATCTACACTAGTGGCATCACTAAATACCAAATGAAATGGAGCTACGCTAGTGATACCGCAAAGCTTGCAACATGAAATGGACCTACACTACTGATATCAGACAGGTCGTAGTTCATAACCATTTGACCCCTGTTTGTTTATACAAAAGCGGTAGGCAACATCATTTCTCAAGTGCGGATAACTGTGTAGGATTTCTGGGTATCCCCTCTTGATTAAAGGCAGATCAATTAAGCCTTTGAGTGTCAAAGAGGTATGGATACTTCTCTGACGCTCAGAGCCTTAAAGGGATTGAAAGCAACAGCCTTCTTGAATAAAAGAGAGGTGGATACTAATCACAGCATCTGTCTCGTATTTTGACTCAAAATATAAAAAAAATAGCCAAATGTTGTCTGAATTGGACAGTCCCCACATGCATTAAAAAGTATGTTAAGGACTATATATATGTATGGGTCCTAACTTAAAATAACTTGTATAGATACTACATGTAAGTACATGACTCTTAAAATGGACCTGTTGCCTAAGATAAATTTGGTTAATTTTAAAGAGAAATACAAACCACTTATCTGTTGTTCTGGACATTTCTTAATTTAGATTTATTTGGGAAATTAACCTTTGTTTATACCACAATAGGGTACTGTATGCTAATTCATGTTTGTGCTGGACCGCTCTGCTATGAATTCATCTAGCAGGACACTGGTAGAGTAAAAAATTCTACCTTTATGGACTAACTGGGTAGCTTTAGAATGCAAGCTTTTAAAGGGATAGTAATGTTTCATAATAAAAGCAGCTCTAATTAATCATCATAGTATTTGGACTTTGGAGAGTGTTATTTCAATTCTGTCAGAGTTGTAGTTCAAGAGTAATTCAATGACAAAGTATCCCCCTCCTGCCCCTTTTACTGATGTAACACTGCTCAGCCAGTTCAGAAGGGAGGTGCCCAGGTAGACTGCAGAGAGGGACAATCTTCAATTAAGATAAGGGGAAAAACCTGAAAAACTTGTCAAGGGGGGCAGGGCTTTCATTGTTCTCATAGGAAGAAGATTGTCCCCTTCTGTTATCTGTCTGGTCTATGGACTGGATTCCACATCTGAGAAGAGATGGCTTACACTAGGTAAAAGGGGCGGGAGGGGAAACTTTGCTTGTGAATGTCTCTCAAACCATAAAGGTTTGAGAGATAAGACTTATATCGTTCTTCATGTTTTTTTAATGCCTACAAAATAAAATAAAGATAAAAGGAAGTATTACTATCCCTTTAAGACAATTTGGGTCTCTTTTTCAGGAATATTCTAAATCTTTAACTCTACCAGTCTCCTGCTTTTATACGGCTAACACAACACAATGCGTTGCACACCCCTTTGTTACATAAACGATTAAAATTATCATGTACACAGTGGGTAGAGTTTTTGTTTTGTGGTCGTTGCAGAATCTATCATGGCCACCTCCATGGAGATAATATCCAGTACTATTCAAAGATGATATCTCTTGAATCAAAGAGCAAGGAAGAAAAATCAGAGGACCCATTAGGATTTTCTGGCCAGGGTAAGGTAGGATTAGTATTATTAGGATGAGTTACTTCCCCTTTAAAATATATTCTCATGGGGCTGTGTTCCGCATTAATATTCAGACAGAGTAGCTGCACAGTGACTGTAAATTCTCAGCAGGCTCAGTGGTAAGACATTCATTGTGCTGCTGTATAAAAAGCTGACAGCTTGTCCATGACATAAAACAAATGAGCCTGCAGGGTGGCGGTGGTGTTATTTTATTGTAGTTTATTAGACTTAGGCGCAGCATTTCTTAAAGGAACATAACCACCTAAAGATGAAATTGGTTGACAAGCTTCATTTGTTTAACAAAGAATTAAAACAATGTGCTAGATATGTTCTGTAAAATACATTTTAAGAAAATAACATTAATATTTTGAGGCAGTGTGGCATGGTATGGTAATTCTGTGCACAGTATGCTAATTTGTTCAGTTCTAGGCCAACCTTTCAGTGCTATTAAAAATACTAAGAAGCAAGAAAAACTACATTATAAAGCAACCAAGCTGATGAAAGTGGAATAAATAAAAGCAATCTTCTTTATTCTTGTCACAGTACCTTGTTTCCAGCGCCACAGCTTCAGCGACGCTCGGCGTCTTTCCATGCGTCATCTGCAGGCAAGAGGCTAGACTCTTTGGCCCAAGATATGACTATGTCCAGCAAGGGTTTAGCCTGAGAGGCTTCAGGGGACTGTGAGATGCCACCTAAGATCTGTCTGCGACAGGATCTTCTGGTGCGAGCGTCTCCCGGACTTACTGGGCATGATTTCAGGAAATGACCATTCTTACTGCAGTGCAGACATAGTCCCTTCTTGGGCCAAAGAGTCTAGCCTCTTGCCTGCAGATGACGCGTGGAAAGACACGTCGCTGAAGCTGTGACGCTGGAAACAAGGTACTGTGACAATTCTTCCACATAAAAACTTGAAACATACATGAGACAAACATCTACAGGACTTACAGCCACCAGGTCCAGAATACTCATGACGGTCAACGCGTTTCTTGTTCACAGTGCTCATTCATGAATGAAGATTGCTTTTATTTATTCCACTCATATCAATCTGGTTGATTTATGGTGCATCTTTTCTTGCTTCTTGTGATTAATAACGTAGGGCTGCAGAGCAATGCATTGGATACCCCTCTTGTACTCAAAGCGTTAAAGGAACAGTGAAGTTTATTATAAAAATATATATATTGTATGCTTTTTGCTTTTGAGTGAAACAGGGTGACTCCCACTGCTGGGACATACTTCATTAAAAACATTACACTTCAAACTGTCACGACTGGGTAGAGCTGTTACTGTCACTATCTGAGGCATAGAGCAGAACAGTTTAATAGGCTCTTTATTGCTTAACTTATTGAAAAGAGATAATCCTACATAATAATTCACTGGAAAGTTTGTAATGACACAGTCATGCGCAGTAGAGACTGCCAGTGACGAGGCTGATACAGAGCGGGGCGCTCCGAAGGAGCATCCCGCTCTGTATCAGCCACGGCATATCATCTCTGGTACTCCAAGGGTTAATGGGCTTAACCCTCTGAGTGCTAGAGAGGTATCCAATGCATTGCAACAGCACTCAAAGGGTTAAATTGAAACAAAGTGACTCCATCAGCCCCAGTTCTTACCATGGAAACTGAAGATCTGTGTGTTCTAACCTATTCCCCAGCTGACTCCATTCACCTGATTCCAATCTGCCTCTGAATGTCCCAGTGCATTATGGGACAGGGGATAGAAACAGAAGTTTTTATGCTCTTTGAAAGAAGTGATCAATGTGTGGCTCCCCAGTAAAATGGGAGCTGCTGGTTGGTGGGTTATATTATTGTGCCATGAATTGTTTACTGTAGGAGTTGTAAGTCGAGAGAAGTGATGTAGCAGTAAGTGAGTTGTGGAGGAGAGGGTCAACCCTTTGAGTGCCAGAGAGGTACGCAATGCATTGCTTTGCAATTTATGTGTACCCTTCTGGCACTCAAAGGGTTAAGACTGATGTTGGGGGGCAGCCTAACTCTTCCTTACAGCTGCCCCTGGGTGTGTGTGGCAGGGGACGCAGGTTCTCTCTCATATATATCTATATATATAAAAGAAGACTTTGTGCCTGCCAAAACACACCCAGGGGTGGTATTAAGGAGGAGTTACTGTTCCCATTGGGTGATTCAATCATGCAGGGAGTTGGCCCGCCCCCACTATGCAGCCCACCCACCACTATCAAAGTCAGAAAAAAAACAATATGGCCGCCACTTGCTCCTACACCACAGACAAACACACATGCCCCACTCACACAGCACCACACAAACACACACACATGCCCCACTCACACAGCACCACACAAACACACACACATGCCCCACTCACACAGCACCAAGCAGACATGCCCCCACTCACACACACAGCACCACATATACCACATACACACACAAAGCCAGAAATACATATGGCTGACACACACACACAGTCACTCACCCTGACTCCCAGAGGCCTCAGCAGGACCTGTAGTGCAGCACCAGAGGAACAAAATTGCACTCAAAGGGTTAAGGTAGGTCCTCATTGCTCAATTATTTCTTCACTGTCATCATTTGCTATGCAAGACACAGGACAGACAGCCATCAGATTCACACTTAACCCACTGACTGCCACAGGGTTGTGTATCAAGTTTTACCCCTCAGGGAGTGTGTTCAAACTCCTCACACTGTAAACTTGCATTTCTCTCACACTTCTCCTCCTTCCCCAGCCTATTACTAACACTTTTCCATAGTTATGTTAAGCCCCGCCCCTACTCGCGATTAAGCCCCGCCCCCTTTTAACCCAGATTGCCCCATTGCTCTCTCCACATCAGCACCACATCAGTCCCCTCTAGGGACTTCACAAGTCAGTGTTCCCAGGTATGAACACACTTCCCACTGCTATTTAACTCTGACATGCCTCTCTATACCTTAACCCTTTGAGTGCCAGAGGGGTACACAACTCATGAGCACATGTGTTTCTGCTCATATATGTTGCGTGTCTGTGTGTGTACATCTCTGTTACATATGTGTGTCCATATGTGCATCTCCAGTGTGTCTGTGTGTACATGTCTTTTGCATGTTTCTGCCGCTCAGTGTGTGTATGTGCATACCTCCCAACATTTCACAGGGCCAAAGAGGGACATGTTAGTTTTAGGTAATATTATTGGGGGTGTGGCTGGTGGGCGGGGCATTAGTAAGAATTTTTAGGTTATTTCATGACCTATTACTAGCTATTTATGTAATGATTTAGTTCAAGACCAAAGTATTTTATTTGCACAGACTAATGTATACACACATATACTGAAATTTATTGCTTTATTGCTGTAGAGCAAAGTAATACACACCACACAGTCAGGGCTGGTGCAAGGATTTTTGCCACCCTAGGCAAAACCTAATTTTGCCGCCCATTTCGCTCCGCCCCTTGTGTCCCACCCCTTTATACCCTGCCTACTTATACCCAACCTCTTTTCATGATTGTCCTCTCTCTGCCCCCTGAGCCACTCTGCCCCTGTTCTGGAGATGCCTGTAAGAGATGCCCCCCACCAGCTCCAACTTGCCCCTTATCAGCTTCACTTTGGCCCACCAGCTCCACTTTGCCCCTATCAACTCCAACTTGCCCCCATCAGCTCCAACGTGCCCCCACCAGCTCCATTTTGCCCCCTCAGCTTCACTTTACCCCCTCAGCTCCAACTTACCCCCATCAGCTCCACTTTGCCCCCCATCCTCTCCAACTTACCCCCATCAGCTCCACTTTGCCCCCCATCCGCTCCAACTTGCCCCCACCAGCTCCACTATGCCCTCTCAGCTCCAACTTTCCACTATCAGCTCCACTATGCCCCCAGCAGCTCCAACTTGCCCCCATCCGCTCCAACTTGCCCCCCCATCCGCTCCAACTTGCCCCCCTCAGCTCCACTTTGCCCCCCTCAGCTCCACTTGCCCCCCTTAGCTCCAACTTGCCCCCCCTCAGCTCCACTTTGACCCTCATCAGCTCCACTTTGACCCTCATCAGCTCCAACTTGCCCCCATCATCTCCAACTTGCCACCACCAGCTCCACTATGCCCCCTCAGCTCCAGCTTTCCCCTAACAGCTCCAACTTGCCCCCATCATCTCCACTTTGCCCCACATCTGCTCCAACTTGCCCCCTCAGCTCCACTATGCCCCCTCAGCTCCAACTTGCCCCCCATCACATACCTGTATCTCCCGCGCAGTCTTCTCTTCAGTAATGCAGAGCGCGGCGGGAGATCATGACTCCCAGCGCGCTCTGCATTACTAAAGATCCGACCAGATGAGGAAGCGCTGTAGCAACACAGACCTGACTGTGTTGTGGTTCCTGGCGTGGTGTGTGGGCGCAGCTCTTCTCCGCTGCATGCCCGCGTCCCCAGTACGTGTGCGCCCTAGGCCGGCGCCTACCTCGCCTATAGGTGGAGCCGGCCCTGCACACAGTCTGACCTCCTAAAAAGAGGGACAACAGGGTGGGAAAGAGGGACAGAGGGATTTGGCCCTCAAAGAGGGACTGTCCCTCCTAAAGAGGGACACTTGGGATGTATGGTATGTGTCTGCCTGTATGCTGCATATGTCTGTGTTTATCAGTGTGTCTGCATTTCAAACACGTGCGCCCAATGGTCATAACATGACGGGCAACGCCGTCCCATGTTGCTAGTATATATATATATATATATATATATATATATATACTACCAATGTGGGACGGCGTTGCCCCTCATGTTATGACCATTGGGCACATGTGTGTGAAATGCAGACACACTGATCAACACAGACATATGCAACACACAGGCAGACACATACACACAGTGAGCGGCAGAAACATGCAAAACACATGCAAACACACACACTCACCGGAGATGCACACATGGACACACATAAGTAACAGAGATGTACACACACACGCAACATATATGAGAAGAAACACGCACGCATGAGTTGTGCACCCCTCTGGCACTCAAAGGGGTAAGGCATAGAGAGGCATGTCAGAGTTAAATAGCAGTGGGAAGTGTATTCATACCTGGGAACTTTGATTTGTGGAGTCTCTGGAGGGGAGTTATGTGGTGCTGAGGTGGAGAGACAAATGGGGCAATCTGGGTTAAAAGTGGGTGGGGCTTAATCGTGAGTAGGGGCGGTGCTTAAGAGAAATGTGGAAAAGTGTTAGTAATAGGCTGGGGAAGGAGGAAAAGTGGGAGTGAAATGCAAGTTTACAGTATAAGGGGTTTGAACACACTCCCTAAGTGGTAAAACTTGATACAGAACCCTGTGGCAGTCAGTAGGTTAAGTGTGTACCTGATGGCTGTTTGTCCTCTGTGTTGTATGGCAAATGATGACAGTGAAGAAATAATTGAGCAATGAGAACCTACCTTAACCCTTTGAGTGTCATTTTGTTCCCCTGGTGATGCAGCACCATTAAATGGCTATACTACAGGTCCTGCTGAGGCCACTGGGAGCCAGGGTGAGTGACTGTGTGTGTGTGTCAGCCATATTTCTTTCTGGCCTTGTGTGTGTGTGTGTGTGTGTGTGTTTGGTGTTGTGTGTGTGAGTGGGGCATGTGTGTGTGAGTGAGGCATGTGTGTGTGTGTGGTGCTGTGTGTGTGAATGGGGCATGTGTGTGTGTGTGGTGCTGTGTGTGTGTTTGGTGCTGTGTGAGTGGAGAATGTGTGTGTGTGGTGCTGTGTGTGTGAGTGGGGCATGTGTGTGTTTGGTGCTGTGTGAGTGGGGCATGTGTGTTTGTCTGTGGTGTAGGAGCAAGTGGCATCCATTTTGTTTTTTTCTGACTTTGATAGTGGTGGGCGGGCTGCATTGTATGACATGTTAACTGCAGATGTCTGTATCAGTAATCACTCTGCATTACGTTGACCTCGAAAACTTAGTTCCTACAGATTGTTCTGTTAATTGATGAGATCATATATATTGAAAATGGTTATTTTTCACTTTGTATTGATATTTTTCCTTTACTTGCATTGTCTTAATTTGGACGTTTTCTTCTTGGCTTCGCTCCCTTAGCAGGGAATGACTTGACCGTATAATATCCCTTAGAACTGAATACGGTATTAATTGTAAGTCTGCACTATATATATATATGTGCCAATGTATACTGAGCTTTGACAGGTTGTACTGTATAATGATGTATCCCTATATATTGAATATGATCAGTCTGCACTGTATAATGATGAGTCCTTATGTAATGGAAATTCTGAATATGGTCAGGCTGCACTATATAATGATGTGATCGGTTGTGTTCCGTACCCCTCTGGCACTCAAATGGTTAATTATCAGTCACATTATGTATTTATGTGAGCATGTACACTGAACATTGACAGGCTGCACTGTATAATGACTTGATCTGATATGCTGAATATGGTTAGGCTGCATTATATACTGATGTGTTCATATTCCATAAGAGCATGAAGATCAAATAGACACAATAACCACAAATATTGCTAAAAAAACTGACACAGTGTTTGCACATTTTTAAATCAACTTTAAAATGTATTTCACAATTTTTTTTCCTTCAACTATGTCGTATCTCTTGAGTAAATAAAAATATATATTTAAAATGACAGTGCTGTAACCATTCATCATACTGCAATGTATCCTCAAAATAAATCTATCTAGCTGTCATTATTTTTTATAATTAAAATTTTTTGTAATTAAATAACATTTTTAAAATATTTTTAGTTTTTTTTAAATTAAATGAATGAAAAAATGGGAATACTGTACTCTAACGTTATCCTGAAATTTATAATAAAAATATTAACTTCTTCTTGTAATTATTTTTTATAGCTATAATTTTTTTAATTAAATAAAATGTTTAAAATATTTTCTGGGTTTTTTATTAAATGAAAGTAAAATGGTAGTGCTGTAATCTAACGTTATCAGAAAATTTGTAATAAAAATATTGACTTCTTTTTGTCATTATTTTTTATAACTATAATTTTTTAAATTAAATTAAATTAAATGTTTTAAATATTTTCATTATTTTTTAAATAAATGAAAGAGAAATGGAAGTGCTGTAATCTAACGTTATCAGAAAAATTATAATAAAAGATATTGACTTTTAGTTATCTTGTTTTAAATATTTATATTTTTTTTAATTCAATACATTTTTTTAAACATTTTTAATTTCATTTAAATTAAATGAAAAAAAATGAGCTAAACTCTACATATTATTCTTCATTTACCACCAACATAAGATCTATAAATATCATAACTAAGGCAATTTTTTTAAAGAGTCTGTACAAAGTGAGCTATAGTTTTATTATTTAATGAAGTATGTTGCCATGGACTCAACGTATTCTAAAGTACACCTTTGCACTAATGTCTGTCTGCACTCTACATTGATGTGTCTCTCTATACTGAATTTGTCTGTACACTAAGTATTGCAATAGTAAATTGTCTGTGTATGTGATCTAATAGAATGAGTGTTTATCCTGTGGCACAGTATAACAATAGATATCAATGTACTGGATGTGCTCAGTCTGCACTGTATAATGCCGAATCCCTGTTAACCGAATATGGTCAGGCTGCATTATATAACATGGTAACTGCAGATGTCTGTATCAATAATCACTCTGCATTACGCTGACCTCGAAAACTGAGTTCCTTCAGATTGTACTGTTAATTGACGAGAGCCTATGTTTTGAAAATGGTTATTTTTCACTTTGTATTGATGTTTTTCCTTTACTTGCATTGTCTTAATTTGGACGTTTTCTTCTTGGCTTTGCTTCCTCAGCAGGGTATGACTTGACCGTATAATATCCCTTAGAACTGAATATGGTATTAATTGTAAGTCTGCACTATGTATATATGTGCCAGTGTATACTGAGCTTTGACAGGTTGTACTGTATAATGATGTATCCCTATATACTGAATATGGTCAGTCTGTACTGTATAATGATGAGTCCTTATGTAATGGAAATTTTGAATATGGTCAGGCTGCACTATATAATGATGTGATCCAATATACTGAGCATGGTTAGGCTGAGTTCCTGATGTTCAAAATGACATAGTAATTGCAGTCATCTGAATTAGTCATCAGTCTGCACTACGTGCGACCTTGTAAACTGAGTACTCACAGATTGTACTGTAAAATTATGAAATATATATGGTTATTTCTTATGTTGTACTGATGTGTCTCTTATCTTGACATTGTCTTAATTTGGAAGTTTTTTTCTTAACATCACTCCCTAAGCATGGTATGACTTCATTGTATAATATCCAATCTTAGAACTGAATATTGTTATTAATTATCAGTCACATTATGTATATATGTGAGCATGTACACTGAACATTGACAGGTTGTACTGTATAAATATATATCCCTATATACTGGATATGGTCAGACTGCAATGTATACTGATGAGTCCTTATATTATGGGAAATTCTGAATATAGTCAGGCTGCACTGTATAATGACTTGATCTGATATGCTGAATATGATTAGGCTGCATTATATACTGATGTGTCCATATTCCATAAGAGCATGAAGATCAAATAGACACAATAACCACAAATATTGCTAAAAAAACTGATACAGTGATTGCACATTTTTAAATCAACTTTAAAATATATTTCACAATTTTTTTTTCTTTCAACTATGTCGTATATCTTGAGTAGATAAAAATATATATTTAAAATGACAGTGCTGTAATCATTCGTCATACTGCAATGTATCCTCAAAATAAATCTATCTAGCTGTCATTATGTTTTATAATTACAATTTTTATAAGTAAATAAAATTTTTTAAATATTTTAATTTTTTGTTTTTAAATTAAATGAAAGAAAAAATGGCAGTACTGTAATATAACATAATTCTGAAATTTATATTAAATATATTGACTTCTACTTGTCATTATTTTTTATAATTACAGTTTTTGTAATGAAATTCATTTTTTTAAAAATATTTTTAGGTTTTTTTTAAATTAAATGAAAGACAATTGGTAGTGCTGTAATCTAACATTATCCTGAAATTTATGATTAAAATATTGACTTTATTTTGTCATTATTTTTATACAAAATTTTTTTTAATTAAATAAAATGTTTTAAATATTTTCTGGTTTTTAAATTAAACGATAGAAAAATGGCAGTGCTGTAATCTAACGTTATTATGAAATTTATAATAAAAATATTGACTTCTACTTGTCATTATTTTAAATAACTACAATTTTTTAATTAAATAAAATGTTTAAAATATGTTCTGTTTTTTTTTTTAAATTTAA
This sequence comes from Rhinophrynus dorsalis, assembly GCA_037306005.1. NCBI lineage: Eukaryota > Metazoa > Chordata > Amphibia > Anura > Rhinophrynidae > Rhinophrynus > Rhinophrynus dorsalis. The sequence goes on from CM074724.1 coordinate 23,361,061, forward strand.
ATAAATGAAAAATTGCAGTGCTGTAATCTAACATTATAATAAAAAATATTGTCTTATGAAGAGAGTGGTCAGGCTATCCGGAGTCAGCAGACAAAGGGTCGATCAGAAGACTCGAGCAAACAGTTGGATCGGAGGAAGTAGAAGAAAGGTTGCAGACAAAGCCAAGGTCAGGAAGCCAGATATTTGGATACACAGATTTCAAGCAAGGGTCACAACAGGAATCAGGAATACAGGTAAGCTTGATACACAGGTACTAAGACGCTGAGAACAGACCATCCAAGGGCAGGGGGAGTGGGAAAGTTTCGGGCATAAGTAGGCTATGGACAGATATATGAATTCTGTAATCAGGAGTGAGACCGCCTTGAGGGAGGAGGAGCGTACGGGTTTTTGACATTACCTCCTTCTCGAGGGCCAAACCCTGTTCGGCTGTAACCAGGATGAGTTGGGTATTTTCTGTGGTATTGTCAGACTAGACGAGGGGCATTCACATTAAGGGCCAACAACCTGACCCTTTCTTCCGGTGCCATACCCTTTCCAATGTAGGAGGTACTGCAGGGAACCTCTTAGAAAGTGGGAATTCACAATAGCCTTGTACCTCAAACTCATCTTCATGGACTGCATCAACTGGACCAGGAGCAAAAACTCTCTTAGTATATCTCTTGCAAATGAGAGGTTTCAGAAGGGAAACAGGGAAAACCCTGGGAATACTTAGTGCTCTAGGGAAAGATAGTTCATAGGCCACAGGATTAATCTTCCTACTAATGCGGAATGGACCTAGGTACCGGCAAGCCAACTTCATGGTGGGTAACATGAGGCGTAGATGAGAAGTAGAAAGCCACACCCTGTCATCAGGGGCATAAGTCAGAGAACTAGATCGCTTTTTGTTAGCAGTTCTTTTTTGCCTTGCTGTGGATGAACACAAGGCTTTCCTCACAGAAGTACAGCGCCCTCTGACTTTATCCAGATGAGTGTCTAAAGCAGGTATACAGGACTCAGAGAATGTTGTGGGAAGAACTTCTGGATTCATTCCATAAAGGCAGAAGACATCTGAATGGATTCCTGAAGATAATTGTTTTTTGCGAATTCAGCTGGAGGAAGAAGTTCTGCCCAATCATCTTGGCTTTCATTGCAGAACATCCGGAGGTATTGTTCCATCTCCTGATTAGCTTGTTCTGCGGCTCCATTAGATTGGGGATGGTAAGCTGAAGAAAATGTCAAGGAAATTCCTAGTTTCTCACAGAATGACCTCCAAAACTTTGAAATAAATTGACTGCCACTATCAGACACAATTTGGGTGGGAACCCCATGCAGTCTGACAATCTCTTTGATGAAGATCTGAGCCAGTTCTGCAGTGGAAGGTAGTTTTTGTAGAGGGATCAGATGTACCATTTTGGAGAAACTGTCAACTACAGTAAGTATGGTGATATTTCCTTTTGAGGGTGGAAATTCAACCACAAAGCCCATAGCGATATGGGACCTGGGCTGTGACGCTATTGGCAGTGGATGCAGCAATCCAACAGGAAGGGACCTAGCAGTTTTGGAAGAGGCACAGGTCTGACATGCTGAATCAAAGTCCTGAATATCTCTTTTCCATCCAGGCCACCAAAAGAGTCTGGAGATCAACTGCTTAGTACGGGCAATTCCTGGATGACCCGCCAATTTGGAATCATGGCTGGACTTCAAGACCTCCTTTCCGGGGCTTCATTCTGGGGCTTCGTTCTGGCTATTATGGATCTCCTCTAGAAGTGGGGAGGATAAACTGGAATGGTATATACTGGCCAGTACACTACTTGGGGGAACAATAGGTTCCATGACTTGGGTCTCCTCTGTGGGTTCTGTGTACATTCTGGAGAGTGCTTTGGCTTTTGTATTCTTAGTTCCTGGTCAATAGGACAGCACATAATTAAATCGAGTCAGAAACAGTGCCCATCTTGCCTGTCTGGGATTCATTCTTTTAGCATCACGTGCCCCCTCCAATAAATGTCTTCACTCCTCTAAAGCAAGAATGATGGCCAATAACTCCCTATTAGCAACATCGTAATCATGCTCTCCTGGAGAGAATCTCTTGGACATGAATCCATAGGGATAAAGTGGACCATTATGAGTGCTTCTTTGAGATAAGACAGCTCCTGCACCAAAAGCATCAGAAGCATCAACTTCAAGTGCGAAGGGATGAGTAGGATCCGGATGTCTCAGAACTGGAGCAGTGGAGAATTTTTGTTTCAGGAGTACAAAGACCTTGACAGCTTCAGGAGGCCAATTAACTGGATCTGTTCCCTTCGAAGGAGCTTTCCGCTCTGTATCAGCCGCAACTTGGGAAGTCTCTACTGATCATGACTGCACTGCGACCGGCTGGCACTGTATCAGCCGTGGCGTGGGCAGCCTCTACTGCGCATGACTGCCCCGCGACCGGCTGCCAGTGGCACTGTTGACCGTGTAACGGGCTCTTCAACTAGTACATAATAATTTGTAACTGGGACCAAACAGTCAGTCACCCTCAGCATGGACATTCAACTAGTTTAAATTCAGGTACAGATGGGGAATTTCAAGGGGGTAAATTTCAATGGTATCTACAACACCTGTACTTAAATTGCACCTGGAGCAAAGTGTAGTGAGAGTTAAATATGAGAGAAAGACAGCTAATGCAGCCGATCCCATAAACAACAGGCAAGTAAACAAAAAGGAATAAAGTGGTATTGGAGAGAAGAGATTAAATAAATATTAGAAGCATAACATTATTAATTAATGCCTCTTTGGTATCAGGGTATATGCCCAAATCCTGGAAGGTGGCTAGAGTTGTGCCTATCCACAAGAGTGGGGATAAAAATGTAGTATCAAATTACAGACCAATATCCATACTCCCCACATTATCTAAAATCCTACAGAAATGTATACACGTGCAACTATATAAGTATTACCGACAGACCAGTTTTTCACCCCCCTTCAATCAGGCTTTCATCCAAATCACACAACAATCATGGCCCTCTTCAAAGTAATCAATGATATCCAGACTGGCATGGAAAATGGTAAACTCACTGGAGTAATTTTCCTAGATTTTGCCAAGGCTTTTGACGCAGTAGACCATAATATTCTTATAACCAAACTCCAAAGCTCAGGATTGGGTAATAATTCTCTAAACTGATTCTGATCCTATTTATTAGACAAAATGCAGTATGTGTCATTTGCTGATAATGATTCCCTTTTGCACAAAGTAACAGGTGGCATTCCCCAAGGCTCCATTCTTGGCCCTCTGCTATTTTCTCTTTTTATAAATGATCTGCCCACGGTTTGCAAATCAACTTCAGTACACATGTATGCAGATGACACCATAATCTATTCTAAAAACTCAAACATATCACAACTTGAAGCCACATTACAACATGATTTTTCTGAAGTTGAAAGTTGGAAAGCAAAGAACAAACTGTACTTAAACACAGACAAAACTGTAACAATGATATTTGGCACAAAGCACAAACTGCATAATCTTGACAATACCCACCTATCCATTGTAACGAAGTCTAACCATAAATTGGCTCCAGTGGACTCCTACAAATATCTTGGTAGGTAGTTTGACCCCAACCTCACTTCTGGTCTTCATATTGATAAATTAACCTCCAAACTTTATCCCAAAATAAGTACTTTCTTTAGAAACAAATCATGTTTACACACCCTGGTGAAAAAACCTATTGTACAACAGATGTTGTTGCCATTCATAGACTATGGTGATTAAGTATATGCTCCAGTGCCACAAATCCATCTTAGTAAACTTGACACCCTGTATAATTCATTATGATGCTTTATCCTCCAATGTAATTAAACTACCCATCACTGTGATATGATTAAAGAACTAAAACACTCAAATCTAAACGTGCCCTTCACCTTTTTTGCTTAGTACACAACCTCTTCTCTGAAAAACTACCAGACTACCTGAGCAGTATGATCACTCCTGCTCTCCATACTAACTATAACCTTCGCTCCACTGCTAACAACTCACTTACTATTCCATACACCTGAGCAGTATGATCACTCCAGCTCTCCATACTAACTATAACCTTCGCTCCACTGCTAACAACTCACTGCGTATACCACAATACAAGAAAGAAGGAGGAAGATCTGCCTTCTTCTTCAGAGCTCCAAAGGCCTGGAACAATCTGCCTGAAATAATCAAATCTGCTTCCAGTCTAAAATCCTAAAAGTAAATGTTTCTTTATATCTAAAAACAGTATATAACTGTATATAATTTTAATATTTAATATATAAATATATTTATATGTGTATGCATGTGTATATATAATAATAAGTAATAAAAAGTGTTTCTCAATTTGTATAATTATGTAACCATAATTGAAAACAAGAAAAATCTCAATATATTCTTCCTGGTAAAACTCTGTCTAAATAAATAAAAAAAAATTGTCAGTGTTCGCTATGTGTATATATATATATATATATATATATATATATATATATATATGTGTGTGTGTGTGTGACCCTGTATACTGAGCATTGTCAGGTTGTACTATATAATGATGTATTCCACGGAGCATTTTTTTTTTTAACTCATCCGATTCCGGACTTCGCGAACGGCGTGCAGCCGTAATTCCATGACGTATATGTACATCCTTGGTCCTTTAGGGACCTCCATCTCATGACGTACATGTACGTCATGGGTCGTTAAGGATTTAATATGGTCAGTTTGAACAAAATAATGATGAGTCCTTATATTCTGAAAAATCTGAATATAGTCAGACTGTATTATATAATGATGAGAACCGATATACTGAACATAGGCTGCACTGTATATTGATGTGAGCTATTCATTGAGTTCCTGATGTTCAAAATGACATAGTAATGGCAGAGGTCTGTATTAATCATCAGTCTGCACTACGTATGACCTTGTAAACTGAGTACTGTCAGATTGTGCTGTAAAATGATGAGATACTAAATATTGAAAATGTTCATTGTACACTTTATAATGATGTTTTTTCTTTATACTAACATTGGTTTAATTAGGACGGTTTTCTTAGCATCGCGCCCTAAGTTTGGTATGGGTTCAATGTATTGTTTGTCTGCAATATGTATATCTGTGATCATGTACAGTGAACATTGACTGAACATTTTACTGTATAATGATGTATCCCTGTATACTGAATATGGTCTGGCTGCGCTGTATCATGACTTGATCAAATTTACTGAATATGGTCAAGGTGCACTGTTTAGTGATGTGTCTCTATACACTGAACTCCTGATGTTCAAAATGACATGATAACTATAGTTTTCTATATTAATAATCAGTCTGCCCTATGTTGACCTTCAAAACTGAGTAGTCAGATTGTACTTAAAAATGATAGATCCTATATTTTGAATATGTTTTTTTTTACTTTGTAATTATGTGTTTCTTATACTGACATTGTCTTAATTTGGATGGTCAGGGATCTCTCTCTGAGCATGGTATGACTTCACCGTATAATATCCCTCATAGAACTGAATATTGTTATTAATTGTCAGTCTGCACTTTGTATATATATGTGACCATGTACACTGAGCATTGACAGGTTGTACTGTATAATGATGCATCCCTATATACTGAATATGATAAGTCTGCACTGTATAATGATGAGGCCTTATATTATGGAAATTCTAAATATGGTCGGGCTGCACTATATAATGATGTGATCCGAAATCCTGAACATGGTTAGGCTGCACTGTATATTGATGTGTTGCTATTTATTGAGTTCCTGATATTAAAAATGACATGGTAACTCCAGTGGTCTGCATTAATCATCAGTCTACACTACGTATGACCTACTGTCAGATTGTATTGTAAAACAAGGATATCCTATATATTAAATATGATAATTTTACTCTTTATAATGATGTGCTTCTTTATATTTACACTGTTTAATTAGGACATTTTTTCTTAATATTGCACCCTGAGTTTGGTATTATCACGGTGCCAGTGCTTTCCTGTCACTCTCTGTGATGGAGCTCTTCTATTGGAGGAAGCTGATTGGCCCGCCCAGGTTGTTCCTTTATATTGTGCGTCATGAGACCTGTCAAGTGCCCTTTCATGGTGTTCCTGTGCCTGCGCTATTTTGCTGTGTTCCTGAATTCCTGTGTACCGACCCGGCCCATCTGACTACTCTACGTTCCTGCTCTGTGATTGACCCAGTTCTGGCTGACTTCTTGCTCTGTGATTGACCCGGTTCTGGCTGACTTTCCTGCTACGTGATTGACCCGGTTCCGGCTGACTATCCTGCTCCGTGATCAACAGATACTGGCTGACGTTCCTGCTTTGTGATTCTTCCAGTCTGCGTTCCTCTTCCGCTTGGCGACATTGTGAGCCTGCTTGCAGCTAGCACCAACTGTTCTCACTTTCATTCTCTGTGGCCTCCGCTTCTGAGCATGTTGGTTTCCTCCGTTACTGAGCCGAGAGATTACTGCTGAGCCGTACCTTTGTGTCAGTGCCTGGCTTATACTGCGGTGCCGGGTGCTTCCGTTTTATGCCGAGCCGTTGCTTTCGCCTGCCAAGCTTGTTGCCTCCCTTACTGAGCCTCTCTTACACTGACTGAGCATTTCCCGGTGTACAGAGCCTAGCTATCACTGCAGAGTCTTTATCTGTGTGCTGTCGTTATCCGTTGCATTGCACCGCGTGGAGCAAAGGGCATTCCTATACTCTGGCAGTGTAAGCTCCGTGTCAGCACTGGAAGGGTGCTTGGATCCGGTTCTATTCGATCACTGTGTATGTATCCATCCATCCGCACTCATCTGTGCGCGACTCAATAGTCAGCTTGGGCAGTGCTTCCTCCATTACAGCACCTGAGGGGTGCGAGGCTCAGGTCACATTGGCATTCGCAGTGCATACTACTACCGCACCAGGGGTGCTCCCTATTCTGGCTCCTTTGGCTCAGGCAGTATCTCTCTGTGTCGCTCACCCCTGTAGGGGCATTGGCTCTTATTACAGTTGGCTATCCAATACCCATGGGCATTTCCAGACCGAGATCTGGCCGTGATTCAGTTGGTCGCTCTTCTTGAGCTAGCTGCTACATCTTCTCCTGGGACTGTTGCATACCGGGAGTTGGCTATCACCTTCACAGAGACTGATTACAGCTTGGGTATTAACCCTATATTGTGCTTGCTGTACTGTTCCTACTCTTGTTATATCAAGCCGGTATTCACTCAGTATTGTATTACCGATTCTGGCCCTTAGGGGCGCTGTTTCTCAGTTTTTATTTTCTAATAAAACTGTGTTTTATCTCTAACTCTGCCTGAGTGTCAGAAAACAGTAACAGGTATGGTTTCACTGTATAATATAGAGACAAAGAAAATAACAATGCGCACCTTCCACAAAATGTATACCCTTAAATAGATGTTCAGAGTAATGTGCCACAAGGTAATAAAGTTCAGTCTTAGACTCTCCGGTCTGCGGCTCTAATCCTGAGTGTCCTCGGTAGCACTCAATATATATCTGTACATAAAAAGAAAAAGAAGAGGAGAGTGCAAGGCTACCTGAGAGTAGCATCTGTAATATCAAATATCAAAACAATAAACCCCAATCTACTTACAAGATATCTTCTTGTAAGTATAGCCAAAGAGGAATAGTATCTGGAATGCACAGACAGTGTCAATAGAACTCCAACAGCATCCTGGGCAACCTTCCCTTGCTTCACAGTAACTGGAACCCTCCGGTGAATTAAGTGGTTCCCATAGGGGCTGCAAGCGTGTGAAGATACTCTAAGAGTAAATCTGTATATGTAAGGGATACAACTCCCCCCGCAATAAGAAGCAACTCACCAGAAGTCCAGAGAACAAATGGAAATAATAGGCCCGACCCAGCCGCAACAAAAATAGAGCTCAACTTAAAAATAGTGCGGTTAAAGTAAAAGATAATTTAATCAATATTGGAACAATAAATATATAGTAAAAACAACTCCGACGCGTTTCGTGAGACACAGCTCACTTCTTCAGGGAATAAGCTATAATATCCCTCTTAGAAATGAATATTATTATTGTCAGTCTGTACTATGTATATATGTGAAACTGAGTACTGTCAGATTGTACTTTAAAATGATGACATCCTATATTTTGAATATGTTCATTTAGCATTTTATAATGATGTGTTTCTTTATACTGACATTGGTTTAATTAGGATGTTTTTCTTTAGCATCGCGCCTACGATGGTGGAAAATATTTGCCTCAAACTGAAATAGGCAAATAATGTCACTTCCTGCCCGGAGGATAATTTCCTGCGAAAAGTACAGTTTTTCCTCTTTTTCCCACTTTTTTCGCCTACCTCATTGTGCATTGAAATCAATGGGAAGAAAATGTTTTCTCCACCACACAAAAGTTTTTTCTACATTTCTACAGACATATAAAAGGGTGTCAGGCCCTCCCAGCAGCCATTTTATGCTTGTGAGAGGAGAGAGCAGCACCTTGTTTGAGCTAGAGAAGATAGGGGAAATGAAGTTTAGTTTAGGAAATCTTTTAGGTAGGACATTTGTTGTCTCTATTAGGAGAGTCAGTGGGGCACTCTGGGGAGAAGAAAGGAGGAAAGAGGTTGACCCCAATACCCCCAAATTCCACGTAACTGACTGGCAATACACAGGCATCTGCAGACCTATTTACTTGCTGATCTTGCTGTTATTATTTTTGTGCTGGGGAAGTCTGGAGAAAGAAAAAAAAATAAAAAAAAGAATAAAGAAATAAACAAAGAACTAAATATATTAGGTGATAGGCAGCTGACTGGGCTAAGACACGACTTAATACTCCATCAGTTGTGTTGTATACTGTAGAGTATAAACACACTGAGTAGTTGAGTAATGTCCATCAAACACACAAGGGGCAGGGGGAGGGGGAAGGGTGGAGCATTGCAGGGACATGAGAGTAAATTAGTAGTTCAAAATCTGACTGCAGCAAGGTCATTCTGCTGAGTACAACTGGGGTTATCCCATCCCTAACAGGTGTGCATACCCAAAGTAAGTGTATGTCAACACACATTATGCATGCGCAGTTCCCCCATGGCCTGGGATACCACATTTGGAAAGGAGCCACAACCACATCAGCAATGTTAAGGCCATGGAAATACCACACACTGGCAGAGAGAGTCCAACAACATGAATAGACGGGGAACACATCAATCCGAGCAGTGCGGAGGACACATGTTTCACTCAGAGGAATAACAACCCCAAACACAAATTCATCATGAGCCAGCCAAACTGGGGAACCGCACGCTTATGGGACCACAACTGACACAATCTAAGAAGCCGTTGGATAGCTATGGATCATGGGAATGGTGGGCCAACTAGCTGGTGAGCCAAGGCTGAATACCCCTGGGTTCAAACATATGTGTTGTCCATGTCATGTAATATGTCCACAACATGAATGCATCTTTCCTTGCCATCAGGATATGTATGATAACATAAGGTCAATCACACTAAGATTTTAGCATCAATGTATAATGTACTACTGCATCCCTGTGACCACTGCCCAGTTTCCTAATCCCAAAATATAATTCTTCCCTTATATCATCCGTGCTTGGAACAGAGCAGGAGGAAAGTGTGTTGGCGCACACAGAAACCCACAATGCCACAGCCCCTCAGGATCCTGCAGAGGACACCAGCTGGATGCCACCACCACCACAGTCACAGCAGGGGCTGCCATCCACAACATCACATCCATGGATGCCACAAGAGTCCCAGTAATTAATGGCACCAACATCTGCTCAGTACTGGATGCCCCCCATACCACCACAACCGATTGCAAGAAACTGGATGCAGTGCACACAGCACTACAATGCATTAGGACCAACACCACTTCCACAAGGACACAACTGGATGCCACCACAGCAACAGAGCATCCTGCAGCCACAACACACATGGGAAGGAACTTCAACAGAGTGGCCACAGTATGATCGATGGCCACTGGATTACGGTCATCTTGGCCTTATGGGTGAGCCACAGAGGCCACAACCACAAACACTGTACATGCCACCAACACAACCAGAACCATGTGAACAGCATCAGAGGCATGCACCGAACAAGGAGGAACCACAGATCATGGGGCACCCACGAAATAAGGAAGAGAAGCATCAGCAACACCTCCGTGTACAGCATCCATGCCCTCATCATCTGCTACAGGTAATGTAAGCACCAGGATGGATGAGGAGTACATCACCACACAAAGGAGGCTACTGAGGGAGAACAGACACTTCAGTAGAAAGTGTCTGAGCACCCTGGAGAGCACTGCTGCCAATATCAGTTGTCTGGAATCCCAGCATGCCATCTTTTACAGAGATAAGGCATATTTGGAGTGTACTGAGTAACGTGTTTGGCAGCTGCTCATTGAAGTCCGCGAGCATAAATGCATCCAGAGGCTGCTGGCGGAGAGACCACAACTGTCAACTGAGGGGTCAACAATAACCATCTCCTCATCAAGTGTGACACCCTCAAAAAAAAGTATTCAGACAGTCACTTTGGGCATCCATATGTGTAGCCCATCCCAAAAAGAAAAAATTATACCATGTGTGTCATGTGTTACAACAGTAAACATGCACTTATTCGAACTATCATGTCTTTGTTTCCATCAAGAATTTAACACGTTCAGTGCCAGAGATGTCTCCAGTGCATTGTAAAGTAATGCATAGAACACTAATCTTGCACATATTCTGTAGTGGGACCGTCTGTGAGCAGTGGCACATAAATACAACACATCCACTGTTATTCAATTTCAACTTAAAATAGACCTAGCAATGAAAAGATCTTGAATATGTTGTCTGGGTATCATATGTGTTGAACTTCAACAACAACTGATGGGAAACAGGTTGTTAGCAAAATCTGGTCTCAAACACATGATCAGTGTCAAAGGGATAGTAATGTGTCACAAAAAAATCAGCTCCAATTAATCTTCATAATATTTGGGCCAATGAGAGTGTTTTTTCAATACTGTCAGAGTTGTAGTTCAAGAGTAATTGAATGACAAAGTATCCACCTCCCAGAACTTTTTTCTCAGTGTAAGCCACCTCCCCTCAGGTATGGAATCTGGTCCTGGGACCAGTCAGCTCACAGCAAGGGACAATCTTCTTGATGTGATCATAAGGAAACCCCTGCCCCATTGACAGGGTTTTCAGGTTTTTCCTTATGATCAGCTGGTTTCCCAGGAGCCTCTTTGCTCACTGCCCGCGCTGCAGTCATGAGCAGTACGGACTGCCCAAACGAACACACGCAGTCTCTACTGCGCATAACGGCTGCTGACAAACATCCTAGCAAATTGTTATATAGGGTGTGGCCACTATGGAATAAGTATTCATCAGGCTGTACTGCATAAGGATGTATACCTAATTACTGAATATGGTCAGTCTGCATGGTATAATGATGTACAACCTGAATGAATATGGTCAGGCTGCACTGTAAAATGTCTCCCTATGTACTGAGCCCCAGATGTTAAATGAGACGTTGTAACTGCAATTGCCTGTACTATCTATACTATAAAGGAGAAGCTGGTCATGTGACCAGCAATTCTCCAGATGTATCACATACCCCAGGGCGGTCAGGAGGAGGTGATAACAGTCTCCACCATTCACATGAGTCTAAGATTCAGAGGGGCGTGAGTCTAAGATTCAGAGGGCCGCATGAGCACTGCTCTGAAATTCTCTGCATGGAGTCACACAGGTTTCCACTAAGCTCTTCCCAGACTCTCTCCGCTCTCACTGTATGTACTCTCCTCTATACTAATAGCCTCACTAATGCCTCTTCACAAAAAACAAAACATGCCAAGCTCATGTTGCTGCTCAGCTCACATGATACCCATATTTGTTACCACCAACGGACTTGGCCACTTTCACTATTGCCACCAAGGAAGAAAAAAAATGCACAACTCACTCCTGGCCACCGAAGATCAGACGCTCGACTCTCCCTCATGCCCAGCGTGTATTCCTCACTTACAGCCCACAGCACTGCCTCATCTGGTACTCACAGCCTCTGCGGGTCAATGTGTTCTTGGGAAGGGGGTGAGCCACAGGCTATTATGGGATGCTAGGCACTGAAATTGATTGATTGAACTGGAGTGATGTTTTATAAGGCCAGGGTGAACAGAAAACAAATTCACTCAAGCCGCCCAATATAGCGTGGCTGCTAGGGGAGGGAGGTCAACTTGGTCACACACAATGACGTTACCTGCCGCTCTTGTACTCGCAGCAGCTCCTGGAGCCTCCCCTTCCATTCATTGTCCCTGCTCTGCTTCTACATTTCTACATACACTTACAGTCCGGCCATGTGCACTATAACTGCATGAGGGGCAGAGCGGGGAAAATGAATGGAAGAGGAGGCTCCAGCAGCTGCTGTCAATACAAGAGCTGCAAGTAACGACATTGTGTTTGGCCAAGTTGAGACCTAGCATCAAAGGGAGCGAAAGGGTTAGCAACAAACAGTCCTCAACAAAATGTTCCCAGGCATGCTGATCATGCTTTCATGCTCCAACATGGACCTGTTCTTAAATGCCCATTCAGGAATGGCCTCATGTCAACACATGCATATCTGTCTATGTAGACCATTTATAACAACATTGCCATACTTCTCATATTTTAAGCGCAAAATGCTTCTGTAATAATCACGGATTTTTTTTCTAGTAGAAAACCAAGCAATAACTGGAAAAAGTTACATCTGATGTATGTATGTATATTTTTATTTATATAGCACCAACACGTGTGTTAAGTATTTTACAGTTACATTTTGTATAGCGGGGGTACAATAAGTGCAGTACTTTTGTGGTTATACAGACAATCATAAGGGGAACACCAGGTGAGCATACATTAGGATAGGAAGTCCCTGCCCTGTAGAGCTTACAATCTAAGTATAGGATGGGTGACATACAGATACAAGCAGGTAGTGGAGGAAGTGCAGTTTTTGACATATGAAATAATGTTTCCCTATTATGGTAGTGCTACATTTAAAAGGTGCCCTTTTAGCTTGAATTTGAAGTTGTTGAGGGTTGAGGCTTAGCAGATGCTGGGTGGTAGGGAGTTCCAGAGGTAGGGAGCAGCAAGAAAAAAAGCCTTCAGTCTTGATACAGAGATAGTGGTTACAGGAGCATAGAGTTGTCCACCATGCATAGTGCTTAGAGGACGTGCAGGTTTATGGTAAGGATATAAAAGGTACAATATAAGGTGGGGACAAGTGTTGGAGTGCCTTGAAGGTAATGAGGAGGATTTGAATGTAATAAATTGCTATATGGGACATCAAGAGAGTGAATTTAAAATTATATGGATAAGTACTGTTGTGGAGGAGAGGAAGAGTATTCTGGTGGCCAGATTAAGAATCTATTGGACAGGAGTGATATGGCTAGCAGGCAGACCAGTGATTAAAGATTTGCTGTATTTCAGGCGGGAAAGGATACGAGCATGCACGAGAGTTTCTGTTGTAGAGTGGGAAAGAAACAGGCAGATTTTTGCTATATTTTCAAGAAAGAAGCAACATATTTTAGTTATTACATTAATGTGGGTGGTGAAGGAAAGAGTCCAAAGTTACTCTGAAGCAGCATGCCTTGTCCTGAGGGTAAACTGTGGCGCCTTCGACAGTTATAGGAAATGGAGATATTGTGCAGGATTTAGGAGGAAAGATAAGAAGCTCAGTCTTAGACACATACCGTTTTAAGTGACAATGAGACATCCAGGAAGAGTTAGCAGTAAGGCATTCTGAGACCTGCTGCTGTATTTCAGATTATATTTAGGATGTAGATAGATAGATTTGTGTATCATCTGCATAGAGATTGTAGTTAAAGCCAGAGAAGGGGGACCAGAACAGAGCCTTAGGGTATGCCTACTGTGAGAGGGATCAGAGGTGAGGAGGTATTGGTATGACACAGAGAAAGATTGCCAAAAGAAATAGGATAGAAACCAGGAGTGTGCCAAGCTAAAGATTCCAATAGATTGGACAACCTGGGAGATAAGGGTATGGTCCACTGTGTCAGTTGCTGCTGATAGGTTATGGAGGATAAGAAGAGAAATGTCCATTGGTTTTTGCAATATGGAGATCATTTGTTACTTTCTAAGGGCAGTTTCTATAGAAAAAGTGGGCGAAAAGCCAGACTGCAGCAGGTCAGAGTGTTATGGGAGTTGTAGAAGGTAAGTAGCCAAAAGGCTTTAGAAGCAAGTATTGCTGCATAAAGGGATGTCCATCTTCAGTCCCATTTCCCACCTCCAATACAACATCAATATAACTCGATTAAGCCCTTAACAGAAACACTCATGTATTACACTACAGATGTTGATGGCGATTTTGGAAGCTGGCACTTTAAAGGGATAGTAATGTTTCATAATAAAAGCAGCTCTAATTAATCATCATAGTATTTGGACTTTGGAGAGTGTTATATCAATACTGTCAGAGTTGTAGTACAAGAGTAATTCAATGACAAAGTATCCCCCTCCCGCCCCTTTTACTGATGTAACACTGTTCAGCCAGAGCAGAAGGGAGGTGCCCAGGTAGACTGGAGAGAGGGACAATCTTCAATTAAGATAAGGGAAAAACCTGAAAAACTTATCAAGGGGGACAGGGCTTTCATTGTTCTCATAGGAAGAAGATTGTCCCCTGCTGTTATCTGTCTGGTCTATGGACTGCATTCCACATCTGAGAAGAGATGGATTACACTAGGTAAAAGGGGCGGGAGGGGAACTTTGCTTGTGAATATCTCTCAAACCATGAGAGATAAGACTTGCATCATTCTTCATGTTTTTTTTAATGTCTACAAAATCAAATAAAGATAAAATGAAGTATTACTATCCCTTTAAGTGGACTGAAGAGTTCTCAAATGTGATCTGTTTTTTTCTCCAATGGATCCTGGTTCTTGTCTTAACCAACACCGCTGACTATATGGTAGGCATATAGAAACAACAGGTTGAAAATCATATTTATCTAGAAATAGATTCTGGAGTATAGCAATGTGTAATGGCCCATTATCTGATTCTTTTATTATCACATCCTCCCAAAGAGAAATTTCCTTTAATGCTTTAGTTCTTCTTATTGTCAAAATGCCAACAGAGCTGCTTATATTACAACACAAGAAATCAATTTTAACCAACTATAAAAATACCTGAATGTGAGGTAAAATGTGTATAGCTGGTGTCAATTTGATTTTAATTCTCTCCATTTATTAATGTTGGAATCATTATCTTGTAAAAGATCTTCCATGATTTCTAAGACTTAAAAATCTACAGTAGAAGCTGTATCTGAATACAACAGGATGTTATGTGTCCTAATAAAATGTTTGTTTTAGGATCAGCTTCCTAACATACAAATGTAAATCTTTAATTAAGTGTAAATCTGTCAGTCTTAGCTGACAAGAAAATGGCAGGCCTACTTCCAAAACAGATGTCTGTGTAGGATTAATTATTTTAATTGTCTTTGACTTACTCCTATATGCCTATGGACTTGGTTATTTATTCATGTCTGGTGTAATAATTGTGTTGCATGTTTTTCTCTATATTTCTTAACCCCCCACACACCTCATTTTGTGCTTCTTCCTCTCTTGTCTTGCATGTGCTTTGTTCCTAAAAAATATGTTGGTAATGAAGATTGAGATTCTTGGTCTAGCTTAAAGGGATAGTAAATACTTCGTTTTAACTTTATTTTATTTTGTAGGCATTAAAAAAACATGAAGAACAATGTAAGTCTTATCCCTCAAACCTTTATGGTTTGAGAGATATTCACAAGCAAAGTTTCCCCTCCCCGCCCCTTTTACCTAGTGTAAGCCATCTCTTCTCAGATGTGAATCTGGTTGTATGACCAGACAGATAACAGAAGGGGACAATTTTCTTTGTATGAAAACAATGAAAGCCCTTCCCCCTTGACAAGTTTTTCAGCTTTTTCCCTTATCTTAATTGAAGATTGTCCCTCTCTGCAGTCTACCTGGGCACCTCCCTTCTGATCTGGTTGAACAGGGGGGGGGGGATACTTTGTTTGTGAGTATCTCTTAAACCATAAAGGTTTGAGAGATAAGACTTATATCGTTCTTCATGTTTTTTTAATGCCTACAAAATAAAATAAAGTTAAAACGAAGTATTACTATCCCTTTAACATCAGCATCCACATTCTCTGATTTGTGTTAAAACCAATCCGCCTATATCCTCTTTTACTGGACTAGTCGTTAAGATATCTCTGGAATTTCATTTTCTTTTTTTAATGATATCTTCCTCTATCTTATCCACTTTATATATCATCTGTTTATAAGCTTCTTCATTAATAATTTTCTCAGAACTCTTCAGTTTCACATCAATTCATTCATTTAGGTTTCACCTTTATATCACATTTTTTTATAATTTCTGTAATTTTTTTCATTAAACAAAATGAAACGGGGATAAAATTGGAGAAGAGCATAGCTTTAAATAATTTTAACAGATATGAGTCATAAATAATAATATAAAGTCACCTTGCTAAAAAAAAAAAAAATCTATAATTAACATACTAGTAATATTATGTTATTTGGCTAAAAAAACCTCTCTTATTTATCTTTAAGAATTTCTCTTTTTAAAGACAGATAAAAATGATAACATTAAAAATTATTTTTAAAAAGCAAAATTCATCAGGACCGCAATAACTTTTTTCTGAATATATCATCCTCCATGTAAAAACCTGACATTGTCTTATATTTGACGGCTTTTGTGAGAATTTGCATCCTTCTGAGTGTGGTATGGTGTCACTGCATAAAGGTGTCATTCCTCTAACAAGTGAATACTGTCAAGGCTCAAAATATACAATGTGTTTGAGTGCAGAGAGCAAGGTCAGTCTGCACTGTATGCTGACGAGTCCCTGTATACTAAGTAAAATGATGTATTTCAATTTATATGTGGTCAGTCTGCACTGTATAATGATTTGTACCTATGTATTCAATATGGTCATACTGTGCTGTATAACTAATTCACTAAAGCCACTGAGCACCCCATGTAAATATATGGTAACTGCATGTCTCTTTACTAAGTCTGAAAATGTTTTTATACAACTTTCTGTCAAATATCAAATGTATAACAGTAATTTTCTTCATTCAAATCTATCTTATTCTTCTAATGGAAAAAAATAATCTTCAAAATTGTAGGGTTGTAAGCTACAGTCAAACGGAAATGTATCTTCAAAAGAAATCTACTTAGTCTTCAATTTTTTATTAAACAAAGTAAAGAGAGGCTAATCTTGGAGAGAGAGAGAGAGAGAGAGAGAGAGATTTAAATATTACCAGATAGGAGTCAGGAGTAGTAACAGTATTAACTTGCATATATATATATATATATATATATATATATATATATAAATATCAGGCCTTATAATTATAAGTCCTTTGCTACTAGCCAGACCTGAAAAGTTACTCGCCACTGCAAGCCATAACATACCCACCAGGGCTGAATTTCTACTCGCCAGGGCTAAATTTTCACTCGCCATTGGCTAGTGGCGAGTGGAAATTTTGAGCCCTGTAAATATATATATTTGTGCAAGTACTACTCCTGACTCCTATCTGGTCATTAGAATTTATTTCAAATATGTCATATCTGTAGAGTGGGTACAAATGATCCTGAAAATGTCATTGCTGTAACCCACCATGATACTGATGTGCATCTTCAAAATAAATATGTTTATAGACTTCATTTTGTTATAATTTCAGAAAGAATTTGTTTTCATTAAACAGAATAAAAAGGGACAACACATGGTGAATTAGATAGCTTTAACTTATTAATGATCGCCAGATCCAGCGTTTACTTCCTGATAGTTCTAACTGACAGGAAGTGAATTTACTGTGTTTACTTCCTGATAGTTCTGACAGGAAGTGACACAACAGTTTGTATCACATTCTATGAAGAACTGTATGTCAGTGACTTTCTCTCAATTACACTGTAACAAAATAACTAATTGAAATCTGACCACTAGAGGTCACTTCTAATGTATAAAAAAACATGGGTTGAAACTGTAATAGTTCTGGAAATTTGCATCTCTCAGCTGTGGGAGTATCCTTATATTACACAACAGTAAAAGGCCTATAATATCTATTCTTTACTGATCCTATAAATAAAATAAAAAGGCTATATATTTGGAGATGAAGGCAACGTTAAATAATATTAGCAGATTGGAGTCTGGAGTAATATAACTTTAACTGGTAAAAAAACAGTTTTTTTTTCTTTTTAAAATGTTCTCTTTTCAAAAACAAATAAAAATAGTAACATTAAAAATTATTTTTAAAGATGGAATTAATCAAGCCCATCTTACCACCATTATTCATTATTGGTAGCACATTTTTCTTTCTTCTACTGTGGAACCTCCAAGGAGGTAAGACACTTGCAGAACAGAGGTATCTGTAAGTAGAGACTTCCTCCCAGCTGCCAGCCCTACTTTAACCCCATCCCAGGAGAGGCAGTTTCAAAATCACCTTTTCAGTAGTGTGACATGGCTGAAGATACTTTTTTACATGCTTAAAGGAGCAGTAAACTTTTTTTATGAAAAAATATATATTGTAGGGATTTTCCTATTGAGTAAACTAAGGGTACTCCCACTGCCGAGAGATTTATATTTCCAGAGTTATTACAGTTTAAACCCATGTTTTTTTACATTAGCAGTGCCCTCTAGTGGTCAAATTCTAATTAGATTTCCTGTTAGATTCTAATGGAGAGGAAAGTCAGGAAAGTCAGAGACATACAGTTCTCCACAGAATGTGATAGAAACTGCTGAGTCACTTCCTGTCAGTTAGAACTATCAGGAAGTAAACACAGTAAATTCACTTCCTGTCAGTTAGAACTATCAGGAAGTAAACACAGTAAATTCACTTCCTGTCAGTTATAACTATCAGAAAGTAAACACAGTAAATTCTCTTCCTGATTATTTAAACTGCTATAAATATTTAAATAAAACATCTGACAGTGATGGGAGTGACCTTGTTTTATTCAGCAGGAAATGTTCTATAAAATATGTGTTTTCATAAAAAAAAGTTTACTGCTCCTTTAATGCCTGTGAATTAGTTTTGTCTAAGGCTTTTCCTAATGTTTGGTCATTATTTAGTCAAGTGATGTGAAGATCATGGCTTGTGACCATATCTCTTCCTCCTTCCATTGATATTGGCTTTTCTTCAGGACAGACTCCAGAAGGGGCTTGCACAAAATAGGGTATTTAGTCAACAAATGATAAAAGAGATCTGGTGCCATTTTGGACCAAACCACTTGCAACCTAAGGTACAAATAAACCCTTCCATTGATCTAAATGGGGCTTTTATCCTCTTCAGTGTTAGAGTGCATCATGATGTATGGCATTGGAGACATCTAGCATTAAGAGGGTTAAATCCCTATTTAAATAAATAGGACGTTTTAAGAATTTTTATTTCTCCCTTATGGGACACACGGTTTGTTTAAAGGGATAGTATTACCTCAAGTAAACTTTAGCTCTGAGGATTAGTTACATTTTTTTTTAACATGTTGAGCTATATGTAGTTACTTACAGATTTGTAGTTCAAACACTATTCAAGAGGATAAGATCTCCCTCCCACCCGTTTTCCTGCATCACGCTGCCTCTCTGTCTGGTCTGGATGGACAATCTTCAGTAAGCAAAAGGAAAATCCTGTCCTCCTTTTCAGTGGGGTTTTCCTTATACTTACTGAGTGAAGATTGTCCCTCGCTGCGCGCTGTCCGGTCCCATGACCAGATTCCAGATCTAAGGGGAGGCGGCCAAAAGGGGCAGGAGGGGGATCCTTTCCTCTTGAATAGCATTTGAGCTACAAATCTGTAAGTCTATATATATATAAAAGAAGACTTTGTGCCTGCCAAAACACACCCAGGGGAGGCAGAAAGGAAAACTTACTGCTCCCATTGGGTGATTCAATGGGGGCATGATTTTCACGGCCACTGCTATTAGTGTGAAAATCATGCAGGGAGTTGGCTCGCCCCCACTATGCAGCCCGCCCACCACTATCAAAGTCAGAAAAAAACAAAATGGATGCCACGTGCTCCTATACCACAGACAAACACACATGCCCCACTCACACAGCACCAAACACACACACACACACACATGCCTCACTCACACACATGCCCCACTCACACACACAGCACCACACACACACATGCCCCACTCACACACACAGCACCACACACACACAGAGAGCACCAAACACACATACACACACAAAGCCGAAAGAAATATGGCTAACACACACACAGTCACTCACCCTGGCTCCCAGTGGCCTCAGCAGGACCTGTAGTATAGCCACTGAAGGGTGCTGCATCACCAGGGGAACAAAATGGCACTCAAAGGGTTAAGGTAGCTCCTCATTGCTCAGTTATTTTTTCACTGTCATCATTTGCCATACAACACAGAGGACAGACAGCCATCAGGTACACACTTAACCCACTGACTGCCACAGGGTTGTGTATCAAGTTTTCCCCCTCCGGGAGTGTGTTCAAACCCCTCACACTGTAAAGTTGCATTTCCCTCCCACTTCTCCTCCTTCCCCAGCCTATAACTAACACTTTTCCACATTTCTCTTAAGCCCTGCCCCCTACTTGCGATAAAGCCTTGCCCACTTTTAACCCAGACTGCCCCATTTGTCTCTTCACATCAGCACCACATAACTCCCCTCCAGAGACTCCACAAATCAAAGTTCCCAGGTATGAATACACTTCCCACTGCTATTTAACTCTGACATGCCTCTCTATACCTTAACCCTTTGAGTGCCAGAGGGGTGCACAACTCAAGCGTGCATGTGTTTCTGCGCATATATGTTGTGTGTGTGTGTGTGTGCATCTCTGTTACATATGTGTGTCCATGTGTTCATCTCTGGTGTGTCTGTGTGTGTGCATGTCTTTTGCATGTTTCTGCCGCTCACTGTGTGTATGTGTCTGTCTGTGTGTTGCATATGTCTCTGTTCATCAGTGTGTCTACATTTCACACACGTGTGCCAAATAGTCATAACATGAGGGGCAACGCCATCCCACATTGGTAGTATATATATATATATATATATATATATACTAGCAATGTGGGACGGCGTTGCCCGTCAGGATATATAGGGAATTAATGCACACACACGGATGCGAGACAAACACAGAGACACACACGCAAATTCACACGCATGCACTGAGATGCTTAAAGAGTGACAGTCATACACACATACATGCAGACACATAGAGTGTGATACAGACATGCAACACACACAGTGAGAAACACACAGGCACACACAGAGACACACACACACAGAAGTGAGTCATAAGGGGTTGACTTATGTGTCATTGTAATGAGTTTGTGTTTGTACTTATGCCTCCAGTGTTAGTGAGTGTGTGTGATTGAGTGAGTGTGTTAGTGAGTGTGTGTGATTGAGTAAGAATGTATGAGTGAGAGTGTGTATGATAGTGAGAAAGTGTGAGTGATTGAGGGTGTGAGTGATTGAGGGTGAGAGTGTGATTGAGTGTGAGTGTGACTGAGTGTGATTGAGTGTGAGAGTGTGATTGTGATTGAGTGTGACTGCGAGACTGTAAGTGTGATTGAGTGTGAGACTGTGAGACTGTGATTGAGTGACTGAGTGTGAGAGTGAGACTGTGTGAGAGTGTGATTGAGTGAGACTGTGAGAGTGTGATTGAGAGTGAGAGTGTGTGAGTGTGATTGAGTGAGACTATGTGAGTGTGATTGAGTGTGTGAGTGATTGGGTGTGAGACTGAGAGAGTGAGAGAGACTGTGTGAGACTGAGAGTGTGAGAGAGTGTGTGAGACTGTGAGAATGTGAGAGACTGTGAGAGTGTGAGAGAGAGTGTGAGAGACTGTGAGACTGAGAGTGTGAGAGACTGAGAGTGTGAGAGACTGAGACTGTGAGACTGAGAGTGTGAGAGACTGTGAGACTGAGAGTGTGAGAGACTGTGAGACTGTGTGAGACTGTGAGAGAGACTGTGAGAGTGTGAGACTGTGAGAGAGTGTGAGACTGTGAGAGTGTGAGAGAGAGTGTGTGTGTGAGACTGTGTGTGTGACTGTGTGTGTGAGACTGTGTGTGTGTGAGACTGTGAGAGCGTGTGAGAGTGTGAGAGCGTGAGACAGAGAGTGCGAGACTGAGAGAGTGCAAGACTGAGAGAGTGCGAGTGTGTGAGACTGAGAGTGTGAATGAGTGAGACTGAGAGTGTGGATGAGTGAGACAGTGAGAGTGAGAGAGAGAGAGACTGTGAGAGAGAGAGAGACTGTGAGAGTGTGAGACTGTGAGAGCGTGTGAGACTGAGAGTGTGAATGAGTGAGAGACTGAGAGTGTGAATGAGTGAGAGACTGTGAGAGTGAGAGAGAGAGACTGTGAGAGTGAGAGTGTGAGACTGTGAGAGTGTGAGAGCATGTGAGACTGAGAGCGTGTGAGACTGAGAGCGTGTGAGACTGAGAACGTGCGAGACTGAGAGAGTGCGAGTGTGCGAGACTGAGAGAGTGTGTGTGTGAGAGTGTGTGTGTGAGAGTGTGTGTGTGAGAGTGTGTGTGTGAGAGTGTGTGTGTGAGAGTGTGTGTGAGAGAGACTGTGTGTGAGAGAGACTGTGAGAGAGACTGTGTGAGAGACTGTGTGAGAGACTGTGTGTGAGACTGTGTATGAGACTGTGTGAGTGTGAGACAGAGAGTGCGAGACTGAGAGTATGTGAGTGTGTGAGAGTGAGAGAGTGAGACTGTGTGAGAGTGAGACTGTGTGAGAGTAAGAGAGAGAGACTGTGAGAGTGTGAGAGAGACTGTGAGAGTGAGAGAGACTGTGAGAGTAAGAGACTGTGAGACTGTGTGAGAGTGAGAGACTATGTGAGAGACTATGTGAGAGTGAGAGACTATGTGAGAGTGAGAGAGAGAGACTGTGAGAGTGTGAGAGAGAGACTGTGAGTGTGAGAGAGAGACTGTGAGAGTAAGAGACTGTGAGACTGTGTGAGTGTGAGACTGTTAGTGTGAGACTGAGACTGTGTGTGAGAGTGAGAGACTGTGAGACTGTGTGTGAGAGTGTGAGCCTGTGAGTGTGTGAGACTGTGTGAGAGTGAGACTGAGAGAGTGTGAGACTGTGTGTGAGAGTGTGAGACTGTGAGAGAGTGTGAGAGTGAGAGACTGTGAGAGAGTGTGAGAGTGAGAGAGTGAGAGACTGTGAGAGACTGTGAGAGTGAGACTGTGAGACTGTGTGTGAGTGTGAGACTGTGTGAGTGTGAGACTGTGTGAGTGTGAGACTGTGTGTGTGTGTGTAAGACTGTGTGTGTGTGAGAGACTGTGTGAGTGTGAGAGACTGTGCGAGACTGTGAGTGCGAGACTGAGTGAGACAGTGTGAGAGTGAGAGACTGTGAGACTGAGAGTGTGTGAGACTGAGAGTGTGTGAGACTGAGAGTGTGAGAGACTGAGAGTGTGAGAGACTGAGAGTGTGTGAGACTGAGAGTGTGTGAGAGTGTATGAGAGAGTGTGAGAGAGTGTGAGACTGTGTGAGACTGTGTGAGAGTGAGAGAGAGACTGTGAGAGTGAGAGAGAGAGACTGTGAGAGTGTGAGAGAGACTGAGAGTAAGAGACTGTGAGACAGTGTGAGACTGTGAGACAGTGTGAGACTGTGTGAGTGTGAGACTGTGTGAGTGTGAGACTGTGTTTGAGAGTGAGACTGTGTGTGAGAGTGAGACTGTGTGTGAGAGTGTGAGACTGTGTGTGAGAGTGTGTGAGACTGTGTGTGAGACTGTGAGTGAGAGTGTGAGACTGTGTGGGAGAGTGTGAGACTGTGTGAAAGTGTGAGAGTGAGAGAGAGAGACTGTGAGAGTGAGAGAGAGAGACTGTGAGAGTGTGAGAGAGAGAGAGCCTGAGAGAGAGAGCCTGAGAGTAAGAGACTGTGAGACAGTGTGAGACTGTGAGACAGTGTGAGACTGTGTGAGTGTGAGACTGTGTGAGCGTGAGACTGTGTTTGAGAGTGAGACTGTGTGTGAGAGTGTGTGAGAGTGTGTGAGACTGTGTGTGAGAGTGTGAGACTGTGTGTGTGAGTGTGAGAGTGAGACTGTGAGACAGTGTGAGACAGTGTGAGATTGTGTGTGAGAGTGTGAGACTGTGTGAGTGTGAGACTGTGTGAGTGTGAGACTGTGTGTGAGACTGTGAGACTGTGTGAGACTGTGAGACTGTGTGTGAGACTGTGTGTGAGACTGTGTGAGACCGTGTGAGAGTGTGAGACTGTGTGTGAGAGTGTGAGACTGTGTGAGAGTGAGACTGTGTGAGAGTGAGACTGTGTGAGAGTGTGAGAGTGAGAGAGAGACTGTGAGACTGAGTGAGAGAGAGAGACTGTGAGACTGTGTGACTGTGAGACTGTGTGTGAGACTGTGTGTGAGACTGAGAGTGAGAGAGTGTGAGACTGTGAGAGAATGTGAGACTGTGAGAGTGTGAGAGAGAGTGTGAGACTGTGTGAGAGTGTGAGACTGTGTGTGAGACTGTGTGTGAGACTGAGAGTGAGAGAGTGTGAGACTGTGAGAGAGTGTGAGACTGTGAGAGACTGTGAGAGTGTGAGAGAGAGTGTGAGAGACTATGAGAGTGTGTGTGAGAGTGTGAGACTGTGTGTGAGTGTAAGACTGTGTGTGACTGTGTGACTGAGAGTGTGAGAGAGACTGTGAGACTGTGTGTGAGACTGTGTGAGAGAGAGAGACTGTGAAAGTGTGACTGTGTGAGAGTGTGAGACTGTGTGAGAGTGTGAGACTGTGTGAGAGTGAGACTGAGAGAGTGTGAGAGAGAGTGTGAGACTGTGTGTGAGAGTGTGAGACTGTGTGTGAGACTGTGAGAGTGTGTGAGACTGTGAGAGACTGTGAGAGTGTAAGAGAGAGTGTGAGATTGAGAGAGTGTGAGAGAGAGTGTGAGAGTGTGAGACTGTGTGTGAGAGTGTGAGACTGTGTGTGAGAGTGTGAGACTGTGTGAAAGTGTGAGAGTGAGAGAGAGAGACTGTGAGAGTGAGAGAGAGACTGTGAGAGTGAGAGAGAGAGACTGTGAGAGTGTGAGAGAGAGAGAGCCTGAGAGTAAGAGACTGTGAGACAGTGTGAGACTGTGTGAGACAGTGTGAGACTGTGTGAGTGTGAGACTGTGTGAGCGTGAGACTGTGTTTGAGAGTGAGACTGTGTGTGAGAGTGTGTGAGAGTGTGTGAGACTGTGTGTGAGAGTGTGAGACTGTGTGTGTGAGTGTGAGAGTGAGACTGTGAGACAGTGTGAGACAGTGTGAGATTGTGTGTGAGAGTGTGAGACTGTGTGAGTGTGAGACTGTGTGAGTGTGAGACTGTGTGTGAGACTGTGAGACTGTGTGAGACTGTGAGACTGTGTGTGAGACTGTGTGTGAGACTGTGTGAGACCGTGTGAGAGTGTGAGACTGTGTGTGAGAGTGTGAGACTGTGTGAGAGTGAGACTGTGTGAGAGTGAGACTGTGTGAGAGTGTGAGAGTGAGAGAGAGACTGTGAGACTGAGTGAGAGAGAGAGACTGTGAGACTGTGTGACTGTGAGACTGTGTGTGAGACTGTGTGTGAGACTGAGAGTGAGAGAGTGTGAGACTGTGAGAGAATGTGAGACTGTGAGAGTGTGAGAGAGAGTGTGAGACTGTGAGACTGTGTGAGAGTGTGAGACTGTGTGTGAGACTGTGTGTGAGACTGAGAGTGAGAGAGTGTGAGACTGTGAGAGAGTGTGAGACTGTGAGAGACTGTGAGAGTGTGAGAGAGAGTGTGAGAGACTATGAGAGTGTGTGAGAGAGTGTGAGAGTGTGTGTGAGAGTGTGAGACTGTGTGTGAGTGTAAGACTGTGTGTGACTGTGTGACTGAGAGTGTGAGAGAGACTGTGAGACTGTGTGTGAGACTGTGTGAGAGAGAGAGACTGTGAAAGTGTGACTGTGTGAGAGTGTGAGACTGTGTGAGAGTGTGAGACTGTGTGAGAGTGAGACTGAGAGAGTGTGAGAGAGAGTGTGAGACTGTGTGTGAGAGTGTGAGACTGTGTGTGAGACTGTGAGAGTGTGTGAGACTGTGAGAGACTGTGAGAGTGTAAGAGAGAGTGTGAGATTGAGAGAGTGTGAGAGAGAGTGTGAGAGTGTGAGACTGTGTGTGAGAGTGTGAGACTGTGTGTGAGACTGTGTGTGAGACTGAGAGTGTGAGACTGTGAGAGAGTGTGAGACTGTGAGAGAGTGAGAGACTGTGAGAGTGTGAGAGAGAGTGTGAGAGACTATGAGAGTGTGAGAGAGAGTGTGAGACTGAGAGAGTGTGAGAGAGAGTGTGAGAGAGAGTGTGAGACTGTGTGTGAGAGTGTGAGACTGTGTGTGAGTGTAAGACTGTGTGAGACTGTGTGACTGAGAGTGTGAGAGAGACTGTGAGACTGTGTGTGAGACTGTGTGAGAGAGAGAGACTGTGAGAGTGTGACTGTGTGAGAGTGTGAGACTGTGTGAGAGTGTGAGACTGTGTGAGAGTGAGACTGAGAGAGTGTGAGAGAGAGTGTGAGACTGTGTGTGAGAGTGTGAGACTGTGTGTGAGACTGTGAGAGTGTGTGAGACTGTGAGAGTGTGAGAGAGAGTATGAGAGACTGTGAGAGTGTAAGAGAGAGTGTGAGACTGAGAGAGTGTGAGACTGAGAGAGTGTGAGACTGTGTGAGAGTGTGAGACTGTGTGTGAGACTGTGAGACTGTGTGTGAGACTGTGAGACTGTGTGTGAGACTGTGTGACTGAGTGTGAGAGAGACTGTGAGACTGTGTGTGAGAGAGAGACTGTGAGAGTGTGACTGTGTGAGAGTGTGAGACTGTGTGAGAGTGTGAGACTGTGTTAGAGTGAGACTGAGAGAGTGTGAGAGAGAGTGTGAGACTGTGTGTGAGAGTGTGAGACTGTGTGTGAGACTGTGAGAGAGTGTGAGACTGTGTGTGTGTGTGTGAGACTGTGTGTGTGAGAGAGTGTGAGAGACTGTGAGAGTGTGAGAGACTGTGTCAATGTGAGGGACTGTGTGAGACTGTGTCAGTGTGAGGGACTGTGTGAGACTGTGTGAGACTGAGAGAGACTGAGAGAGACTGTGAGAGACACTGGGAGTGTGAAACTGTGTGAGACTGTGTGAGACTGTGACTGTGAGACTGACTGTGAGACTGTGACTGTGTGAGAGACTGTGTGAGACTGTGAGACAGTGTGTGAGAGAGTGTGAGAGTGTGTGAGAGTGTAAGAGACTGTGAGAGTGTGAGGGACTGTGTGAGACTGCGAGAGAGACTGTGTGAGACTGCGAGAGAGACTGTGAGAGACTGTGAGAGTGTGAGACTGAGACTGTGTGAGACTGCGAGAGTGTGAGACTGCGAGAGTGTGAGACTGTGACTGTGTGAGAGACTGTGTGAGACGGTGTGTGAGAGAATGTAAGAGAGTGTGAGAGTGTAAGAGACTGTGAGAGTGTGAGGGACTGTGAGAGTGTGAGGGACTGTGAGAGTGTGAGAGACTGTGTGAGACTGCGAGAGAGACTGTGTGAGACTGCGAGAGAAACTGTGTGAGACTGTGTGAGACTGTGACTGTGTGAGAGACTGTGTTAGACGGTGTGTGAGAGAGTGTGAGAGAATGTGAGAGTGTAAGAGACTGAGAGTGTGAGGGACTGTGAGAGTGTGAGAGACTGTGTGAGACTGCGAGAGAGACTGTGAGAGACTGCGAGAGAGATTATGTGAGATTGTGAGAGTGTGAGACTGTGTGAAAGTGTGAGACTGTGAGAGAGACTGTGTGAGACTGTGAGAGAGACTGTGAGAGACTGTGAGAGTGTGAGACTGAGAGTATGTGAGACTGAGAGTGTGAGGGACTGAGAGTGTGAGGGACTGAGAGTGTGAGGGACTGTGTGAGTGTGAGGGACTGTGAGACTGCTAGAGAGACTGTGAGAGACTGAGAGTGTGAGACTGAGAGTGTGTGAGACTGAGAGTGTGTGAGGCTGCGAGAGAGACTGTGTGAGACTGCGAGAGAGACTGTGTGAGACTGTGAGAGTGTGAGACTGAGAGTGTGAGACTGTGTAAAAGTGTGAGACTGTGTGAGACTGCGAGAGAGACTGTGTGAGACTGCAAAAGAGACTGTGTGAGACTGAGAGTGTGTGAGACTGAGAGTGTGAGGGACTGTGTGAGACTGCGAGAGAGACTGTGTGAGACTGTGAGAGAGACTGTGTGAGACTGCGAGAGAGACTGTGAGTGTGATACTGTGAGTGTGAGACTGTGAGTGTGAGACTGAGAGTGTGTGAGACTGCGAGAGAGACTGTGAGAGACTGTGAGAGTGTGAGACTGAGAGTGTGAGACTGAGAGTGTGAGACTGTGTGAAAGTGTGAGGCTGTGAGAGTGTGAGAGACTGTGTGAGACTGAGAGTGTAAGAGACTGTGAGAGTGTAAGAGACTGTGAGAGTGTGAGGGACTGTGAGAGACTGCTAGAGAGACTGTGTGAGACTGCGAGAGAGACTGTGTGAGACTGCGAGAGAGACTGTGAGAGTGTGAGACTGAGAGTGTGAGACTGTGTGAAAGTGTGAGACTGAGAGTGTGAGACTGTGTGAGAGTGTGAGACTGTGTGAGAGACTGTGTGAGATGGTGTGTGAGAGAGTGTGAGAGTGTGAGAGACTGTGTGAGACTGCGAGAGAGACTGTGTGAGACTGTGACTGTGTGAGAGACTGTGTGAGACGATGTGTGAGAGAGTGTGAGAGAGTGTGAGAGTGTAAGAGACTGAGAGTGTGAGGGACTGTGAGAGTGTGAGAGACTGTGTGAGACTGCGAGAGAGACTGTGTGAGACTGCGAGAGAGACTGTGTGAGATTGTGAGAGTGTGAGACTGAGAGTGTGAGACTGTGTGAAAGTGTGAGACTGTGTGAAAGTGTGAGACTGTGTGACTGTGTGAGACTGTGAGAGTGTGAGAGACTGTGAGACTGCGAGAGAGACTGTGTGAGACTGCGAGAGAGACTGTGAGAGTGTGAGACTGAGAGTGTGAGGGAATGAGAGTGTGAGGGACTGTGAGAGTGTGAGGGACTGTGAGACTGCGAGAGAGACTGTGAGAGACTGAGAGTGTGAGACTGAGAGTGTGTGAGACTGAGAGTGTGTGAGACTGTGAGAGAGAGACTGTGTGAGACTGCGAGAGAGACTGTGTGAGACTGTGAGAGTGTGAGACTGAGAGTGTGAGACTGTGTGAAAGTGTGAGACTGTGTGAGACTGTGAGAGACTGCGAGAGAGACTGTGTGAGACTGCGAGAGAGACTGTGTGAGACTGCGAGAGAGACTGTGTGAGACTGCGAGAGAGACTGTGAGATACTGAGAGTGTGTGAGACTGAGAGTGTGAGGGACTGTGAGAGTGTGAGGGACTGTGTGAGACTGCGAGAGAGACTGTGTGAGACTGCGAGAGAGACTGTGTGAGACTGCGAGAGAGACTGTGAGTGTGATACTGTGAGTGTGAGACTGTGAGTGTGAGACTGAGAGTGTGTGAGACTGCGAGAGAGACTGTGTGAGACTGCGAGAGAGACTGTGAGAGTGTGAGACTGAGAGTGTGTGGGACTGAGAGTGTGTGGGACTGAGAGAGTGTGTGGGACTGAGAGAGTGTGAGGGACTGAGAGAGTGTGAGGGACTGTGTGAGACTGCGAGAGAGACTGTGTGAGACTGCGAGAGAGACTGTGAGAGTGTGAGACTGAGAGTGTGAGACTGTGTGAAAGTGTGAGACTGAGAGTGTGAGACTGTGTGAGAGTGTGAGACTGTGTGAGAGTGTGAGACTGTGTGAGAGTGTGAGACTGAGACTGTGGGAGAGTGTGAGACTGAGACTGTGCGCGACTGTGAGACTGCGACTGTGTGAGAGACTGTGTGAGAGTGTGAGACAGAATGTGTGCTTTGCAATGCGTTGCTTACCCCTCTGGCACTCAAAGGGTTAAGTTGAGCTAACATAGCAATATAACACACGGTGGCTCTTCAGTTGAGGCAATGTAGCAATATGCTGAGGGATCAAATAGAAAGTGGTGTTTGAGGCTTGCCCTCTGTAACATACAGCAAAGCATCTCTCTCCCTTTAAGGAGAAAGGGTGGGAATCAGGAAGCAGGAAGTGGAGGAGTGACAGTTGAGACTGTGAGGTGACTGAAGAGATGATGAGTTAAATAAGAGTTGCTATTAAGTTTGTATTTTATGGGAACATTACACCCTCATACTGAAACAGAGTGTATGGAGGGTTACAGTTATCTGTGGGAGGTGAAACAGTGTGTTTGTGGGGTCATGATCCTGAGTGAGAGTGTGAGTGGACCGGGAGAAGTTGCTGATATCCCTACCTCAGGAGCGAGTGGCAGTTATATATTTTTTTTTTGTCAGTTGGATACTGGTGGGCGGGCTGGAGGGGGCGGGCCAACTCCCTGTATGATAAACACGCCCCCATTGAATCACCCAATGAGAGCAGTAAAGTCCCCATTCAATCACCCAATAGGAGTTGTGTCTCCTAATGAGACATAAATTATGTAATTAGACATTCTGTTCAATGCGAGTTTCTTTTCTGAGGAGACATAAATTATGTTCTGTGTGTGGGGTACCATAAATTATGCAATGAGGCTTATTCTTTTATATATATAGATATATACTAGCAACATGGGACGGCGTTGCCCGTCATGTTATGACCATTGGGCGCACGTGTTTGAAATGCAGACACACTGATAAACACAGACATATGCAGCATACAGGCAGACACATACCATACATCCCAAGTGTCCCTCTTTAGGAGGGACAGTCCCTCTTTGAGGGCCAAATCCCTCTGTCCCTCTTTCCCACCCTGTTGTCCCTCTTTTTAGGAGGTCAGACTGTGTGCAGGGCCGGCTCCACCTATAGGCGAGGTAGGCGCCGGCCTAGGGCGCACACGTACTGGGGACGCGGGCATGCAGCGGAGAAGAGCTGCGCCCACACACCACGCCAGGAACCACAACACAGTCAGGTCTGTGTTGCTACAGCGCTTCCTCATGTGGTCGGATCTTTAGTAATGCAGAGCGCGCTGGGAGTCATGATCTCCCGCCGCGCTCTGCATTACTGAAGAGAAGACTGCGCGGGAGATACAGGTATGTGATGGGGGGCAAGTTGGAGCTGAGGGGGCATAGTGGAGCTGAGGGGGCAAGTTGGAGCAGATGTGGGGCAAAGTGGAGATGATGGGGGCAAGTTGGAGCTGTTAGGGGAAAGCTGGAGCTGAGGGGGCATAGTGGAGCTGGTGGTGGCAAGTTGGAGATGATGGGGGCAAGTTGGAGCTGATGAGGGTCAAAGTGGAGCTGATGAGGGTCAAAGTGGAGCTGAGGGGGGGCAAGTTGGAGCTGAGGGGGGGCAAGTGGAGCTGAGGGGGGGCAAAGTGGAGCTGAGGGGGGCAAGTTGGAGCGGATGGGGGGGCAAGTTGGAGCGGATGGGGGCAAGTTGGAGCTGCTGGGGGCATAGTGGAGCTGATAGTGGAAAGTTGGAGCTGAGAGGGCATAGTGGAGCTGGTGGGGGCAAGTTGGAGCGGATGGGGGGCAAAGTGGAGCTGATGGGGGTAAGTTGGAGAGGATGGGGGGCAAAGTGGAGCTGATGGGGGTAAGTTGGAGCTGAGGGGGTAAAGTGAAGCTGAGGGGGCAAAATGGAGCTGGTGGGGGCACGTTGGAGCTGATGGGGGCAAGTTGGAGTTGATAGGGGCAAAGTGGAGCTGGTGGGCCAAAGTGAAGCTGATAAGGGGCAAGTTGGAGCTGGTGGGGGGCATCTCTTACAGGCATCTCCAGAACAGGGGCAGAGTGGCTCAGGGGGCAGAGAGAGGACAATCATGAAAAGAGGTTGGGTATAAGTAGGCAGGGTATAAAGGGGTGGGACACAAGGGGCGGAGCGAAATGGGCGGCAAAATTAGGTTTTGCCTAGGGTGGCAAAAATCCTTGCACCAGCCCTGACTGTGTGGTGTGTATTACTTTGCTCTACAGCAATAAAGCAATAAATTTCAGTATATGTGTGTATACATTAGTCTGTGCAAATAAAATACTTTGGTCTTGAACTAAATCATTACATAAATAGCTAGTAATAGGTCATGAAATAACCTAAAAATTCTTACTAATGCCCCGCCCACCAGCCACACCCCCAATAATATTACCTAAAACTAACATGTCCCTCTTTGGCCCTGTGAAATGTTGGGAGGTATGCACATACACACACTGAGCGGCAGAAACATGCAAAAGACATGTACACACAGACACACTGGAGATGCACATATGGACACACATATGTAACAGAGATGTACACACACAGACACGCAACATATATGAGCAGAAACACATGTGCTCATGAGTTGTGTACCCCTCTGGCACTCAAAGGGTTAAGGTATAGAGAGGCATGTCAGAGTTAAATAGCAGTGGGAAGTGTGTTCATACCTGGGAACACTGACTTGTGAAGTCCCTAGAGGGGACTGATGTGGTGCTGATGTGGAGAGAGCAATGGGGCAATCTGGGTTAAAAGGGGGCGGGGCTTAATCGCGAGTAGGGGCGGGGCTTAACATAACTATGGAAAAGTGTTAGTAATAGGCTGGGGAAGGAGGAGAAGTGTGAGAGAAATGCAAGTTTACAGTGTGAGGAGTTTGAACACACTCCCTGAGGGGTAAAACTTGATACACAACCCTGTGGCAGTCAGTGGGTTAAGTGTGAATCTGATGGCTGTCTGTCCTGTGTCTTGCATAGCAAATGATGACAGTGAAGAAATAATTGAGCAATGAGGACCTACCTTAACCCTTTGAGT
Organism: Rhinophrynus dorsalis; assembly: GCA_037306005.1. NCBI lineage: Eukaryota > Metazoa > Chordata > Amphibia > Anura > Rhinophrynidae > Rhinophrynus > Rhinophrynus dorsalis. The sequence continues at coordinate 23,393,707 of CM074724.1, forward strand.
GCAATTTTGTTCCTCTGGTGCTGCACTACAGGTCCTGCTGAGGCCTCTGGGAGTCAGGGTGAGTGACTGTGTGTGTGTGTCAGCCATATGTATTTCTGGCTTTGTGTGTGTATGTGGTATATGTGGTGCTGTGTGTGTGAGTGGGGGCATGTCTGCTTGGTGCTGTGTGAGTGGGGCATGTGTGTGTGTTTGTGTGGTGCTGTGTGAGTGGGGCATGTGTGTGTGTTTGTGTGGTGCTGTGTGAGTGGGGCATGTGTGTTTGTCTGTGGTGTAGGAGCAAGTGGCGGCCATATTGTTTTTTTTCTGACTTTGATAGTGGTGGGTGGGCTGCATAGTGGGGGCGGGCCAACTCCCTGCATGATTGAATCACCCAATGGGAACAGTAACTCCTCCTTAATACCACCCCTGGGTGTGTTTTGGCAGGCACAAAGTCTTCTTTTATATATATAGATATATCTATATATATAAAAGAAGACTTTGTGCCTGCCAAAACACACCCAGGGGTGGTATTAAGGAGGAGTTACTGTTCCCATTGGGTGATTCAATCATGCAGGGAGTTGGCCCGCCCCCACTATGCAGCCCACCCACCACTATCAAAGTCAGAAAAAAAACAATATGGCCGCCACTTGCTCCTACACCACAGACAAACACACATGCCCCACTCACACAGCACCACACAAACACACACACATGCCCCACTCACACAGCACCACACAAACACACACACATGCCCCACTCACACAGCACCAAGCAGACATGCCCCCACTCACACACACAGCACCACATATACCACATACACACACAAAGCCAGAAATACATATGGCTGACACACACACACAGTCACTCACCCTGACTCCCAGAGGCCTCAGCAGGACCTGTAGTGCAGCACCAGAGGAACAAAATTGCACTCAAAGGGTTAAGGTAGGTCCTCATTGCTCAATTATTTCTTCACTGTCATCATTTGCTATGCAAGACACAGGACAGACAGCCATCAGATTCACACTTAACCCACTGACTGCCACAGGGTTGTGTATCAAGTTTTACCCCTCAGGGAGTGTGTTCAAACTCCTCACACTGTAAACTTGCATTTCTCTCACACTTCTCCTCCTTCCCCAGCCTATTACTAACACTTTTCCATAGTTATGTTAAGCCCCGCCCCTACTCGCGATTAAGCCCCGCCCCCTTTTAACCCAGATTGCCCCATTGCTCTCTCCACATCAGCACCACATCAGTCCCCTCTAGGGACTTCACAAGTCAGTGTTCCCAGGTATGAACACACTTCCCACTGCTATTTAACTCTGACATGCCTCTCTATACCTTAACCCTTTGAGTGCCAGAGGGGTACACAACTCATGAGCACATGTGTTTCTGCTCATATATGTTGCGTGTCTGTGTGTGTACATCTCTGTTACATATGTGTGTCCATATGTGCATCTCCAGTGTGTCTGTGTGTACATGTCTTTTGCATGTTTCTGCCGCTCAGTGTGTGTATGTGCATACCTCCCAACATTTCACAGGGCCAAAGAGGGACATGTTAGTTTTAGGTAATATTATTGGGGGTGTGGCTGGTGGGCGGGGCATTAGTAAGAATTTTTAGGTTATTTCATGACCTATTACTAGCTATTTATGTAATGATTTAGTTCAAGACCAAAGTATTTTATTTGCACAGACTAATGTATACACACATATACTGAAATTTATTGCTTTATTGCTGTAGAGCAAAGTAATACACACCACACAGTCAGGGCTGGTGCAAGGATTTTTGCCACCCTAGGCAAAACCTAATTTTGCCGCCCATTTCGCTCCGCCCCTTGTGTCCCACCCCTTTATACCCTGCCTACTTATACCCAACCTCTTTTCATGATTGTCCTCTCTCTGCCCCCTGAGCCACTCTGCCCCTGTTCTGGAGATGCCTGTAAGAGATGCCCCCCACCAGCTCCAACTTGCCCCTTATCAGCTTCACTTTGGCCCACCAGCTCCACTTTGCCCCTATCAACTCCAACTTGCCCCCATCAGCTCCAACGTGCCCCCACCAGCTCCATTTTGCCCCCTCAGCTTCACTTTACCCCCTCAGCTCCAACTTACCCCCATCAGCTCCACTTTGCCCCCCATCCTCTCCAACTTACCCCCATCAGCTCCACTTTGCCCCCCATCCGCTCCAACTTGCCCCCACCAGCTCCACTATGCCCTCTCAGCTCCAACTTTCCACTATCAGCTCCACTATGCCCCCAGCAGCTCCAACTTGCCCCCATCCGCTCCAACTTGCCCCCCCATCCGCTCCAACTTGCCCCCCTCAGCTCCACTTTGCCCCCCCTCAGCTCCACTTGCCCCCCCTCAGCTCCAACTTGCCCCCCCTCAGCTCCACTTTGACCCTCATCAGCTCCACTTTGACCCTCATCAGCTCCAACTTGCCCCCATCATCTCCAACTTGCCACCACCAGCTCCACTATGCCCCCTCAGCTCCAGCTTTCCCCTAACAGCTCCAACTTGCCCCCATCATCTCCACTTTGCCCCACATCTGCTCCAACTTGCCCCCTCAGCTCCACTATGCCCCCTCAGCTCCAACTTGCCCCCCATCACATACCTGTATCTCCCGCGCAGTCTTCTCTTCAGTAATGCAGAGCGCGGCGGGAGATCATGACTCCCAGCGCGCTCTGCATTACTAAAGATCCGACCACATGAGGAAGCGCTGTAGCAACACAGACCTGACTGTGTTGTGGTTCCTGGCGTGGTGTGTGGGCGCAGCTCTTCTCCGCTGCATGCCCGCGTCCCCAGTACGTGTGCGCCCTAGGCCGGCGCCTACCTCGCCTATAGGTGGAGCCGGCCCTGCACACAGTCTGACCTCCTAAAAAGAGGGACAACAGGGTGGGAAAGAGGGACAGAGGGATTTGGCCCTCAAAGAGGGACTGTCCCTCCTAAAGAGGGACACTTGGGATGTATGGTATGTGTCTGCCTGTATGCTGCATATGTCTGTGTTTATCAGTGTGTCTGCATTTCAAACACGTGCGCCCAATGGTCATAACATGACGGGCAACGCCGTCCCATGTTGCTAGTATATATATAAGAGAGAAAACCTGCATCCCCTGCCACACACACCCAGGGGCGGCCCGCCCCCCAACATCAGTCTTAACCCTTTGAGTGCCAGGGGGTACGCATACATTGCAAAGCAATGCGTTGCATACCTCTCTGGCACTCAAAGGGTTAACCCTCTCCTCCACAACTCACCTACTGTTACATCACTTCTCTCGACTTACAACTTCTACAGTAAACAACTCATGGCACAATTATATAACCCACCAACCAGCAGCTCCCATTTTGCTGGGGAGCCACACATTGATCACTTCATTCAAAGAGCATAAAAACTTCTGTTTCCACCTCCTGTGCCATAATGCACTGGGACATTCAGAGGCAGATTGGAATCAGGTGAGCGGTCTGGGGAATAGGTTAGAACACACAGATCTTCAGTTTCCATGGTAAGAACTGGGGCAGATGGACTCACTTTGTTTCTTTGAAAATGTCCATTGATTTCAATGAGTCTATTAATCCCATGAATGCTACAGAGAATGCAAACACATTGCCAAAGCAATGCGTTGGGGACCATTGTAGCATTCCAGGGGTTAAAGCCCCATCTATGTCAACATGATTTTCCTGAATTTTCAATTCAACCCTATGGTGTCAGTTTTTTTTGAGTTGCACCCTTTATCTTTATACATAAGGCCCATACAGTTATACTCTTACCCCATTAATCTAAACCCATTTATACTTTTGGCTCTTGCAGCAGCTGACTGCGCACTGTGATATGTGAGGCTGATGTACTAACACAAAGAGGAACAATTCATCTGTACCATACAGGACAAATGCAATGCTTTGCTGACCTCTCTAGCGTTGAAGACGTTAAAACGTCCATTTAAATAAATGGGTATTGTTCTCTGTGCTGCTGTTGCTTTTCCACAAAATTCTACCACTTTTCTTAGTGTATGAGCCTTCCTGTTTTGAAGCCTATTAGCTGTTAGGGGTCCCTGTATGGATCCCTTGCCTACGGCCCACAGACATATAATTCGGTTCTGTCACAGCCGACCACCACGGCCCACTAATGCAAGGAGCGCCCAACATGTGTCACATATTCCTTTCACTGCCAGAGGACTATACAACTCATTACACAGCAATGTGTTGCGTACCTCTCTCACACTCAGAGTTAAAGTGCTTCACTCCAACCAACTGCTACACAAGGTCTGTATAATGCAGTAACCCTACAGCCCTGTATTTCATGTCTACTTCACTGTCTATGTATAGTCATTTCTCCCCCTCACCCATTACTTTACTTTAACACTTCACTGTCCCTCTTCTCCTCAATCTCTCATCTCCTCCCCCTTTGTCACCCCCACTCACCTATCCCCTAGCCATTCATCCATAGTCCCAATCTCGCCATTTTACTCCCACATCACTATTTCATTATCTATCACTGCATCTGTCACTTAACCCTCTGTCTGCCAACCTATTTCTTCAAATTTACTGCAGTATCCACTGCTGTAATCTAAATTATTCCTTTACTCACAAACATCTTCTCACTGTGACCTTCACCAAGTAACACAGCACACTCATTTCAACTGTAAGGATACAGGGTCTTATTCATAAAGTAACACAGCACACTCACTTCAACTGTAAGGATACAGGGCCTTATTCATCAAGTAACACATCACTCTCTTCAACTGTAAGGATACAGGGTCTTATTCATCAAGTGACACAGCACGCTCACTTCAACTGTAAGATTACAGGGTCTTATTCATCAAGTAACACAGCTCACTCACTTCAACTGTAGGGATACAGGGCCTTATTCATAAAGTAACACAGCACACTCACTTCAACTGTAAGCACACTCACTTCAACTGTAAGGATACAGGGCCTTATTCATCAAGTAACACATCACTCTCTTCAACTGTAAGGATACAGGGTCTTATTCATCAAGTGACACAGCATGCTCACTTCAACTGTAAGATTACAGGGTCTTATTCATCAAGTAACAGAGCACACTCACTTCAACTGTAAGGATACAGGGCCTTTTTCATCAAGTAACACAGCACACTCACTTCAACTGTAAGGATTCAGGGTCTTATTCTTCAAGTAACACAGCACACTCACTTCAACTGTAAGGATACAGGGCCTTATTCACCAAGCCGAAGAGCTGCAATTAAAACATTTTTACAACTCTTTTCAGCATATCTACATCTCCACTGCGTCTGTCACACACTGTCTACATATGTGACATATGTCCATGTATGTGTTTGTCTCTCTGTATGTATGCGTTTCACAGTGTTTGACACTCTTTGTCTCTTTAAGTGCGTGTTTGTAACACTGCATATTTCTGTTTCACACAATGTCTCTCTGTGTAAGTAATATGATAGGCAACACCGTCCCACATTGCTAGTAACTATATATAGAGCAACAAGTTAAAGAAAAAAAACTAATACTCAGAGCTAAAGTTTATTTGAGATATTACTATCCCTTTAAAAAGTGCTATACTTTTATTTTGTACATATATCTCTACTGTCCTCATTCGTTAATTCTGGGACAAACCAACTGCACTGTATGAGGAGACAGGGAGATGCAGATCCTCAAATTTGCACTGATTTGAATGGTATTTTTTGAACCCTAGTTAGAGATGTCTCCAACAGATTGCTAGGAAATCTGTTCAAAAGCTTTCTATGATTCAAGGGTTTAAAATAACCCTTTAAAGCGGAACTTTCACATGATTAAAAAAGCTCCGCAGAGCATAGTTACATTAGCGATATAGACAGATTTAGGTTTCAAAATAAAATGAAATGCTTCATTAACCCCTTAAGGACCGGCGCATGCACGCGTGGCCGGCACTTGAGGACCACGGGGCTTTTTTTTTTTTTTTGCAATTCCGGTTCAGGGCTACCGGAGTGGCATGCAGCCGCTCCAGGACCTGAACTCCATGACGTACCAGGACCGTCACTGGTCCTTAAGTGCCGGACCGCCGTCCTGGTATGCCGATGGTCCTTAAGGGGTTAACGAAAAAATCACCTTTTAACCAGGCAGGCACCGGCAGGGATCTTACAGGAAGTGCTCTCTGCGCCTGCACGGTCAGTCCCTTCCCGTACCATATGGCACAGTGGCAGTCAACCACCAATCCTGGATTTAAAGGGGACAGACAGCACAGACGCAGAGATGCCAGCTCTGCAAGATGCCTGCACTGTTCCCCAGTGCCTGCCTAGTTAAAAGGTGATTTTTTCATTATTGAAGCAATTCTTTTTATTTTCAAGCCTAAATCTGTCTATATAGCTAATGTAACTATGCTCTGTGGAGCTTTTTTAATTATGTGAAACTTCCACTTTAATTCAATGAGAATTTTCATTCCTCCCAACTTGATTCACTTTTTTAGCTGTGTATGCTGTACTGGCATTCTAATACCTATCAATCATAGTTGACCCAGCACCATTCTGAGTGACCATCCATACAATGGGATTCTCTCCACTCCACCATAATTCTGATGTAAAATACATCCAACTCCTTCTGAAATGACAGCTTTTTACTTTTAGATGATGAATTAGACCTGGATTTCTCAAGACTTACCTCATTTCTCAGAGACATTTCATTTGTTCGGTTTTAGCCAGAGGAAGGACTTCTTGTAATGCTAAGGATGTTTTAACCCTTTGAGTGCCAGAGGGGTATGCAATGCTTTGCATACCCCTCTGGCATGAAAAGGGTTAAGACCATTTGAGGTCGCTGGTGTCATTGCACAAGGGGGGCCCACTACATTTTTTTTTTATTTGATACAAAACATATCTGATGTAAGGTAATGTATCTCTATGAGTTTTTTTGTTCTACTTTACTGACTGTTTGTTTAAAAATGGCTACTCACCCAGTCTGATATTATGCATCCTGCAGAGCATGGAGAGAAGAGCAGCACTGTTGCTGGTGGGATCTGAGTAGGGTGACCACATTTCCATTCTGCCATTCCGGGACATGTGGTCACCCTAGTCCCGCATCTGAGGCTCCCGCTGGCGCTGACCATCTTTCTGAGGCTTCCCAGTGGGATCTCTTACTCTGTGTCAGCCTCAGAAAGATGCTCAGTGCCGGCGGGAGCCTCAGCCGCAGGTCTCACTTGCAGCACCAGCATACCTGCTCCACCCCAGCTGTCTCACATGTACCAGTCCAGCCAGCCAATGAAATGTATTTGCTATATGGTCTTCATTGGCTGGCTCAGCCATTGAATGAGGACCATATAGCAAATACATTTCATTGGCTGGCTGGACTGGCACGTGTTGCTCAATTCAGGGACTCTTTGTTCTCCTGGTGGCGGGTGACCAGAGATGCGGGACACAGACCCCCAATAAGGGACAGTCCCGGGCATTCCAGGACGTGTGTTCACCCTAGATCTGAGTCAAGGATCGAGGGTGGAGGATCACAAGACAGGGGTTCAGCTGTGCTGGAAAGACCACATGGGGGGAGGTGAAATGTCAGCCAGATGAGTTTATAGACTAACTGACCTCCACAGTGAAGTCTGCAGAAAGTGGAGTGACCATGTCCTATGGCACAGTAAATTCATGTGCAGTGCGCATATGGCCAGCCCACTCCTGGCTATTTAAGGGGTTTTACTCTCTTTCTGCCTCACTGAATATCCTTGTGCAGACAGACAGTATCAGGCTGTGGCAATGCTCATGGGATGATTGCGGAGTGGGCCCACAGCTGCCTGAAAATTAATTATCCCAAGACAAGGCAAGTGATCAGGCCTCTCCTGAGCCTGAGGCCTCCAGTGTATACTAGGTACACCGGGCATTAAAATACACCTGTGTAATATAATTGCTGCCTGGAGAAGTTGGGTGTTCTTGATATTACTACAGCAGGATTTATTCTATCATCCTTTTCAGCAAAAGACTTGATCGCCTCAGGAGACTAGTTAGGCCCTGCAGGTCCTTGTTGCAAAATATCAGGCTAGGGCCCTCCCACTCATTTCTTACACACAGGCATAAACACACACACACACTGATAAAAACAGCACCAAATAACAAAGCAGAGTTGTCTTCATGGTCGTGCATAAGTTTTGATGCTGGAAACTTCTATTTGGTGCCAGATCAAATTATTCAAATATGCTCAGTCATATATATATATATATATATATATATATATATATATATATATATCAGTGCTCCCCCCCACAGTCTCCCCCTTTTTATCACTACTTGGAAAAAGAATTTGGAACCCCCTCTGCAAGTCTTCTTTTGCGGGGACAGGAAGGGGGCCTCATACCTGGAGATCCAGTGTTTGGAGATGAAGTCTGTGCCTCCCGTATATATCCTCTCTCCCCTTACAGGCCCTGCATTGCCAAAGCCCTAGGATAGAACAGGGAGGCTGTGATATAGATGTCTCTGCATCATGAGAAAGGGTCAACCATGGGTGGCAGGGATGTGGGAAGGGTGCTCAGGGATACTGTCTCTCCCTCCCTCCCCCACACACACAATCCCCCTGGTTTCCCCTACGTTATCCTGTCTAATCTTCCCTTCTTCCCCTCCCCAGTAGTGCCTCATTCCCATTTCCTCCAATGATGGAGGATTCAGGCATGAGAGCTGGACCGTTCCTCTGCCAATGAGAGAGCTCCAACTCGCATAGAGGATGCCTCCGTCATAGCAGGAGGTGGCAAAGGGGAACAACTGGGGTGGGAAAGAGGCAAAAATTGACAGCCTGCGATACAGAGAACTGTACCGCAGCCTGCCCTGAATTAACGTCATAAGCTTACTTTTTAAAGCTTAGCTCTCGGGCTATACTGTACTAAATTCAAAGAAAAAAAAAAACATTGATTTATTCAGATGGAACATTAAATTAAGAAGGACTTCCATAGAGATGAGAGTTCCCCTTTAATGGGAATTTAATTTCATTACCTAATTTGCCCATCTGAGTGCTAGTTGGGTGTGCAACAAGCTGATTTTCCCTGAAAGGGTTAACTACCCAGCCTTTTTGGCCAACACTTCTTCCGTCCACAGGAATCTGATTGTACAGCCAGGGGCCATATGTTATAAAGCTGATATTATGGGAATGACTATTATGATAAGTGTGGGCAATCTAAAATATCTGAATTGTTTTTAATGTGGATACCATTTATCTCCAGTCATACAATGTTCTCAAAACTGCTGAACATCAAAATGAAATTTAGATCACTTTCATATGAAATCTGGTGTTTTCAATTTTTAAAATGCTATTAAATTGAAACCACTAGGATTTAAAAAATGCAAATTTCCTAAACCTTGGCACTAGAAAAAACAAATAAATCATTGCTACTAGTTCTTACTATTCTTCATTATATCAGATTTTTTTTAAATCCCCAATGTGCAATCCAGTAATAATAGAATACTATTCCCAAGGCAAATATAAAAATAAAATAAGAAAAAAGCAGAGAAAAATAAGGATGAGATTATTTGCTTGTTTGGAGGAATGAAAAAGGAACGTCAAGGAGCTGACTATGGAAAGTTACCAATAAACATTACATTGGTCTCCTATTGCTCATAAATGTCAACTCTGAAATAGAGAAGGGGTGGGAGCACTCATTGGTGTGCGTATGTTCACGTTTACATGCACTGATGTGACTGTGTATACTCACATTTAAAGGGATAGTAATGTTTCATAATAAAAGCAGCTCTAATTAATCATCATAGTATTTGGACTTTGGAGAGTGTTATTTCGGTTCTGTCAGAGTTATAGTACAAGAGTAATTCAATGACAAAGTATCCACCTCCCGCCCCTTTTGCTGATATAGCACTGTTCAGCCAGATCAGAAGGGAGGTGTCCAGGTAGACTGCAGAGAGGGACAATCTTCAGTTAAGATAAGGGAAAAATTTGAAAAACTTGTCAAGGGGGGCAGGGCTTTCATTGTTCTCATAGGAAGAAGATTGTCCCCTGCTGTTATCTGTCTGGTCTATGGACTGCATTCCACATCTGAGAAGAGATGACTTACACTAGGTAAAAGGGGAGGGAGGGGAAACATTGCTTGTGAATATCTCTCAAACCATGTTTGCCTTTGAGTGCATTAATTTGTAGTGTGTCTGTCTGTATGCATGTGTTTATGTATCTATCTGTGTGTATATGTGTGTGTGTGTGTGTGTGTATCAGATTTCACAGTACTCAGAGCAGGAAACCACTTAGGGTGCCTGATTGTGAGGGGAGGGGCTTCAGCTGATCTGGCCAAGATGTAGAAGTGGTTAACCTCTTTGCGTCCTGTGACGTACCCGGACCGTCACGCTGGTCTGGCACTTAAGGACCAGTGACGGTCCTGGCACTCCACGTAGTTTTACTCACTGCACTACTGCAGGAGCGCATTGAGTAATACCGGGGACTGAAGTTGATCGCTCCAAGACCGGAGCGATCTCTTTCAGTCCTTCGTTCGACGTGCCGCCCCACGTGATCAGTCACGTGGGACAGCACGTCGAACTCTCCAATCTGGTCCTTAAAGAACCAGACACCCCGGGACCGCTGGTCGTTAAGGGGTTAAGGTAATACCAATGACACTACAACTGACCCCTCGGCTTGACATATTTAACCAGCTGCATGTTAGAGAGGTTTCCAAAGAATTTCAAGTTTTATGCCTGGAACAATTAAATATTAACATAATAAAAAGACAAATTCTATGTGTATCACTGAATCCTTAGATTGTTGGAATGCTTGTGAGTATTATTGTAATAAATAAAGCTGATTAGTGTATTATTATTATTCAGCTCTATTGGCTTATCATTCAGTCGGTTGGCCATTTTCCTTACATTTACAGGGACAGTCAGAGCTAAAACTCTTATTAGGCAAAGTAGGCAGCCAAATTCTCTAGGTGAGAGCCTTGTGTGTGCTGGCCACACACATATCATGAGTTGTGGGTGTGGCTAAAGCAATCCCAGTGCCTCTGAACCTGACATCATTCTTTGTTCGTGGAAGACAGTTTACTGGACATTACTTAAAGTGAGAGTAGTATTCGGAATCCAGTTGTGGGACCGGACAGCGCGCAGCGAGGGACAATTTTCACTCAGTAAGTATAAGGAAAACCCCGCCCCCTTGATGAAGAAGTCAGGATTTTCTTTATTCTCACTGAAGATTGCTCCTCACCACGCTCCATCCAGACCATCATGAGAAGCAGAGTGACACAGGGGATAGGGGTGGGAGGTGGATCCTTTTAGACTCAATTGCGGTTGAACTACAAAACTGTTAGTATTGAAATGTATTGCTATGTGCTACAAATAAAATAAAGAAGACTTGGAATTGCACTTTAATATAATTATTACTATCCCTTTAACACCTTGGGGGAGATGCACTAAAGTGTGATAGAGGTGATGAAGAAATTACTTCTCTAGTGAAATTACATCTCCAATTCCTATGTTATTCTATGGAACGTATATATGAAGATCTCTCCCACTTGCGAGATCTTAGAGCATATGCTCCACAGAATAACATAGGAACTGGAGAAGTGATATCACTGGAGAAGTCATCTTCTCTTTATCATACCTTAGTGCATAACCCCCAGTGGCATAACAATAGGGGTCGCACCTGCGACCGGGCCCGTCACTCTGAAGACCCCCTCGCCACACGCCCACAGCAACTTATTAAACAGGGCAGCACAGCTGATCTCGCGGCCGACACTCTAGTAATGCAGAGAGATGACAATCTCCTAGCGCTCTGCATTACTAAGAATGAGGCACAGATCTGTCATGTCACACACCGCTAGACCACCAGGGACTCAAGGTAGCAGGATGGGGGGGAGGTCAGTAGGGGCATTGTGGAAGGGGCGATGTGGAGATGGGGGCATTGTTGAAGGGGCAATGTGGAGATTGAGGGGCAATGTGGAAGGGGCATTGTGGAGAATGAGGGGCATTGTGATGGGGGCATTGTGGAAAAAGAGGGGCATTGTGGAGATTGAGGGACAATGTGCAAGGGGCATTGTGATGGGGGCATTGTTGAAGGGGCAATGTGGAAGTGGCAATGTGGAGATGGAGGGGCATTGTGGGATGGGCAATGTGGAGATTGAGGGGCAATGTGGAGATTGAGGGGCATTGTCGAAGGGGCAATGTGAAAGGGCATTGTGGAGATGGGGGCATTGTGGAAGGGGCAATTGAGGGGCATTGTGGAAGGGGCAATGTGGAGATTGAGGGGCAATGTGAAAGGGGCAATGTGGAGATTGAGGGGCAGTGTGAAAGGGGCAATGTGGAGAATGAGGGGCATTGTGGAAGGGGCAATGTGAAAGGGGCAATATGGAGGTGGTCAATGTGGCTGAGGGGGCCAATGTGGTCGGGGGGGTGCATGGCAATTCTTGCACCAGGGCCCGGTGGCTTCTAGTTATGCCTATGATAACCCCTCTGTATATTAGAGAGGCCTACAATGTATTGTGAAACAATATGTTAGAGCTTAAGGTTTCCAAACATTTTTGATTATGCTTGTCCATTCATAGCCTAAAGGCTTCTATGGAAGTCTGCCTAAGGTCACCTAAGGAGACCCAGTACCAAACACCAGGAGCTGATGAGCTTGTTATTTTGTAAAAAGTTATGGAAATGTTTGAGCCAAATGTATCATGCAGCAGCGATTGCAAAATAAAAGCCACAGTTTCTGTTAACCACTTCAAAATGTCCACAAGAGATCAAAGGGTTACTGAATTACAGGACAATCGGAAATAGTTCTCCCACTTGTCTTGACTTCAGCCAGAAATCAGTTCAGCGCTGTTTCTGTGTGTGTGTGTATTTCACCATCTAGTATAAGTAGGGGGTGGCTGCTTAACCCTTTGAGTGCCAGAGGGGTATGGAACGCATTGCTCAGCAATGTGTTCAGTACCCCCTCTAGCACTCAAAGCGTTAAAGCTCAACCTGTACTTTGCCTTATTTAAAATTCATATAGATGATGGTTATAGGACAAAAATATCAAAGTTATGCGAACTAAGCACAAAGCTCACAAATAACCTGATTAAAAACCTATAAATATTAAGTGGCTCAAAACTGAAGCACTGTGTAAAAACAAGCATAATGTCATGGGATATTCCAGCATCAGCACAAATTCCTGATTCTTAAAGGAATAGTAATGTTTCATAATAAAAGCAGCTCTAATTAATCATCATAGTATTTAGACCTTGGAGAGTGTTATTTCAATTTTGTCAGAGTTGTAGTTCAAGAGTAATTCAATGATAAAGTATACCCCTCCCGCCCCTTTTACTGATGTAACACTGCTCAGCCAGATCAGAAGGGAGGTGCCCAGGTAGACTGCAGAGAGGGACAATCTCCAATTAAGATAACGGAAAAACCTGAAAAACTTATCAAGGGGGGAAGGGCTTTCATTGTTCTCATAGGAAGAAGATTGTCCCCTTCTGTTATCTGTCTGGTCTATGGACTGGATTCCACATCTGAAAAGAGATGGCTTACACTAGGTAAAAGGGGCTGGAGGGGAAACTTTGCTTGTGAATATATCTCAAACCATAAAGGTTTGAGAGATAAGACTTATATCGTTCTTCATGTTTTTTTAATGAAAATAAAATAAAGATAAAATGAAGTATTACTATCCCTTTAAATAATATACATGCTGCTTTTATTATGAAACATTATTATCCCTTTAACCCTTTGAGTGCCAGAGGGGTACGCAACGCATTGCAAAGCAATGCGTTGCGTACCCCTCTGGCACTCAAAGGGTTAAGAAATGTATATCTCAAGGGCTATGGTTGGACATTTTCAAAATATTCTAGTCTTTGGTCCACATTGGTAGACCAAGTATTAACCCTTTGAGTGCCAGAGGGGTATGCAACGCATTGCAAAGCAATGCGTTGCGTAACCCTCTGGCACTCAAAGGGTAACACCATGAGCAGTATCTCTTTTGTAGTTAATCTTTCATCCAATAAGGAACCCTAAACTGAATATTGGGTTGTGCTAACATGAGCCCTCAAGAATGTCCAGTCTAAACAGTGTGCAGATTTTCAAACATGTTCGCGTTCACCCACCTAAATATACTTTGTCCTCAAATACAGGCTACTGTTGATGTCCCATTGCATAGTAACCCCTGAGAAAGCCATGAAGATACATGGCAAATTGCACTGAGCAATTTTAAAAGGGGCTAATTCAACCTAAAGCACTGTTCTCCTTAGCTACTTTCTCATTCTACGTATGACTCATAGTAGAAGTGGTTACTTCACTCTATTTCTGATCTACAATAGGATCACTGCTCTTTTAATTCTGATGAGACTCAAGGACGGTTTATTGTGTTTGATAACTCAAACCAGGAGGTAAATTAGTGCTTAGACTCTTTACCTATCTCCAGGGCCTTTTCTGTCCCCTTCCTCTGCTGTTTCTAATAGTGGCTTACATGTGATTTATAAAGCATCAGGTATTTATGCTATAGATATTTGTAAAAAAAATCTGCAGGGCAATAAAACTTGTCACTTAATTACTAAAGAAATGTTTATTCACTTCAAAATGTCATAATATTATAAAGCAGAGCTTTCCAAACTTTTCATGTTGGTGACACACTTTTTAGACATGCATCATTTATTGACACAGTAATTCAGTTTTCCTAGCAAACCAGAGGTTAAACTAATAATCCCTTTTAAGAGATACGGACACATACATAAATTGTAATAACAAGATGTATGGGGACACAACATATCTCATGAAAATCTTTCATTCATACTGCGGAAGGCATTAAGCATGTCGTGTGGTTTTTAAAAGGGCAACATGAGAATGTTACGTTACATATAAGCGCAAGATTCTCATGTTGCATTAATAAATGGATAGTCTATAACTGATTTTAGAAGTACTGTCCGTCTTTCTTGTCTCATGGGCACCACAAGCAGAAGCAGCAGTCACGTCACAGGCAGCCTCGGCGCACCGGTACACTCCAGCCTGGCAGCCCAAAGAGAGGGCAGAGGTATAGAGGAGATGGCATCTCAAAAGATTTTAACAGCTGAACCGCCAAAAGATTTGTAACAGCTGGAGTGCCTCAGTGTGCTGCATACATATTATGTATGCAGCACAAAGAGGTACTCCAGCTGTTACAAATCTTTTGTGGTGCTCCAGCTGTATGCAGCACACGGAGGCAATCTCCCTCTATGTAAATGCGACCATTAAGTAGTAGTGTTTTAGCTCAGCTCCCAGTGTAGTTCGTGCTTGGGTTGAATGATAATCTCACGCTGTGTAAACGACACCTTTGCCTGTGACACACCTACACACTGCAGCCGACACACTAACGTGTCACAACACACAGTTTGGAAAGCACTGTTATAAAGTCACTGGAGCTACTGCACATGTCTACAGATTTAGTTTTGTGTTCTTATATAAACTAGTTGTAATATTTGATCGGGTTAGATTGACCTTCCACTCTTTACATTGTTCTGCTGCTCTGGTCATGGATTCAGCTCTTGAACATCTCACGGTAAATTGCTTTTAAATGAACGGCAGCATATGTTTGGCGCAGACACATATCTCTCAGTTTTATTGCTTTCTAACAATATGTTGTATCACAGCGTTTATCAGTCAGTGTTTCATTACTGAATAAAAGCACATCGGGACATATGTATAAAGAAAAAGTCAAGCAATTCTGGAATAACCAAGCTGCATCTTTGGGAATATGTAACAGTTCCCTGGGATTTGAATGGGGATTTTAATCTTTTCAGTTCTAGCGAGATCGAAAATACCTTATTTAACCATTTAAGTGCCAGAGAGGTATCCAAAGCATTCCGTTGCAATTCGTTGGATACCTCTCTGGCACTCAGATGGTTAAAGGGATAGTAACACTTAATATGTGAAAATGTATATTTTGTTGGGTTCATCTTCCCGAGTACAACAAGGGTACTCTCACTGCTGAGAAGTATTTTATTGAAAAGTTATTACAGTTCAAACTTGAATTCTTTTAGGTGCAAAATATCTATTTCTCAGTGGCCTGAAATTGTATAGTGGCGCTGCTGCGTCATCATCCTATGAAAAGTTCTGGTCAATTGACCACAAACTTCCATAGGATGGTTTAGCAACAGCGCCACTGCAAAATCTCAGGCCACTGAGATATTGCACCTAAAAAAATGTGTGTTTTGAGCTGCAATAACTTTTCAATAAAACACTTCTCAGCAGTGGATGTACCCTTGCTGTACCTGGAAGAATTGCAAATGTTAAATTAACTTTAAGGGCCCTCATTCATAAAGCTAAACAGTTGTAATTCTGGAGGAACGTAATGCACCACAAGGTTACTGTACCATTATCCAAATCCCTTATACAGTCTGTCTACAGATTAAAGTGGTCACAATTTATTGTCTTCAAATAAATTTATATATATATATATATATATATATATATATATATATATATCTATCTCAAAATCACAGCAGCACACACAGGACTTATCAAAAGGAGATAAAAATTTATTGTCAACGTTTCGGCCACTAACACTGGCCTTCCTCAAGACAACCATAAAAGTGAACAAACCACCCTAATAAACCCTAAGAGAGGAGGGACAGGGCCAAAACCGGCGTATCAGAAGCCTACGATGACGTCATCCCCCAAAGGTTTGAGTCACGTCTCGTAGGGAAGTGAAAAAAATGAGTGAAAGTGAAAGCTGTATCATCTGCCAAAGGTAGGGTGGTGTTTTTATCAATGTGAGATGTTGGGGATCAACCTCAGATGGAGAAGCCCACTATGATAAAGCCTAAGCTGGGAAAGGATAGAGGTTGTAAATGTGTTTATTAAGAAAAGTCTCCTATCCTGCATCTTCCACTTTTCCAATCTAGCCTAGTCTAGAGAATGAAGGGGAGGAAAATAAGTGGCTCCTTTTGGCACCATTGGAACATGTCTCTGCATCAGAGGATTCAGAGATTTGCAGAGTCTCTAATATCGCTCTGATAAGCCAGTCAACTGAGGGACAAGGGTCTTCCTCTCAGGCTTCCCCAAAGGACAAGGAAGAATCATATCTTCCCTATCAGCAACTGAAGAAATCAGTCTTAGCCCAATCTGGCTCTTATTCTGCAGTGGAGGGCCCCAGGTATGTAGTAGGTGCCACAATGCAAGAGGCATAAGGTGCCTGAATATTCCACTGGAAGCCCAGTTTGACATGAGGAACAGTGTGTTAAGGAGGTTAAAGAGACCCTTGAATCCCTAGGCTTGGATTTCCCCATGTGTCCTTTGGCATCTGACATGTTCAGAGAATATTCCCAAAAGTAGGGCAAATTAGTACAAAGTGGTAGAAAGGTACTTATCTGACTGCAAGGGGTTAAACTGGAAAGGCAGAGAGGAAAGACCTGCCTCTCTGCAGCCTATGAATGAATATGTTTATTTATATAGCGCCACAAGTGTACGCAGTGCTTTACAGTTTAAGAGTTTAAACAATACAGGGTTACAGGTGCTTTGCAGAGTGAAACATTGGGTGTGAGGTCCCTGCCCGAAAGCCAGAGGCGTAACTAGAAGCCTTCGGGCCCTGGTGCAAGAAGTGTCACAGACCCCCCGACATTGACCCCCCCACAATGCCCCTCAGTCTCCACAATGTCCCCATCTCCTACCTCTTACCTGGAGGTCCCAAGCAGTCCTCTAAGTAATGCAGAGCGCAGGGAGATGATGATGATGATGATGCAGCGGGTGGCCGGGCCCCTGGAGTGCACAGGCCCGGTGATAAGTGTGACCCCTAGAGTTACGCCACTGCCAAAAGCTTACAATTTAAGCCTATGCATTGAGAGGAGTAAAATGGCTGCCATAGCACCACCCAGTCCAATCCACAAAGCCTGGAAAATGGGGGATTCTGGGGAATGTAGTTTCTAATTGCATATGTACAGCAAAGAGTAGTTTTCCAGCCACGACCACTGCAGATTTAATGTTATAAACGTTGTCCCCATGCTGACCATGTAATAAAGTACATTCTCCATGCACTTCTGTGAAACAAAGATGGCCACTGTGCGGGCACCCATGCTTAATGGGGCCACTGTCAATAAAACCAAAAGCAAAGAAAATAAAGCAATAAGGCTGAAACATACATATATACATAGTAAAATGCAATAAAATATAAATAGAATAAGGCTATCTGCTCAGTTGTAACAATGCAACAGCCCATGTGCAGAAATGGTTAACCCTTCCAATCATAAGATGGAAAGAAACTGAGCAGGACTGAGTGCAGAATAAGCAAGAACACCACATCCCAGTGGGTGACAAGACATAGCAGGCATATGAGAGAAAGGACCATAGCACTCAAATGGTTAACTTGCCAGTCTTCTGCCTTTAGACTCCCATTTTTAAATACAGAACGTAAGAGAAGTTCAACAGTGAGGCATAGACGTATAGCAAAGTCAACCTCCACAGGGAAATGGCCCAAAAATATACCTGTATATAGCAGAAAGAGTTGAAATAATGTTATACTCCTTATTATGTGCCGGCATTATTTAAATATCTAAGTTCTTAGGAGACTCACCGCAGACGACAGTACAGACATCTTGCCAAAGAGGCATCTGTGCACCTGCGGCGTCCATCCCTGTCTGTGCCGTCGGTACAATGCAACTCCCCTCTAGGGTACTTGCCAATCAGTGAGGAGACAGGGACGGATTATAAGGATTATAAAAAGATTTCAGTGCTTACCGCTATAGTAAAAATTATTTGGAGGGCACTTTCATATGAGTGATAGTTCCTCTTTAACCCCTTAGTGACAGCCGCGTTCGTACGCGGCTGTCACCTTAACGGCCGAGGAACATTTTTTTTTTCTTTTTTGCAAACGAGTCCGGAGTCTCCGAGCGGCGTGCAGCCTCACGGAGACCCGGAGTTCCGTGACTTACCAGGTACATCCTCTGTCACTAAGTGAAAGTTTCTGCGGGATGTACCTGGTAAGTCATCTGTCGTTAAGTGGTTAATGGGAGCCTACCTTTTGAGGGATTATACAGCAACATATCTAAATTTAAAAAAAGAAAAGTAGTCTAAAACTTAGAACAATGCCATTTTGCCCCTTTCCTAGGCTAGTCACTTGAAACTGAGGAACAGAGGGGTAAAGCTGAAGGGAAGAGAAGAGTATCTGCCTCTTTTGATCTGAGTTATAAAGAAAGACTAGCCAAACTGGGTTTGTTTACATTAGAGAAGAGACGTGATATGATTACCGTTTACACATACATTCAAGGTCAATACAAATAACTATCCAATGATCTATTTACGCAAGGAGCTAAGCTAAGAAGAAGAAGTCATCCATTAAGACTAGAGGAAAGGTGCTTTTGACTAAAACAAAGGCAGAGACTTTTTACAGTAAGGGTGGTAAAGCAATGGAATTCTTTGTCTCAGGATGTTGTACTTGAAGATACTGTAACTGCTTTCAAAAAAACAATGGATGCCTATCTAGTACAAAACAATATTGAAATTTATGACAGATGGCTTCAGTGCAGAGAGGTTGTTAATCCAGGGAATTCTCGGACTACCATTTGGTATCAGGAAGGAATTTTTTTACTCACTTATATCTAAATTGGAAATGGCTTCAGGTTTGTTTTTATTTTGCCTTCCTCTGGGTCAACAGGGGTGTATATGTCATGGGCTGGACTTGATGGACTCATGTCTTTTTTTCATCCTCATTAGATATGTTACTGTGTTACATGCTCTGCCCTCTGGACAAGAGAACTATATTCCATGGCTCCTGTGTTCCACATTGGACATAAGAGAAATTAACCTTTTGTGTGCCCGAGTTGCCCACACCTCCTGCATGTGAAGGGATAAGAGACCAATTTAATTTCTCTAGTCTATGTCAAGTTGCCAGTTGAAGTACCTGGGCGGTGCCAGTAGGCACTAATCATCTCTGGGTAAGTGTTTTATTTTTTCTCCAGGTGTGTAAATCTCCCCATGAAGATTTCATTACATTTCACAAGGCACTAATGGATTGAGTGGCAAATCAATATGCTTCTGAATATAGGCCACTCAATATTCAGCCTCTTTCAACTACACAGCTTAAACCATTTAGTAGTTTGCAGATTTCTTCCAAGTCACGATTGATTATATTCCTTGCTACTTTTACAGGAGGTTGGTTTAATAATCACACCTGCACTTACACGCAGATTACTTAAGTGCTTAATGTTCTTATTGAGAACAATATCCTCTTTCACCATTTACTGGCCTGTGACCTTCTACACTTTATTTATCATTTATATAATTTAAAAAATGATACGTTTGACTTGATCATGGTTAGACTATGTTCACACGGGCAACGTGACTGCTCTCTGTTTCTGCATGCGTCAAGGTATCTGTGACAATTTGCATCCAATGTTCTGCATTCCCTCCGGCAAGATTAAGTCACATGGGAAGTGAGAAGGAGGTGTGTCCCAAAGGTCGGCCCACAGGGGTGTCAGTCATATATATTATTAGTAAATGCCCAGTCAGCCATTTGTATCCTACAGAATAGCACTTGTGAATGAGCTTTGTGAGGTTGTGCAAATCAGTTTGCTGTAACCTGAATTTACCCAGCACAAAAGTGCATCCAGCTTGGAACATGCTGTGCTCTAGTGTATTCTGTGAAGCTCAAATCTCGTGTGCGAACAGCACCATTAGGAACAAGCTGTTCTATGGGGGTGCTTTTAGCGCAGAGTGAAAGTCACCCATTATTATTATTCTTTATTTATATAGTGGCAACTTATTCCACAGTGCTGTACAATAGGGATTTGACATACAGAGACATTAAATAGTACAGATCAAATATGGAAAACAAGAGGTCAGAGGGCCCTGTTCGTGAGAGCTTACAGTCTAGAGGCGGTTAGGATGGACACAGAAGGATTAAGTGCTATGGGGGTGTAAGTGCCTCCTGCCACATGAACTAAAGGTCAGTGGGTGGTAGAGAGAAGTGATATTGAGTGCAGTGGTCCAGCTGGTTCTGTTTGGGGGGAAAAGACTGAACAATGAGGTTGTGATGGAGATGTAGGTGGGAGAGTGATTTTAGAAGGGAATGAGAGTGAGCAGTAGATGAACAGGCTGTTGGTCTGACCTTGCTCATGGCAGTTATTTAGATAGCTGATAGGCTTCCCTGAAGAGGTGAGTTTTCAGGGAGCGTCTGAAGGCTGGGGGAGAGTCTGATGGGACGGGAGAGGGAATTCCAGAGCTCAGGTGCAGCACTTTTAAGAAGGATAGGGTTAGTAAAAGGGGAGGAGGGGTATGTCTATATGTAAAACATACCTTAAAACCTAGTTTAAGGGAAGATATAAATGAAGGGTCCAATGAAAAGGTAAAGGCCCTGTGAGTTGAAATACACACTGGGGGCACACATAATAAAAATGTTAGTGGGGATTTGCTACAAGCCACCTAATATTTGGGAGTTGGAGGAAGCCCAGCTTTTATTGCAAATGGGAAAGGCTTCTAGGTCAGCAAAGGTAATTATTGGGGTGGGCGAAACTTGTCGCCGTGTTCCTGTGGGAAATTTAGCGAAAACCACGTTGTTATCCGCTTTTTCACAGGAAAATCCTCTTTAAAACTAGCTGTTCAAATTTTTGCATATTTCTCCCATTGGCCAAAATTTTTCACCATTTTTTCAATGGCTGGAAAGTTTCCACCCATTGATTTACATTGTTTTCGCACTTCCACTATAAAAAGGTGACTTTTTCGCTGAAGGCAGACACAACAGAAGCAGCTACAGAGCGAGACAGACGTCCTGTGTTGTTCTCTTGTGATATTTAGCAAAAATTGAGGCAGGAGAGGCTCATAGTGACTCCTATCACTATGAGCAGGTTTAAAAATATTAAAACGAGGAACTGGAAGGACCCTTATGTGTCCACTGAGTCTGAGGAGGAGGAGGAAGTGACTAGCAGTACTGAACCAATGCTGTCCAGTCCCCCTTAATCACCCCAAGGGATCTTGGGTAATTTAATAAGAAGGGAGGGAGAAAAGGGAATGGGAAGGAAGGGAGTAAAGGGAAGGAAGGGAGTAAAGGTAATGGGAAGGGAAGGAGAAAAGGGTAGTACTAGTGAGAGCAGGACAGGTCAGCTGCCGGTGCCTGCTGCAAGACATGCTGCCCTGCTGCCAGTGCCACCATTGCTGTACCTGTAGCCACTAGTGTTGTACTTGCTGTCAGATGTGCTGCCACTAGTGTTGAACCTGCTGCCAGTGCTGAACCTTCTGCCACCAATACTTTGCCTGCTGCTAATGTTTCTTGTAGTACTCAGGGGGAAAAGGAGAAAATTATGCCATGTGTGACAGCATTGCTTGTCACCTCCTAAAAGCAGCAGTGAGATGTCTGGAATAGAGCAGCATCATGTAGGGACTGGTGGTGGTGGTGGTGTTGGAGAAGCTGGAGTGGAAGAGAAATTGATGGCCTTTTTATCAGAAAGTGAGAAGGAATGGGAGACAGGGATGAGGATGGGCATCACCACCACCACTAGCAGTCGGCTTTTGGAATTTGTGGAAATTTCCAACTGCTCTAATTCCTGCTGCTGCTGAGATGAAAGGGCAGCAGGATGCTGAGGAGCAGGCTAGTGTGCCACAGACCACCATGGACACAGTTGGAATGGGGTCAACAAGTAATGCGGGACTAGGACAGGTTCCACTTGCCAGCGCCAGCAATACTCCTGGTCCTAGTTGCAGTGCTAAATCTGAGACAGTAGCAGCAAAATTATCTGCTGCCACAAAAAGTGAAGGAGAATGTGGAGGACAAGAAGAAAGAGGCCATTTTCCTCCACCTGTTCCATATCCCTCCCCCCAGAAGTCATGGGTGTGGGACTATTATTCTCTTCCGGCAGGCACAGTGCAGTCATCATCAACAAGTTAGTGAGAAGGGGAAAGGACGGGACACACCTTGGCACAACCTCTCTGATAACACACATGAAACGCAGACACCATGACATGTATGTCAAACATGTTAAAGCCAAACACCAATTACAGAAATCTAGCACCGCTGTTACTGTACCCCCTGACTCTCCAGAAAGGTGGAGATCAAAGAGGAGGAAGAATAAAGAAACCCAGACAGACACTGGAAGTTCCATGATGAGAGAAACAACTAGCTCACCATCAACATCACCTTCTTCCTCTAGGGTAACAAGTACATCTCCTGCCAATCCACCTCGTTTATCGTTCTCTCCCCCGCCAAATGATAGCAACTCTTTTGATGTTAGGATGTGGCAGTTTGTCTCTACCTATTGCACACTGTGTGGTGCACTGACCGCACATGCCAGTGTGGTGGAGGAGAATCGATACCAGGTCATCAGGTGACATCTGAGAAGATTCCATCCCGCAAAATATGCTAGGATTCTGGCAGGGAGGGATCATCATTACTATTAAACTGTCAGCAAGTTGTTATGTGTCCTTAGCGGGGTCTGGACAAGGGTACAGTGACAGCGGCAGTACTTGGTTTCAGGTGTCATGGTGTTTGGATACAGTTGTGTCCCCAGATGTTATTTACCACACACACACACTGTGTACATTGCAGTTGCTGAGGAGATCCACTGATCCTGCTCTCAAGGGAAAAATATATTCTAATAACAACACACCCATGATGATTTTGGAGGAGGGGCAGGTGGAGAAGATTTAATGGTCAACTTGTTCTTTTCTCCACATATACTGGGGGCTACTTATTCTTCTGCTACTGCCTCAGGCGCATCACTGGAGTCAGTCGTGACAAGTGGAACCTTCATCATCCATCTTCCATGTTACTGCTATTGTTGATCCCATTCCCTTTCAGCTGCCTAATCATCCTGCGGCTTAAACAACTCAGCAGCAGCAGTACGAACAGCAGTTGCAACTCAGGAGGACATTTGACAGTGGCCACTGGCCAACATGACCTGCTGGCATTAGGCCAGTAGGGCATTTTTATTTTTTTCTCAGGGCTTGTGTTTAAAAAAAATAAATAAATAATAAAAAAATTAATAAAAACTAGTCCTACAAAAAATAAACAATTTTTAGGGGTTTGTTTCTAACAAGCCTAAGTGCTACAAATCAATGTTTCCTTAGGGCTTGTGCCAAACTAGCTTAAGTCCTACAAATCAATGTTTCCTTAGGGATTGTGCCAAACAAGCTTAAGTCCTACAAATCAATGTTTCTTCAGGGCTTGGGCCTCTAATAAGTCTAAGTCCTACAAAGGCCTCTAACAACAAATTAGACAAATCATCCTCTACAAAATACTCTATCAAGTCAAGTATCAGTCCACCTCAGTGGCAGCATATTCAGGGGGTTCCTGTCTCTGTCACTTTAAATACAAATGTCTTATTTTATTTTATTGATTTATTTTTTTATTAACTGTCCCCCCAATAGCAGTCAAGAAATCCCCCAAAAACAAATTCCCTGTTCAAATGATTCATTCATTCATTCATCAACACAGGCACCCTCCTCAGACCCCTTTATACCATGTCTTATGGTTTTTATTTTCTTTTATTTGATTTAGGATTTTCAATCCCAGTAAACAACCCCCCAAAAACATTCCCTGTTCAACTGATTCTTTCCCCACACCCCACCAACACAGACACACTCATGCCCCTTTTATACAATGCCTTTGGGAAATAAAATATTATTTGTAATGTGTTGTGTGTAACTGCTATGTTCCCATTTATTTCAATGGGCGAAAAAAGCGGAAGTTCAGCATTTTTTGTGGGAAATTTTTCGGCAAGTGGAGAGTGCCATTTTTCGCCGATTTCCGTTTGAGGCGGAAAATTTCGCCTATCCCTAGTAATTATAATGGGATATTTCAACTATCATGAAATTGACTGGAGCAATATGACTTCTGGCACAACTAAGGGAAATAATTTAAGTATGATAAATGATATTTTTTGGCCCAACTAGTAGAGAAGCCAACTAGAAAAGAGGCCTTGCATGACCTAGTGCTCTCAAACAATTCTTATATGTTAAACAATGTACAAGTAAGGGAACATTTGGGCTGCAGTGACCACAATATGTTATCCTTTTAAATTTGTTATGAGAAAGCCAATAGCAAGGGTTTATCTAAAACATTCAATTTTAAAAAGGCAAATTTTACAAAGCTAAAATAAGTATTAAAGGATATTCAGTGGGATGTAATTTTCAAAGATAAAAATGTACAAGAATCATGGAATATACTTAAAATGCTGTTAGACAAATATACACATCAATATATACCATTGGGAAATAAGCATAAGAGATGTAAAGTGAAACAAATGTGGCTTAACAATGAGGTTTGCAGGGAAATGAGAAATAAGAAACAGACTTTTAAAGTGTTTGTCAAACGGGTCAGATACATCATTTAAAAAATATACAGAATGTAATAAAATCTGCAAACAAGCAATTAAGCTACCTAAAATTGAAAATGAGAGAAATATTGCAAATGAGAGCAAGAAAAACCCTAAAAAGTTCTACAAGTATTTTAATAACAAAAAAAATTAAGGTTGATATTGGTCCTCTTAGGACTGAGACAGGTGAATTGATTAGTCAGGATCAGGCTATGGCTGACACCCTAAATACATTCTTTGCTTCGGTTTATGCAAAGAAAGCAGCAATGAAAGGCTATGAGCAAACATACAAAACCAAGGAATTTCCTCCATCATGTATATAGCTTACTGAGGACAAGGTCCAAAAGAGACTGGAAAGGGTTATGGTGAATAAAGCACCTGGACCTGACAGTATACACACCCAAGGTTACTTAAGGAACTTAGTTAAGTAATAGCAAGACCATTATACTTAATATTTATTGATTCACTTTCATCAGACATAGTGCCCTGTGATTGGAGGAAAGCTGATATAGTTCCATTGTTTAAAAAGGGAGCATGATCCAAACCAGGAAATTATAGACCTGTGAGCTTGACATAGTGGGAAAGATACTAGAAGGGTTACTAACTGACACTATTCAGAACTATGTGAAGACAAACAATATTATTAGTAGGAATCAGCATGGTTTTATGAAGAATAGATCATGTCAGACTAATTTACTTGCATGTTATGAAACAGTAAGTAGTAATTTGGACAGGGGAATTGCTGTTGATGCAGTATACTTGGATTTTGCAAAAGCCTTTGATACAGTGCCTCACAACAGGTTACTGCATAAATTAAAAGGCTTCGGTTTGGGCGGTGTTATCTGTACATGGATTGAGAAGTGGTTAAAAGATAGATGGCAGAGAGTTGTTGTAAATGGAATCTTTTCAAGCTGGTCTAAAGTTTTTTTTCTTTTTAGTTTGTTTATTAATGATCTAGAAGTGGGAATTCAAAGTAGCATCTCAGTCTTTGCTGATGACACTTAGCTATGTAAAGAAATACATACAGAGCTGGATGTTTTTTCTCTGCAGAAGGATTTAGATAAAATGAGTAAATGGGCACAAAAGTGGCAGATTAAATTTAATGTAGATAAATGTAAGGTTATGCATTTGGGCTGTAGAAACAAACTTGCTACATATACTCTAAATGGAAAACAACTTTGGGAATCCTCATTAAAAAGATTTAAGAGAACTGATAGACATTAGACTTAACAGCAGGGTGCAGAGTCACTCAGCTGCTGCAAGAGCAAATAGAGTACTAGCTTGTAGAAAAAGAGGTGTAGAAGCAACGGATGCTAATTTTATCCTACCTCTGTATAAATTCTTGGTTAGGCCTCTTCTAGAATATGGAGTACAATTTTAGGCGCCAGTTCTTAAAAAATACATTGTTGAACTGGAAAAGGTGCATAGACGTGCAACAAAACTGATAAAGGGATTGAAGGATCTAAGTTATAAAGAGAGACTAGCCAAACTGGGTTTGTTTACATTAGAGAAGAGACATCTAAGAGGTGATATGATTACCATTTACAAATACATTCAAGGTCATACAAAGAACTAGCCAATGAATTATTTACACAAAGAGCTGAGCTAAGAACAAGAGGTCATCCATTAAGACTAGAGGGAAGGTGCTTTCAACTAAAACAAAGGCAGGGATTCTTTACACTAAGGGTGGTAAAGCTATGGAATTATTTGCCTCAGGATGTTGTACTTGCAAATAATGCAACTGCTTTAAAAAAAAACAAAAAAACAATGGATGCTTCAATGCAGATAGGATCTTGCTCCAAGGAAATATCTGATTGCCATTTGGAGTCAGGAAGGATTTTTTTTACCCACTCAGGGCTTAATTGGAAATTGCTCCAGAGGGCTTTTTTTGCCTTCCTCTGGATCAACAGGGGTGTTTTTGGTATGGGCTGGACTTGATAGATGCGTGTCTTTTTTTCAGCCTCATCAACTATGTTACTATGTTAGAACGGGAGAAGTCCTGTAGGCGGGATTGGGAGAATATAATAAGAGCCCTTTGAAGGCCAGAAGAGGTGACTAATGCATTAGTCTGCAGTGTCTTGTTCATGCCCCCTTGCACTCAAAGGGGAAAAAGCAGGAGAGCCCAATAGGTAGCTCTCAATCTACCAGTATATCGCTAAGTGGTTACTGAGAGAAGATGCATGCTGAGTAGTGTTTGCACTAGATATCTTTCCAGCACTCAAAAGATAAAAGCTACATTTAAATGAATGGGAAATTTAGAATGGTGTATTTTCCCTCTGGTAAGCTGGCTGCCTCCAGAATTACTTGTTTTAACCCTTTGAGTGTCAGAGAAGTTTCCAGTGCATTGCATTGCACTTCAATGAAATGCAATGGATTGACTTGCAATGCATTGGATACCTCTCTGGTACTCAAAGTCTTAACAGATCTGTTCACAATATTGTTCATGTTTTTTTGCGTAGCCACAGGCAAAATGATCAGGCGTATGTCATGCAACCTGTTCCATTCTATAGGCAGTGGACAGCTGATCACGTTTTGATGACAATGATCACTTTTTGCTACTGTTTTTTTTTATTGGCACTTTTGAAAACCAGAGAGGTATCCAACGAATTGCTCTGTAATGCGTTGGATAACTCTCTGGCACTCTAAGGGTTAAATAAACACAGCAAACATCAGATGTTTTCATCTGCCCTTGCCGGTCAATCTCAATGCTTCTTTTATGTAAGGTACTGCAATTAGGACACAGTCAACACTGATTCTTAGCAGTGCTCTTGTTGTTAAAGGGATAGTAATGTTTCATAAGAAAATCCACCCCAGTTAGTCTTCATAGTATATGGGCCATGGAGAGTGTTATTTCAATACTGTCAGAGTTGTAGTTCAAGAGTAATTCAATGATAAAATATCCCCCTCCCGCCCCTTTTACTGATGTAACACTGCTCACCTCAGAGCAGAAAGGTGGTGTCCAGGGGGATCACAGAGAGGGACAATGGTTAATTAACATAAGGGAAAAACCTGTCAAGGGGGAAGGGTTTTCATTGTTCTCACAGTAAGAAGATTGTCCCTTGCTGTGAGCTGTCTGGTCTGTGGACCAGATTCCACATCTGAGGGGAGGCGTCTTACACTAGGTAAAAGGGGTGGGAGGGGGATCATTTATCATTCAGTTACTCTTCAACTACAACTCTGACAGCATTGAAATAGCACTCTCTATTGCTCAAGTACTATAAAGATTAATTGGAGCTGCTGTTTTTGTGAAACATTATTATCCCTTTAACACTCTCATCATGTAGTGGAGTGAAGCTTAACCAGGTGAATAGTTGCGCTAATGACAGATCGGCAATATGAGAGCGTGACCTTGGACAAACATTTTATCTCTGTGAACTCAGACATTAAAGAGATAGTAATGTCTATATTAAAGTACAGTGCCAAGTCTTCTATATGGATAGCTCTATGTTTAATTACTTACAGTTCTGAGGTTCAAAAGCTATTCAAGCTGAAAGGATCTGCCTCGCGCCCCTTCTGGCCGCCACCTATTAGATGTGGAATCCGGACGTGGAACTGGACAGATGCAGTGAGCAGCAATCTTCGCACGGTAAGTATAAGTAAAATCCTGCCCCCCTTGACGAAGGAAGGCAGGATTTTCCATTTGCTTACTGAAGATTGTCCCTCGCTGCGCTCCATCTGGACCAGACTGAGAAGCAGAGTTACACAGGGAAAGGGGTGGCGGTGATTCCTTTCAGCTTGATTAGAGTTTGAACTACAGAACTGTAAGATAATAAACATAGTGCTACGTGTTCTAAAAACCATATAGAAGACTCGGAGCTGCACTTTTGGAGATGTGGTCTCCAGATATGTGCACAGTACGCTAGATGAGTTCTTACCAGCGAGCTATATAGTCACATTTGTACCTCTCTCTTCCTGCTGCTAATACCTCTTCCTATACAACCAAGAACCCGGTTTGCTTTTTCCACTGCTCTTCTGATCTGCTTACCTACCTTCAAGTCATTTCCTACACTCTGTGCCACACAGGAGGCTGGAGTATAAACTAAGGAAATTTGGGCTAGGCGATAACCTTTGCAACTGGATAGAAAACTGGTTGAAGGATGGGCAACAGTGTGTGGTTGTAAATTGACAATTCTCCAATACAGTTGAGAATGGAGTACCTCAAGGTTCAATACTTGGTCCTCTGATTTTTAACATGTTTATAAATACCTGGAAATAGATATAGAATGCAAACAATCATTATTTGCAGATGACAGTAAATTATGCATGGTAATAAATTCAGAACAGGATATTTGAAGATACATAAAAAATAAAAAAGTGAGAGCGCCCAATAGTGCAAAGTGATCCAAAGAGTGTTACTCACAAAAGAGATGGTCAGATCTGGAGAGTTACTTTACTGAACTTGAAAAAGTGCAGAGACGTGCAACAGAATTGATGAAGTAATTAGAGCATCTGAGTTATAAAGAGAGAGTAACCAAACTGGGTTTGTTTATATTACAGAAGAGACGTCTAAGGGGTGATAGGATTACTATTTACAAATATATTTGAGATCACGCCAAGGAACTATTTACTAAAACAGCTGAGCTGATAACATTAAGATTAGTGGAAAGGCGTTTTCAACTAAAACAAAAGCAGGGTTTTTTATAGTAAGGGCAGTAAAATTATGGAATTCTTTGCCTCAATATGTTATATGTAGTTATTCAGCTGTTTTAGGGTAATTTTCAAATGTAACTATTAGAAAATACATTATAGTTCATAAAATTAAAAATACCATTTTGCGCTCCTGGTTATTAGGGGTCTCTGCAGGCCATGCCTGTTTGTAAAGCTATACATATTTTGTTTTTGTTTTTTTTTACTTTGGGGGATTCATGGCTTTTTCAAATAATTGAAACCTTCACAATCAAGATAAATTTTTTTAAAATATAGATTCTGATTTTAGCAAACTACATTTTTTTTTATTATTATTTAGGACATTATAGTTGTAGCATGATGCAAGAGTTACTTCATGTGAGGCACCATGAAAATGCTCAATTTGTTCAGAAAAAAAAAAATATATATATGGTTTTCTATATGTAACCCAGTGGCGTACCAATAGGGGTCGCAGCGGTCGCACCTGCGACCGGGCCAGTCACTCCAGGGGTCCGGCCGCCCCCTGTGACCCCCTCGCCTGCAGCAGTCGCTCAGCTGGTGATCTCCCATTCTGTGCGCCATTCTAGTAATACAGAGCGCTGCTGGGAGATGACATCATCTCCCAGCCTCTGCATTACTAAAGCTGCACGCGGGAGCTTCAGCTTTAGAGATCTGTGCCGAAGGAGGCACAGATCTGTTAAGCCACGCCGCTAGACCACCAGGACTGGAGGTAGGGGCAATGTGGAGATAAAGGGGAAATGTGGAGATGAAGGGGCAATGTGAAGATGGGGGCATTGCGGAATGGGAAATGTGGAGATGGGGGCATTGTGGAGATGAAGGGGGCATTGTGGAAAGGGCATATTGTGGAAGGTGCATTGTGGAGATGAAGGGGGCATTGTGGAAGGGGCAATGTGGAGATGAAGGGGGGCATTGTGGAGATGAAGGGGGGCATTGTGGAGATGAAGGGGGCATTGTGGAAGGGGCAATGTGGAGATGAAGGGGGGCATTGTGGAGATGAAGGGGGGATTGTGGAATGGGGCAATGTGAAGATGAAGGGGGCCAATGTGGTCGGGGGGGCCCATGGCAATTCTTGCACCAGGGCCCGGTGGCTTCTAGTTGCACCTCTGATGTAACCTGAAAATTACCTACAGGAATCACACCTAAACAGATGGATAGCATAAATGCTGTAAATGGGTTTGGCCTGCCTACTGGATCTATGAAACGGCCCAAACCCCTGGCATTCAAAGGGTTAACTTTTTGAGTCCCAAATAGTTATGTAGCCAATTATAAAGCAATATATTGACCACTCCTCTGGTACTCAGAGGATTAAACCAGTTAGCAGCCCCAAGGTCATTTCTACTTTGCCTTATGTTAAATCCGCCCCTTGATTGACCCTCAAACTCCTCAATTAAAATCCAGATTGGACAAATAACACTCTGGTGACTACAGTGAATAACTAATTAAACAGTTGCCAAAATGAATGATTAAATCACTGGATTCCTCAAAGGATTTATTAAAGGATACTTTTAATAAAGAAGTAGGTTATACAGGGACATACAGGTTATAATGTAATATAATTACATTAGGAGAATGGAAAGTTGAATTATCATAAATCTGTTTATCAATGAGGAATGAGCTTAAGTCTACAAAAGGGGACACATTGACATTCATCATATTCTCACAGGTCTGAAGCATATTTATGTCCTTCTGACTCCAAAGTTTGGGCTGACGTTGTAAAAGTTTTAGTGTTTTCCTTCTGGGTACATCAGTCAGTCATTTGTAATCATATGCCTAGGCTGTTCTCCATACTAGGAGGAAGAAAGTTTTCCTGTGAATGTGAATCGCACACCTAATGTAAGAAGAAAATGTCTAGGTGGAGGGTGAGGAGCCGCATCAATCCTAGGCTCTTGTTTTTGTCCGTGGGAAAAGGGGGAAGAAAAACACAAAGAAAAAGAGTCTCCAGTGTGAGTGAACAACTATTAAACAACGTTTGTTCAATCAAATGATAATCATCAGAAATGACACAACCAATCCACTCTTAAATTGGACTGCTGATGTCTGTAAATTAGCGTGCCGGTCTGAGACCTTCTTTTCTCATAGACATAACTCCGCAACAAATCATTTGTGACCGCACTGCAATCAGAACATCAAAGCTCCCAAACAGTGAGAAAATCAAAGTAATAGTACCTTTATTTCTTCAGTTGATCTGATCAACGCGTTTCATTTGTAGAATGCTTAGTCTTCATCTTTAGATGAAGACTAAGCATTCTATACACAAAATGCATTCATCAGATTAACATCAGCATCAACTCTCATATCTATTACCTGTTTGTTGCCTCTGTATGCAACCTAAATCCCTGGAAAGACAAAATGCATTTTTAGCTGAAGAAATAAAGATACCATTACTTTTGATTTTATCACTGTTTGGAGCTATGATGTTCTGATTGCGTTTTGGTCACAACTGGTTTGTTGAGAAAGCGGGAGGAAGCCACAGCAAGTGAGATGTGGCAACCATCTTTGGATGTATTCAGACATGAGGCTAAGTACATTAAAGGGATAGTAATACTTCGTTTTAACTTTATTTTATTTTGTAGGCATTAAAAAAACAAGAAGAATGATATAAGTCTTATCTCTCAAACCTTTATGGTTTATGAGATATTCACAAGCAAAGTTTCCCCTCCCGCCCCTTTTACCTAGTGTAAGCCATCTCTTCTCAGATGTGGAATGCAGTCCATAGACCAGACAGATAACAGCAGCGGACAATCTTCTTCCTATGAGAACAATGAAAGCCCTGCCCCCCTTGACAAGTTTTTCAGGTTTTTCCCCTTATCTTAATTGAAGATTGTCCCTCTCTGCAGTCTACCTGGGCACCTCCCTTCTGATCTGGCTGAGCAGTGTTACATCAGTAAAAGGGGCGGGAGGGGGATACTTTATCATTGAATTACTCTTGAACTACAACTCTGACAGAATTGAAATAACACTCTCCAAAGTCCTAATACTATGATGATTAATTAGAGCTGCTTTTATTATGAAACATTACTATCCCTTTAAGGAGAACTACCACGTAATAACTCTCCATTTATCTTATTATGACCATAACATTTGAATAGCCTTTAGGAATTTTGCACTTTTGCCCTTCTTCAAAAAATAAAAATTTCAATCAGTCCCTTGAGGCTAGCTGCTAGTCGAACATCCCTGATCTTTGATCCGCATATGCAAATTAATTTTTCGCTTGGTCACACGTGCCTAGAGAGGACAGCCGCACCTCACTGATGAGGATCCATAAGGCTGAAACATGCATCTGGGGTTAGCAGCTTATCTTGTACAGAGAGAAATTTCCAGGTACTTTATGGCCGGACTGTTATCTGGGCATGATCAGTATGATGTGCTTCAAATATTTCTTATTTGTGAGCTAAAATAGATTGCATCCTGGGTAGGATAACAGTCCTATAGATCTTGCTACTAGTGTTGAGCGAGCGTGCTCGGCCGATGCTCGGATCGGCTCGAGCATCGCTCTGCTCGGCACATGGCGGTACTCGTACGAGTACCGCCATGTGCTCGCCCGACAAGCTCGGGTGAAGAGGATCTGTGCCGGAAGAGGCACAGATCCGAAGAAGCTCCGCTGGACCACCAGGGAATGGAGGTACGGGGGCATTGCGGAGATGAAGGGGGCATTGCGGACATGAAGGGGGACATTGTGGAAGAGGGGCATAGACTCTATGCCCCTCTTCCACAATGTCCCCCTTCATCTCCGCTATGCCCGTCTTACACAATGTCCCCCTTCATGTCCGCTATGCCCCTCTTCCACAATGTCCCCCTTCATCTCCTCTATGCCATAGAGGAGATGAAGGGGGACATTGTGGAAGAGGGGCATAGCGGAGATGAAGGGGGACATTGTGGAAGAGGGGCATAGAGTCTATGCCCGTCTTCCACAATGTCCCCCTTCATCTCCGCTATGCCCCTCTTCCACAATGTCCCCCTTCATCTCCTCTATGGCATAGAGGAGATGAAGGGGGACATTGTGGAAGAGGGGCATAGCGGACATGAAGGGGGACATTGACCAGGCACCCTCCGCTCATCAGAGCAGGGGGTGCCTGGTTTGATGCTCGAGTGCTCCCATTGTATTCAATGGGGCTCGGGTGCTCGGCCGAGCACTCGAGCAGCAGGGGGTGCTCGGTCAGAGCACCCGAGCACCCGAGCATCACGGTGCTCGCTCATCACTACTTGCTACATGTTCTGACATGCCTGTTCTTAGCTGAGCATCTCTGACTTTTGAGCTACATGTCCATGGGGGCAGCCATGACAGATGCTGACAATTTTTCAAACAGTAGCAGGCAGAATACATGAGCCTACTTAAAAGGGAACATTAATTTAAAAAAATAATTTGAGCAAAGCTTGCATATTAAAAAGTAATGTTAGCGATGTTATTCTTTTTATTTTCAGTAGCCCGGCAATTGAATGTTCCCCTTTAAGATTATCATGTGCAGTTAACAGAGTCTGAGGTAGTGTCATATCCTTCCCGATTCCTCATCTTGTCCTGGGCTCCTCCTATCTTGCTCTACTATTAACAAGAGTGGGGTTTTTGGAAACTGTTTTTTTTCTGCCTGTTTGTCAAGCTTACTTGTGCTATATTTCTATTGCTCTTGTTCCAGTGTCCTTCGACCCTGACTTGGTTTTCGACTATCCTCCTGCCTAACCCCTGGTACCTTCTTCTGGCTCTGCTCTGTCGATTTATCTGATACCATGTACCGACCTCGGCTTCCACTTGAATGTGCCTCCATTCCAAACTCACTGGCTCAGATGCTTGTTGTTACAGACTATCTGGTAGTGACCTTGGCTTGAACTTGACTCTGCCTCCACTATACCCACACTGGCTCAGATGCGTGTTGCTACAGGCTCTCCAGTACTGACCTAGGCTTCAACTTGACTCTGCCTCCTCTTCACACTCACAGTTTCAGCTGCTTATTGCTACAGATTCGCTGGTACTAACAACACCTTCCACTAAACTCTGCCTCCGCTCACACTCACTGGCTTAGACACTTGTTGCTACAGACTATCTGGTACTGACCTCGGCTTCCACTTGACTCTGCTTTCGCTACACCCACACAGGCTCAGACACTTGTTGCTACAGACTATCTGGTACTGACCTTGGCTTCCACTTGACTGTGTTTTCACTACACCCACACAGTCTCAGACACTTGTTCCAACAGAATTTCTGGTACTGACCTCAGCTTCCACTTGACTTTGCATTCACAAACCCACAAAGGCTCAGACACTTGTTGCTACAGACTATCTGGTACTGACCTCAGCTTCCACTTGACTCTGCCTCCGCTTCACATTCACTGGCTTAGACAATTGTTGCTACAGACTATCTGGTACTGACCTCAGCTTCCGCTTGACTCTGCTTTCACTACACCCACACAGGCTCAGCCACTTGTTGCAACAGACTCTCTGGTACTGACCTCAGTTGCCACTTGATTCTGCCTCTGCTTTACTATCACTGGGTCAAACGCTTGTTGCTACAGATTCTTTGGTACTGACCTCAGCTTCCTCACATTTTCCTACTGACGTCCTGTTACTGAACTTAGTTGTGTCCCCTCTGCATCCATGAAATTGCTCTTCCTTTTTCTGCTGCTCTTTGCCTTTGTAATCACATGTTTCAGAGTGGTCTATCCAAGGTGGAAATGTATCTTAATTCAGCAATTAAGCAAGCTTCTGCCTCAGTGTGGTCTCCCCAAGTCAGCAGCAACTATCAAGCAAGCACCAGCTTCAGAGTGGACTATCCAAGTCAGCAGTGTATCTTATTACAGCAGTCAAACAAGCTTCTTCTTCAGAGTGGTCTGTTCTAGTCAGCTACAATAACCAAACAAGCCCCTACCTAAATGTGGTCTACCCGAGTCAGCTAGTGGTGACTTTAGCCTCTTTAGGTTTGCACAGTCAATTCTATCTACTCTGTAAAAGAACCAGCATCATCACTATTTGTTACTCCTTTGTATTCATCCTGTCATCATATCTGGGAACTTTTTGGTCTGGGCTCCCCGGAGGGGAATCCTGCAGTGCCTCTGAGGGGAGAGAAATTACGCAATTTTGCATCATAAAAGGGGTGGGGCTTAATCTCAAGTGAGGGCGGGACTCAAAAAAAATAGGCAGAATTGACTGGGGAAGGAGGAAAAGAGGGCAGAGAGTGGGAGGAAAAGGGTGAGAATGAGCAGAAGTGGGCAGAGTTTCATCAGAAACTCCCCACATCCGGACAATCAGACTCCAACCCAGAAACCCGGTAATGCAGAGGAAAAAACGGAGTCTCTGGGGCAAAACCGAAGAGTTCCTTGTTATGCCTTTCATCTGGCTTTGCAGCCAGCACCTTCAATCATGGCCCTTGCCGCAACAAGAATACATCGGTGATCGCCAACATACTCAAGCAACACAACCCAATCCTCACTCCCAAGTTAACACCAACCCATGGACCAGAAAGGTTTAGGTCATGGTTTTCCAATGTGCAGCCTGTGGGACAGGTGTGGCCCACATGACCCCAGTATGCTGCCCTCTGAGATCTTAAACAAATATGTATACTTTTTTGCTTTATTAAACAGCACACATGAACATAGACATAGCCCCATGCCTACCAGTACATACATTTCAGGAATAATTGCCTGTTAAATATCAGTATTGTCCTTGATTTGATCAATAAATAATTCCATCCATATTCTTAATGCTGACAGGCTATAATTCACCATTGTTATCAATGAGGCTCGCAATTTAAAAAAAAAAACTGGATGTCCCTGATTTTAGGGACACGTCTAACTCACGGAGGAGTATATTTATAACAGCTTGGTCAGCGGCCTCATTCTAGCACACAGTGTTAGAGAAGTATCCACACTTTGGATACCTCTACCAGACACTCAGAGCATCAACAGAATGTAAGATCTATTGTATTTGTGTTTTATAGGTCTTTACATTTTTTTTTAGATATTTTAGGGCCTGATAAGATATTTTATAATAAACATTGTATACTCTTTTTGTTTGGATATAGAATTCATGGCACTTGGAGGGTTAACCCATACATTCTATAGACTGAGCCATCTCTGAATAAAGACTAAAATTCACTTAAATAACAGAGAAAAGGAAAACAAGTGAACTGTGCCAACTTCTAAGCAACTAAATATAGAGGAAGAGGGAGGAAGAGAGAAACAAATAAAACCTAATAGAGACCAGACTAAAATACTACTGTTCCCTTATATGTGAGTGTGTGCACCTTACTAAAACTCTACTAAGAAACAAACAGGTTAAAGGGATAGTAACACTTCGTTTTAACTTTATTTTATTTTGTAGGCATTATAAAAACATGAAGAATTATATAAGTCTTATCTCTCAAACCTTTATGGTTTTTGAGATATTCACAAGCAAAGTTCCCCTCCCCGCCCCTTTTACCTAGTGTAAGCCATCTCTTCTCAGATGTGAGTAAGGTTGTATGACAGTACAGATAACAGAAGGGGACAATTTTCTTTGTATGAAAACAATGAAATCCCTTCCCCCCTTGACAAGTTTTTCAGCTTTTTCCATTATCTTAATTGAAGATTGTCCCTCTCTGCAGTCTACCTGGGCATCTCCCTTCTGATCTGCTTGAACAGGGGGGGATACTTTGTTTGTGAATATCTCTTAAACCATAAAGGTTTCAGAGATAAGACTTATATCATTCTTCATGTTTTTTTAATGCCTACAAAATAAAATAAAGTTAAAATGAAGTATTACTATCCCTTTAACTTGTTAAATTTGCGTTGGAAGGGAAGAGCACTATAGTCTGAATAAGTATAAAATACATAGTGTTTATTATAAACCTACATTATGTAAATACGTTTACCCTGAAGAAGTGTTATATGTACACAAAACTAGTTGGCAATTATCTGGAACTACACTCGGA
This sequence comes from Rhinophrynus dorsalis, assembly GCA_037306005.1. NCBI lineage: Eukaryota > Metazoa > Chordata > Amphibia > Anura > Rhinophrynidae > Rhinophrynus > Rhinophrynus dorsalis. The sequence continues at coordinate 23,431,383 of CM074724.1, forward strand.
GCTGAGCATTTGAAGTGTAGTTTGTGGACCTTTAATCTGCCGCTGATACTTAGTAACACTGCCCACAAAGAGATACATTGTTTCCACCTATTGCTGTTTGGAGTCTTAAGGATATCTTAAAGGAATAGTAATGTTTCATAATAAAAACAGCTCTAATTAATCATCATAGTATTTGGATTTTGGAGAGTGTTATTTCAGTTCTGTCAGAGTTGTAGAGCAAGAGTAATTCAATGACAAAGTATCCCCCTCCCGCCCCTTTTACTGATGTAACACTGCTCAGCCAGATCGGAAGGGAGGTGCCCAGGTAGATTGCAGAGAGGGACAATCTTCAATTAAGATAAGGGAAAAACCTGAAAAAACTTGTCAAGGGGGCAGGGCTTTCATTGTTCTCACAGGAAGAAGATTGTCCCTTCTGTTATCTGTCTGGTCTATGGACTGCATTCCACATCTGAGAAGAGATGGCTTACACTAGGTAAAAGGGACGGGAGGGGAAACTTTGCATGTGAATATCTCTCAAACCATAAATGTCTGAGAGAAAAGACTTATATCGTTCTTCATGTTTTTTTAATGTCTACAAAATAAAGGAGGCAAATATAGTTTTTGATACCTTTTATTGGCTAACTAAGCAGATTTAAATGCAAGCTTTCAAGACCTTAGGTCTCTTCCTCAGGCATGTTGAGGAAGAGACCTAAGGTCTTGAAAGCTTGAATTTAAATCTGCTTAGTTAGCCAATAAAAGGTATCAAAAACTATATTTGCCTCCTGTATTTCTACGGCTAACACGGTACCAACTCTCATCTGTTTTACAAAATAAAATAAAGATAGAAAGGATTACTATCCCTTTAAGGATGTCTGGAGTTTAAGATTCCTGCCCAGTATTAAAATACCTACACACAGAGAAAAGGATACCTTTCTTTAACACACGGGGGATCACTGCATTGAAGATTACTGCTCAGTTGGTCACAAATAGTGCCGCCATCGAATGGAATGGTCACTATATACATGACTTTTTTCTCACACTTTGTGTGTGTGTGTTTCATATAATGCTGCACAGTCATACCTTATCCATGGCCCCCATATATGCTTGCCTTTTAACATCTATCTCTGGGGACACAAACAACAGCGATATCAACTATACAAACGGGAGTGGACTGTTTCCAGTTCTAAGGCGGGATGCCGGCATTTGTTTTAGAATGTTTACACAGGCTAATACATCCAGCCAAGTTGCTTGTACACTCCGCTATTTATACATTTCTGTCATCTGCTCAGCCTTTATGTAGGTTTTTGATCACTAGATACTGCTATATGGTGTACCGTTGTATTATTGTATTTTTTTACTCAAGTGTTATTTTTAAATGTTCGAGTGTACCCTTTTTTTTATTATTTACATAATATAGGTTAATAATAAACACTATATATTTTAAACTTATTCAGACTATAGTGCCCTTCCCTTACAACCCGTTTTTAATGGGTTAACCTATTTGTTTCTTAGTAAAATTCACTTAAGAATCAAAAGGTAATAAATCTTGTTTATATTATTTAGTTGACTACAAAGAGACTTGACTGGAACCTAGGGAATTAATTATAAACAATACTAATAAGAATATTCACTGCCAGTGGAATTTAAATGTTAAAGGGATAGCGGGCAGGAATCTTAAACTCCAGACATCCTTAAAGAGATAGCAATACTTCGTTTTATCTTTATTTTATTTTGTAGGCATTAAAAAAACATGAAGAACAATATAAGTCTTATCTCTCAAACCTTTATGGTTTGAGAGATAATCACAAGCAAAGTTTCCCCCTCCTGCCCCTTTTACCTAGTGTAAGCCATCTCTTCTCAGATGTGGAATGCAGTCCATAGACCAGACAGATAACAGCAGGGGACAATCTTCTTCCTATGAGAACAATGAAAGCCCTGCCCCCCTTGACAAGCTTTTCAGGTTTTTCCCTTATCTTAACTGAAGATTGTCCCTCTCTACAATCTACCTGGGCACCTCCCTTCTGCTCTGGCTGAACAGTGTTACATCAGTAAAAGGGGCGGGAAGGGGATACTTTGTCATTGAATTATTCTTGTACTACAACTCTGACAGAATTGAAATAACACTCTGCAAAGTCCAAATACTATGATGATTAATCAGAGCTGATTTTATTATGAAACATTACTTTCCCTTTAATATAATTTACATGAGTTTTTAACCTGTCATTTATTGTGTATTCATCCTTCATTCATATTATGCCTGAAGAAGAGACCTCATTTGTTTTGAAAGTTTGCATCTTAGAGCCAATGAATTAGCCAATAAATGTATAATTTTTACTCTACCAATCTCCTGTACTAAAGCTGTAAGCATGACTGAGATTTCACACTAATTTGGTTTACCCCAGATTCGTACCACTTTACCTAATACATTAGCCTCAATGAGCTGCGTGAGTCAGATATTCCATGACCTTTTGGGTAATTAGGTTATTTTTTTGAAATTGTTCAATGTAATTCAGATCCTCAGTAGTGCAGTGAAAAGATACCCCACCCACCTGACACACTAATGGCATGTTCCTCATGCATGTGAACTATTTCAAGTACGAGAGACTCTATAAATAGTTGAAAAGAGTTTATTCACTCGTGGATACAGAACATTCTGACAACATTATAACAGTAGAACAATATATGTACTTTAGCAACAATATCTCAGTGTCATTTCATCATTTCAAAAGACAATATGTTTTGATCTCTGAAAGGTTTTCTGCATGCACGAACATGAATACTGCTGATTAGAGTACTATAGAAATGCACCGATAGGGTAGTAACATCACAATATACATTTATTGGACTTTTTATTTTAAATTTTGAAATTCAAAAACAGTAAATTCAAGAATGAAAAGGATGGGGAAGGGTACAGAAATCTATATAATTTCACAAACAGTCTAATAAGATTTTCTACACAGATGGCATGGTATCGAGACAATGCCAAAAGACGCAAGACCTTCAGTTTCTACCCATCATTGTCAGATGGTCGGTGTCCTCCACGGCTCCCGTATCTTGTTAAATTTAGCCATGGTTTTATGACTTTTGGCTGACAGACATAATATTTGAAAATTAGTACTGATTTTTCTGTATATTTCTTTAGATATGGGTGTTAAAGGGATAGTAATGTTTCAAAATAAAAGAAGCTCTAATTAATCTTCAAAGTATTTGGGTCATGAAGAGTATTATTTCAATACTGTCAGAGTTGTAGTTCAAGAGTAATGGAATGATAAAGTATCCCCTTCCAGCCACTTTTACTGATGTAACACTGCTCACCTCAGAACAGAAAGATGCTGTCCACTGTCCAGATGGCTTACAGAGAGGGACAATCTGAAATTAGCATAACATACCTCCCAAGTGTCCCTCTTTAGGAGGGACAGTCCCTCTTTTTGACCCAAGTCCCTCTGTCCCTCTTTCCCACCCTGATGTCCCTCTTTTTAGGAGATCGGATTGCATGGTGTGTATATAAGTGTATCATATTGCTCTACAGCAATAAAATTCACATTATTGTTTGTTTTAATGTTAGTATATGTGTTTATAAATTATTCTGTATAAATAAAATACTTAGATTTTGTTATAAGTCATTTATTTGGTTACACAAGGAGGTATCAATAGGTCATGAAATAGCCTAAAAATTCTCGGTAACATCCCACCCACCAGCCACGCCGCCAGCAACACCCCCTAAAACACAAGTGTCCCTCTTTGGCAATTTGAAATGTTGGGAGGTATGGCATAAGGGAAAAACCTGAGATACCTGTCAAGTGGGGCAGGGATTTCCTTATGATCACAGTAAGAAGATTGTCCCTTGCTGTGAGATGTCTGGTCTTAAGACCAGATTCCACATCTGAGGGGAGGTGGCTTACACTAGGTAAAATGAGCGAGGGGGACACTTTATCATTCAATTACTCTTGAACTACAACTCTGACAGCATTGAAATAACACTCTCCATGGCCCAAATACTATGAAGATCAATTGGAGCTGCTTTTATTTTGAAATATTACTATCCCTTTAATGGCCGACTCTACAGCGCAGCTATGGCACTTCTCATGGCGAGCAAAATGCGATGGGCCTATTAACTTTGATATCAGGATATTTTTACTTACTTTTTTTTAAATAGAAGAGTCTTTCTTTGGCTTATAGTCACAAAGCTTGTAGCTGTAAATTAATATACCCAATTCCCAGCTGTCAAGAGTGTGAAGAATTCCTTAGTCATCACATTAAAGGTGTTTAATTCTAGAACAAACCAACTCTACTCTAGGAGGGAAATGGCAATTTTAATTGCTTTAAAAGGGACAGTTAACCCCTTGAATGCTTGAGAGGTCACCAATGGAGACCCCTCGATTATTAATGGTGTTAAAACACCCCCATTTAAACCAATGGGAATTACTAGGATTTTCGACCCTCCCATAATTATGGTGCATTTGGTTTGTTCCAGAATTGCATGTCAAATTGATGAATAAAGCCCCCTGATTCTGATATACTGAGCAGGACTGGAGTCATTCTGCTGCAAGCAAATGCACAATAGGGGACAAGTAAGAATTCCCATTGAATATCACTTGTAATACAATGATCAAGCGTGCCTATTTCAATGCTTAAATACACAAGGAATGCCACCTGACTTATTTAAAACTAGACATTAGGCCCAGGCTAACAAAACTAGAATTATTTAAATGGCAGATTGCAATACAATGTATTTATAGATGCATTTTCCAGTAACATGGGCATAGGAGAAGCCAAAAAAATCTTGGAGGGGGGGGGGGGGGGTAAGAATTTCTAGAAAGAGGTGACATTCCATTCCTCCAGGGTGTCCCTCTTTAGGAGATATTATGGGATTCCATACCTCCCAAGTGTCCCTCTTTAGGAGATATTAGGGGATTCCATACCTCCCAAGTGTCCCTCTTTAGGAGATATTAAGACTCCATACCTCCCAAGTGTCCCTCTTTAGGAGATATTAAGACTCCATACCTCCCAAATGTCCCTCTTTAGGAGATATTAGGACTCCATACCTCCCAAGTGTCCCTCTTTAGGAGATATTAGGACTCCATACCTTCCAAGTGTCCCTCTTTAGGAGATATTAGGACTCCATACCTCCCAAGTGTCCCTTTTTAGGAGATATTAGGGGTCCATTCCTCCCAAGTGTCCCTTTTTAGGAGATATTAGGGATCCGTACCTCCCAAGTGTCCCTCTTTAGGAGATATTAGGGATCCATACCTCCCAAGTGTCCCTCTTTGAGACCATATCCCTCTGTCCCTCTTTCCCACCCTGATGTCCCTTTTTTAGAGATCAGACTGTGTGGTGTGTATATAAGTGTATCATACTGCTCTACAGCAATAAAAATCACATTAATGTTTGTATAAACTTCAGTGTATATGTTTATAAATTAGTCTGTGTCAATTAAATACTTTGGTCTTACTCTAAATCATTTATTCGGTTACACAAAGCAGTGTTAATAGATCATAAAATAACCTAAAAAATTCTTGCTAATGCATTGCCCACCAGCCCAACCCACAGCAACACCACCTAAAACAAAAGGGCTCACTTTAAAAACCTTGCAGCCAAAAGAGTGTACGACTACACGGTGCATTAACTGTGCCGCCGTGATTAAAGGGGTGCATTAGAGCTTCACCCTGCATAAAAAAATGCGAGATTCTCATGTCGCCGCATTAAACATCGCTCCAACTCAGTGTCCAGTTTTGCTGAGAGCAAAGGATACCATTGTATGCCAGAGATGCTTTAAAAAGAGGTAATTCTCATCTTCTCTGTGTGCAGAATGACAGGGCAGAGTGGAGCATGAAGAAAAGGGGGGAGAGAGAGACGGAACAACGCTGTACAACATACAAATCTCTTCAGACTACCAGGTTAGATAAGGAAAATCTGATATTGTTGCATATACAATCCCACCAGTGGGATAATTTGAATCAATGAGCTTACAAAGTTTTATTATAATAACCGTATGTTCTGGTTTTATATTTCGTGCTCGTGAACCCCTTAGATGAGAATTACTTCTTTTTAAAGCATCTCTAGCATCCAATGGTATCCTTTGACTCAGCAAAATTGAACATTGGGTTGAAGTGATGTTTAATGCGGTATCATGAGAATCTAGAGCTTTTATGCAGGGCGAGATTCTCATGTCACCCTTCTATTCATGGCAACATGGTTAATATTCCATGCAGGCACACACTCTTTTGGCTATGACGTTTTTAAAGGATACCAAACAAAAGTGTCCCTCTTTGGCCATTTGAAATGTTGGGAAGTATGAGATTCCCATATTACAAAGTGAACTTTGCAAGCAAGTGGGTAGCCTGGCCGGTGATGCAAGATGAAAGCTGGCTGGAACTCTGTAGCTGAATGCAGTAGGCTGGTAACTGTACCCAAGAGCTGGGATCACAGTTACTGGAAGGCAGGCTGGAAGCATTCACTGGAAACAACTGGGATACAGGCAGGGCCGTATTTATAATAAGGCAGAGTAGGCATCTGCCTACAGGCGCACCCCACAGAGGGGCGCCTGTCATTGGGATCGTTTTGGTTTTTTTACACTTTTTTTTTTTGTGCCGCCCAGCAGCCCCACAGCCGCCGGATACTGCTGTCTTCCTGCACTGATGACAGCCGGAGCGCAACCACTCCAAACGCGGAGATGCCGCGTGGAGCGTGCAGGTATTTTCTTCCTCTGTTCTGAGGCCAGTTTAAAACTGGCGCCCAGACAGAGGAAGAAAACCCCTTCACGCTCCATGCGGCGTCTCCGCGTTTGGAGTGGTTGCGCTCCGGCTGTCATCAGTGCAGGAAAGTGAAAAAGAGGTACGGGGGAGAGATAGAGGCACAAGGGGGAGAGAAAGAGAAGTACATGGGGGAGAGAGGCACAAGGGGGAGCGAAAGAGAGAAGTACATGGGGGAGAGAGGCACAAGGGGGAGAGAGAGAGAGAAGTATATGGGGGAGAGAGGCACAAGGGGGAGCGAAAGAGAGAAGTACATGGGGGAGAGAGGCACAAGGGGGAGCGAAAGAGAGAAGTACATGGGGGAGAGAGGCACAAGGGGGAGAGAAAGAGAGAAGTATATGGGGGTGAAAGAGGCACAAGGGGGAGAGAGAGAAGTATATGGGGTGAAAGAGGCACAAGGGGGAGAGAGAGAGAAGTATATGGGGGTGAAAGAGGCACAAGGGGGAGAGAGAGAAGTATATGGGGGTGAAAGAGGCACAAGGGGGAGAGAGAGAAGTATATGGGGGTGAAAGAGGCACAAGGGGGAGAGAGAGAAGTACATGGGGGTCAAAGAGGCACAAGGGGGAGAGAGAGAAGTATATGGGGGTGAAAGAGGCACAAGGGGGAGAGAGAGAAGTATATGGGGGTGAAAGAGGCACAAGGGGGAGAGAGAGAAGTACATGGGGGTGAAAGAGGCACAAGGGGGAGAGAGAAGTACATGGGGTGAAAGAAGGCTGGAACCTCAGATACCTGAATGGGGACAGAGGGGTCCCTTTAAACCATTTATTCAGTTAGCCATTGTCCTGGGCTGGTAAAATCAGGGTAGCCCCTTGTTCTGGGCTGGTCAAAGTTGGGGGGACCCAGGGGTCCAGTGAGACAGGCAGTGCTGGCAGTAGGCTTTGCTGGGTTTGGTGCCATTGGCTCTGGGTCCAGGGTCGATCTGTGAGGTGGAGTCCCATGAGGCAAAGGGGTTTCCACCATCAGGAATGAGCTGGGGGGATGCTGATTCTGGCAGCCCCTCTTTGAATTCCAGGGATCCAGTTTGGGGCCACCCAGTAGGTTAACAGAGGTATCTCCCCCTTTTCTTAAGGCATGTACCATCATGCTGAAGGAGAGGATGTTGGTCTCACTCTCCTGTTCTGGGGTATCCGAGCCCCTGGGGAGGATGGTGGTCCCACTCCCTAAGGCGAAGTCAGTGGGGCCATTAGAGAGGACAGGTGTCCCACTCTTTAAGGTTTGGGCAAGGTCAAGGGGGCCACTAGAGAGGACAGGGGTCCCACTCTCTAAAGCGGGGGCATCAGTTGCCATGGTGAGGAGCAAATTCCCACTCACCAGGCTGGGGTCAACAAATTCATGGCCATCATTTGACCTGGTGAGGAGCGGATTCCAACTCACCAGGCTGTGGTCAACAAATTCAGGGTCATCATTTGCCATGGTGAGGAGCGGATTCCCACTCACCAGGCTGGGGTCAACAAATTCAGGGTCATCATTTGCCATGGTGAGGAGCGGATTCCCACTCACCAGGCTGGGGTCAACAAATTCAGGGTCATCATTTGCCATGGTGAGGAGCGGATTCCCACTCACCAGGCTGGGGTCAACAAATTCAGGGTCATCATTTGCCATGGTGAGGAGTGGATTCCAACTCACCAGGCTGGGGTCAACAAATTCAGGGTCATCATTTGCCCTGGTGAGGAGCGGGTTCCAACTCACCAGGCTGGGGTCAACAAATTCAGGGTCATCATTTGCCATGGTGAGGAGTGGATTCCAACTCACCAGGCTGGGGTCAACAAATTCAGGGTCATCATTTGCCATGGTGAGGAGCGGATTCCCACTCACCAGGCTGGGGTCAACAAATTCAGGGTCATCATTTGCCATGGTGAGGAGCGGATTCCCACTCACCAGGCTGGGGTCAACAAATTCAGGGTCATCATTTGCCCTGGTGAGGAGCGGGTTCCAACTCACCAGGCTGGGGTCAACAAATTCATGGTCATCATTTGCCCTGGTTTGAGAGATGGGACTGGGATAATTTAGTTTATTTTTGTAATAGCTACAATCTTTGGTTTTGTTACATAAAGACATTATTATCCCTTTAAGCCCTTGAGGATCAGAAGCGAGTGCAACACATTGTGACACAATGCTTTGCACATCCCTCTGGTCCTCAATGGGTTAAATATTGTCTAATTCCATCCAGCATTTATTTGCTGAATGGATTCTGAATTCTGGGGCTGGATTCTATTGCAGGTGATAAATGGTAACACCTGTTTTATCAGACATTTTCCTATTGAAGTCTATGTGGAAAACTGGGGATTAAAGCAGTGATAAAATTAGCACCTGTAATAGAATCTAGCCCCATGGGAGTGTGTCAGCAGCCATAAGTGCTCATTTCGCCATATTTAAAGGGATAGTAATACTTAATAAGTAGAAAGAATATATGCCAGAGAGATGGCTCAGATGGTTAAAGGGATAGTAATACTTAAAATGTAAAAAAAAAAATATGTAGTAGGGTTTATCCCCCTGAGTAAAACAAGAGTACTCCTACTGCTGAGAGGTGTTTCATTCAAAAGTTATTAATTTTCAAAGTTGAATTTTTTTAGGTGTAATATCACAGTGGCCTGAAATTGTACAGTGGCGCTGTTGCTACACCATCCTATGGAGATTTATGGTCCCGGGACCAGAGCTGTCCATAGGATGGTGTAGCAACAGCGCCACTGTACAGTTTCAGGCCACTGTGATATTGCACCTAAAAAATTCAACTTTGAAAATTAATAACTTTTGAATGAAACACCTTTCAGCAGTGGGAGTACTCTTGTTTTACTCAGGGGGATAAACCCTACAACATATTTGTTTTTACATTTTAAGTATTACTATCCCTTTCAAGCACCAGCTGTAGAATCTTCTCAGACCATGAGGCTATAAGTTCTAGTCCCGGCGAGGTCAGCTCACCCTTTCACCTTTCTACAGTAGATAAAATGAGTCCAGGATATACTTGAAAACAAAAGACAATCTCAATGTATTCTTCCTGGTAAGACGCTTTCACAAAAAAAAATGTTGAATGTTTTATCCTCCTGAGTAAAACAATAATACTTCTACCTCTGAGAGGTAATTTATTCAAAAACTAGTTGAAGAGCCCGTTACATGGGCCACAGTGCCACTGCGAGCCGGTCACGGGGCAGTCATACACAGTAAAGACTGCCCGCTCTGCGGCTGATACAGTGTCAGCCGGTCTCAGTGCAGTCATGCTCAGTAAAGACTGCCCACCCCACGGCTGATACAGTGTCAGCCAGTCGCAGTGCAGTCATGCTCAGTAAAGACTGCCCGCTCTGCAGCTGATACAGTGTCAGCCGGTCGCAGTGCAGTCATGCTCAGTAAAGACTGCCCGCTCTGCAGCTGATATAGTGTCAGCCGGTCGCAGTGCAGTCATGCTCAGTAAAGACTGCCCACCCTGCGGCTGATACAGTGTCAGCCGGTCACAGTGCAGTCATGCTCAGTAAAGACTGCCCACCCCGCGGCTGATACAGTGTCAGCCGGTCGCAGTGCAGCCATGCTCAGTAAAGACTGCCCACCCCGCGGCTGATACAGTGTCAGCCGGTCGCAGTGCAGTCATGCTCAGTAAAGACTGCCCGCTCTGCAGCTGATACAGTGTCAGCCGGTCGCAGTGCAGTCATGCTCAGTAAAGACTGCCCACCCTGCGGCTGATACAGTGTCAGCCGGTCACAGTGCAGCCATGCTCAGTAAAGACTGCCCACCCCGCGGCTGATACAGTGTCAGCCGGTCGCAGTGCAGTCATGCTCAGTAAAGACTGCCCGCTCTGTGGCTGATACAGTGTCAGCCGGTCTCAGTGCAGTCATGCTCAGTAAAGACTGCCCACCCCGCGGCTGATACAGTGTCAGCCGGTCTCAGTGCAGTCATGCTCAGTAAAGACTGCCTACTCTGCGGCTGATACAGTGTCAGCCGGTCGCAGTGCAGTCATGCTCAGTAAAGACTGCCTGCTCTCCGGCTGATACAGTGTCAGCCGGTCGCAGTGCAGTCATGCTCAGTAAAGACTGCCCACCCTGCGGCTGATACAGTGTCAGCCGGTCTCAGTGCAGTCATGCTCAGTAAAGACTGCCCACCCCACGGCTGATACAGTGTCAGCCAGTCGCAGTGCAGTCATGCTCAGTAAAGACTGCCCGCTCTGCAGCTGATACAGTGTCAGCCGGTCGCAGTGCAGTCATGCTCAGTAAAGACTGCCCGCTCTGCAGCTGATACAGTGTCAGCCGGTCGCAGTGCAGTCATGCTCAGTAAGGACTGCCCACCCTGCGGCTGATACAGTGTCAGCCGGTCACAGTGCAGTCATGCTCAGTAAAGACTGCCCACCCCGCGGCTGATACAGTGTCAGCCGGTCGCAGTGCAGCCATGCTCAGTAAAGACTGCCCACCCCGCGGCTGATACAGTGTCAGCCGGTCGCAGTGCAGTCATGCTCAGTAAAGACTGCCCGCTCTGCAGCTGATACAGTGTCAGCCGGTCGCAGTGCAGTCATGCTCAGTAAAGACTGCCCACCCTGCGGCTGATACAGTGTCAGCCGGTCACAGTGCAGTCATGCTCAGTAAAGACTGCCCACCCCGCGGCTGATACAGTGTCAGCCGGTCGCAGTGCAGCCATGCTCAGTAAAGACTGCCCACCCCGCGGCTGATACAGTGTCAGCCGGTCGCAGTGCAGTCATGCTCAGTAAAGACTGCCCGCTCTGTGGCTGATACAGTGTCAGCCGGTCTCAGTGCAGTCATGCTCAGTAAAGACTGCCCACCCCGCGGCTGATACAGTGTCAGCCGGTCTCAGTGCAGTCATGCTCAGTAAAGACTGCCTACTCTGCGGCTGATACAGTGTCAGCCGGTCGCAGTGCAGTCATGCTCAGTAAAGACTGCCTGCTCTGCGGCTGATACAGTGTCAGCCGGTCGCAGTGCAGTCATGCTCAGTAAAGACTGCCTGCTCTGCAGCTGATACAGTGTCAGCCGGTCGCAGTGCAGTCATGCTCAGTAAAGACTGCCTGCTCTGCCGCTGATAGTGTCAGCCGGTCTCAGTGCAGTCATGCTCAGTAAAGACTGCCCGCTCTGCGGCTGACACAGAGTGGGATGCTCTTTTGGAGCGCTCTGCTTTGTATCAGCCCCGTCACAGGCAGTCTCTACTGCACATGACTGCAGCACACGTTGCAATCTCTGCTGCGCATGACTGTGTCTTTACACGCGTTTTAGCAAATTATTATATAGGATGATTGCAGCTCAAACTTGAATTTGTAAGATTCAGTAATCTTAACGGCCTGAAATATTACAGTGGCGCTGTTGCTACACCATCCTATGGACAGCTCTGGTCAGCTGACCGAAAACCTCCATAGGATTGCCTAGCAACAGCGCCACTGTAACATTTCAGGCCATCTAAAAAAAATTCAGGTTTGAGCTGCAATCACTTTTGAATAATCCTCCTCTCAGAAGTGGGAGTTCCTGTATTTTACTCAAGAGGGTAGACTCTACAATGTATACACTTTCCCTTATTCAGTGTTACTATCTCTTTAATTATAAATGAAACCCTTGTACAGTATTCTGGTCCTAAAAAAATAAACACTGATAAATCGAATAACAGATAATTGCTCTGCTATTAGAACATTCCATTTCTGTTTACACAGATTTATCTACGAATTGTTAATTTACCACAATTATAACATACATTGTGGTTATCACTAGTTAGAACAGGGGGTCAGGGGGCTATCCATATACCTACTTTCACATTCATAAGAACAAGGCCATTATCACATATTGTACTGCTTACTCACCAATGAAACATTTTTTGCTAATGCTAGCTCGGATTGTGGGCTGTAATCAGTAGGAATGTACAGACCTTTGCATTTTCTCCTTGCAGGAATTTCAGGGAAGAAATTCAGTTGAACCGTTCCTCTGGAAGATACAAGAACCTTCTAGCGATGTGTTCCCGTTCTAAGGCCCAGATATATAAAAGCAAACCACATTTAAAGGGATAGTAATACTTCGTTTTAACTTTATTTTATTTTAGGCATTAAAAAAACATGAAGAACGATATAAGTCTTATCTCTCAAACGTTTATGGTTGAGAGATATTCACAAGCAAAGTTTCCCCTCCCGCCCCTTTTACCTAGTGTAAGCCATCTCTTCTCAGATGTGGAATGCAGTCCATAGACCAGACAGATAACAGCAGGGGACAATCTTCTTCCTATGAGAACAATGAAAGCCCTTCCCCCCTTGACAAGTTTTTCAGCTTTTTCCCTTATCTTAATTGAAGGTTGTCCCTCTCTGCAGTCTACCTGGGCACCTCCCTTCTGCTCTGGCTGAGGGGGGGGGGGTACTTCGCTTGTGAATATCTCTTAAACCATAAACGTTTGAGAGATAAGACTTATATCGTTCTTCATGTTTTTTTAATGCCTACAAAATAAAATAAAGATAAAACGAAGTATTACTATCCCTTTAATCTAGACTAAATCAACTGTGCCATAGGGGACAAATAACACTTGCTAAATTCCCCATGTATTTAAATAGAGAGTTTTAACCCCTTGACTGCCAGAGAGGTCACCAATGAATTGCTTCGCAATGCATTGGAGACCTCTCTAGCATTCAAGGGATTAAAAAGCCAAATTAGTTTAAAGGGATAGTAATTGTCTAGTAATAATAAAAACTAATATTGTAGCTATTAAAATAATAACCTAAACAATGTAAGTCCTATCTCTCAAACCTTTATGGTTTGAGCGATAAATGAAGATAAAGTTCCCACCTCCCTCCCCCTTCTGTCACATGACCTGTAAAGCTGTCAGCCCAAGATTCTGGTCACGCGACCAGATGAGGCTCTTCAGCAGAGCCGAAATAGCGCGATCGTGACACAAATACTTCATTGGAACGGTCTACAAAGTGTTCCTACAAACCAGGCAATTAAGTATTTGTGTCACAATCGCGTTATTTCGGTTCTGCTGAAGAGCCTCCATCTTGTCCTGGGACCAGGATATCCTTCAACCAGCTTTAGAGGTCATGTCACAGAAGGGGGAGGGAGGGGGGAATTTTATCTGCATATATCTCTCAAACCATAAAGGTTTGAGAGATAGGACTAACATCGTTTACGTTATTATTTTAATAGCTATAATATTAGTTTTTATTATTACTAGACTTTACAATCCCTTTAACTGGAATTGTTATTTGTCCCTTATTGTATGTTAGTTTACTCCAGAATAACTCCAGTTTGCTTCTAAAAATCTGGGTCTAAGTTCTGCATTCCCACATTGAGTTCCTGCATTACCGCAGTGACCTCACAATACAAACAGGCAACATCCATTACAGCAGTGACCTCACAATACAAACAGGCAACATCTATTACCACTGTGATCTCACACTACAAACAGGCAACATCTATTACCGCAGTGACCTCACAATAGAGATAGGCAATATCCATTACCGCAGTGATCTCACAATACAAACAGGCAACATCCATTACCGCACTGACTTCACTATACAAACAGGCAACACGCATTACCGCACTGCCTTCACAATACAAATAGGCAACATCCATTACCGCAGTGACCTCACAATACAAACAGGCAACATCCATTACCGCAGTGACCTCACAATACAAATAGGCAACATCTATTACCACAGTGATCTCACAATACAAACAGGCAACATCCTTTACCGCAGTGCCTTCACAATACAAACAGGCAACATCCATTACCGCAGTGCCTTCACAATACAAACAGGCAACATCCATTACCGCAGTGACCTCACAATACAAACAGGCAACATCCATTACCGCAGTGACCTCACAATACAAATAGGCAACATCCATTACCACAGTGATCTCACAATACAAATAGGCAACATCTGTTACCACAGTGATCTCACAATACAAACAGGCAACATCCATTACCGCAGTGCCTTCACAATACAAACAGGCAACATCCATTACCGCAGTGACCTCACAATACAGATAGGCAACATCCATTACCGCAGTGATCTCACAATACAAACAGGCAACATCCATTACCGCAGTTACTTCACAATACAAACAGGCAACATCCATTACCGCAGTGCCTTCACAATACAAATAGGCAACATCCATTACCGCAGTGACTTCACAATACAAAAAGGCAACATCCATTATCGCAGTGACCTCACAATACAAATAGGCAACATCCATTACTGCAGTGACCTCACAATACAAATAGGCAACATCCATTACCGCAGTGTCCTCACAATACAAACAGGCAACATGTATTACCACAGTGATCTCACAATACAAATAGGCAACATCCATTACCGCAGTGACCTCACAATACAAATAGGCAACATCCATTACGGCAGTGACCTCACAATACAAACAGGCAACATGTATTACCACAGTGATCTCACAATACAAATAGGCAACATCCATTACCACAGTGCCCTCACAATACAAACAGGCAACATCCATTACTGCAGTGACCTCACAATACAAACAGGCAACATCCATTACGGCAGTGACCTCCCAATACAAACAGGCAACATCCATTACCGCAGTGACCTCCCAATGCAAACAGGCAACATCCATTACCGCAGTGCCTTCACAATACAAATAGGCAACATCCATTACCGCAGTGACCTCACAATACAGATAGTCAACATCCATTACCGCAGTGACCTCACAATACAGATAGTCAACATCCATTACCGCAGTGACCTCACAATACAGATAGTCAACATCCATTACCGCAGTGGCCTCACAATACAAATAGGCAACATCCATCACCGCAGTGACCTCACAATACAGATAGTCAACATCCATTACCGCAGTGACCTCACAATACAAATAGGCAACATCCATCACCGCAGTGACCTCACAATACAGATAGTCAACATCCATTACCGCAGTGACCTCACAATACAAATAGGCAACATCAAGATGCACACACCAATGAGCACTCACTCCTTTCCTCCCTACGAGACAGGTCGAAAGAAAAACTACATTTTCTAGGGGATTCCCGTAGGAGGGGGAAATCCCTGTTTTCCTCCATTTTCTTCTCCCGACGGAAAATTTTGCACGCATCTAATAATGAGGAACAGTTTTTATTTTAATTTCTAATGTCCCTTTAAGACAGAAAATAAAATGTTGCATTAACTTTTTCGTCATGTGATGACACCCATGGACTGCTAAGGAGGTCTCCAACTCATTGTGAAGAAATGCATTGGAGATCTCTAGCACATAAAAAGTTAAAAGCCTAATTACAATTATTGGGAATTTGGTGAATTTGTAGATATTATTGTACCAGAATTTTAACATTTTCCTTTGTGCATCAGCATGTGTGTGTGCGCATGTATATGTGTATGTATGTTTTTATGTCTGTGTGTATATGTGTAAGCGTGTTTGGGTATGTGTGTGTGTTTGTGCATATTTGAGAGTATGTATGTGCGTGTGTGTTTGTGTGTTATAGCTTTTGAATGATTTACATACAGAGATCTGTCAGTACCGAGAGTCTCCTCTATAGTAATATTATAAGGATCATCCAAAAGTCAGACAGGCGACAAGCTGTCCATTTGTCGATAAAGCTGTGCATAATTTAAATAGCAGGTTTTTATTTAGGAGAAAATGAACTCGACTGAGCATGAAAATCTGTTCAGCGCCAATGAACACTGCAACATTCTACTGGCATAGAAATTGGATTCTACAAGTAGCTTTGTAGCTGATGAGAGAATTTGTGTTTGAGTTGTCATCATCAATATAGTTCCTAAGTATTTATCTTCCCACTTTTCTGGGTATAATCAGAGCAAGGCTTGTACTGATTTCAGACAAGTAATTTCTGATTTAAAGGAATACGTACAAGTCCGTACAATTGTTCCCCCACAAACATCACCATATTAATCTGGGCTGATAATATTAATGGCCACTATCAATTCATTATATTTGGTTCTCCAAAATGAATCTTTAATAGTACTGCATATTATCTCCTTAGATAGATAGATAGATAGATAGATAGATAGATATGAGATAGATAGATAGATAGATAGATAGATAGATAGATAGATATGAGATAGATAGATAGATATGAGATAGATAGATAGATAGATATATAGATAGATATGAGATAGATAGATAGATATAGACATGAGATAGATAGATAGATAGATAGATAGATAGATAGATAGATAGATAGATAGATAGACAGATATGAGAGAGAAATGAGATAGATAGATAGATAGATAGATAGATAGATAGATAGATAGATATGAGATAGATAGATAGATAGATAGATAGATAGATAGATAGATAGATATGAGATAGATAGATATGATAGATAGATAGATAGATAGATAGATAGATAGATAGATAGATAGATATGAGATAGATCGATAGATGGATAGATATGATATATATATATATATATATATATATATATATATATATATATACATACATACAGATATAGATATGAGATACATATAGATAGATATGAGATACATATAGATAGATATGAGATAGATAGATAGATAGATAGATAGATAGATAGATAGATAGATAGATATGAGAGAGAAATGAGATAGATAGATAGATAGATCGATAGATATGAGATAGATCAATAGATAGATAGATAGATAGATATGAGATATATATATATATATATATATATATATATATATATATATACATACAGATAGATATAGATATGAGATACATATAGATAGATATGAGATACATATAGATAGATATTAGATAGATAGATAGATAGATAGATAGATAGATAGATAGATATGAGAGAGAAATGAGAGATAGATAGATAGATAGATAGATAGATAGATAGATAGATAGATAGATAGATATGAGATATATATATACATACAGATAGATATAGATATAGATACATATAGATAGATATGAGATAGATAGATAGATAGATAGATAGATAGATAGATAGATAGGTAGATAGAAGATAGATATGAGATAGATAGATAGATAGATAGATAGATAGATAGATAGATAGACAGATAGATATATATTAGATAGATAGATAGATAGATAGATAGATAGATATGAGATAGATAGATAGATAGATAGATAGATAGATAGATAGATACGTAGATAGATAGATATGAATAGATAGATAGATATGAGATATATACATACATACCGATAGATAGATACGTAGATAGATATAGATATACAGATAGAAATAGACAGACAGACATATTAACGAGGTATTTTGATATATCTATTTAGAATGTTGAAAAATATTTTCTTTTTTGTTTCTGATTAGAGAGAAAATAGATGTATTTCTTGAGTATAATAATAATAATAATTATACAAAGGGTGTCAGTTAATTTTTAAGGACCAGAGGTCAATTGACTGCACATTTTTCATTTGACATTTTAATCTTTTCTAACAGGATCTGTTATCGAAGGTTATCTTACTTCAGTGAAATAACGATGACAAATTACAATCTCACTAGACATTAACTCCTTAACCCCTTAAGGACCGGGAAAATCTGAGGTGGATTTCACTTAAGGACCAGAGCAATTCTGACCTTTTTGACTATGTCTTTGTTCAACAGTGTTTTCCCTCTTAGACTTTTATTCCACCCCCATAAATTATATATACTGTTTTTTTACGCACAAATAGGGCTTTCTTTAGATACCCTACTTATATGGATAACCCACCATTTACTTTATTAAAATTAAAAAAAGTAAAAAAAATGTAAAAAAAAACCCCTACCATCTTTGTTTTCTGTCTTGGGATCAATTGGGCGCAAAGGGTTAAATTTTTATGGAGACTGCATGAAAGGCAGGACTGGTCAGTCATACCTACAAAATGCACAGTTTAAAGTGGCCATTGTCCCCCCCTTAGTGAAAATCCCCATGTCCCTTTTTCCTACCCTATTTTCACACTTTTTTATCTATGACATTTGGCGGTGAGTATAAATGTATTACATGGCACACACTCCCAGGTTTGTTTATTGAGATTTTTTTTTTTTTAAATAATATATTTTTTTGTTAAAAAAAAAAAAAAGTGTGTTGTGTTTTTTTTTTTAAAGTGTATCATTGCAGGTCAGAAATTGACCTGCATTTAGCCAGCCTCCAGCAGTGAAGGGGTTAATACCCCCAACTGCTGTATTTTCTTTTTCCACTAGGTGTCTCCTCTCTGCGTCTCTCTCCCTTACTTTGATAGTAAGGTAGACAAAGGCAGAGAGGGGACATAGAGGCAGTATGCTTTGCGTACTGCCTCTATCACTCAGAATGCCGGTACATGTGATCGCTGCTACGGCGATCACATGACCTGGCACAAGCAAGAAGGGCTGAGACTGAATGCCCCGGTCTCGGAGTGTTCAGTCTCAGCCTGGAATTAATGATAGCAGCGTGCACAGAGTAACACTGCTATCATTTAACACATGATGGTCCAGGACTGTCATGAGTCCTTAACTGAATTCCACCCATGATGGTCCTGGACCATCATGGGTCATTAAGGGGTTAAACCTCTGAGCGCCAGAGAGGTGTGCAACGTATTGCAAAGCAACGCGTTGCGTACTCCTCTGGCACACAAAGGGTAAAATACTAGAGACATCTTCAGCACATTGCAAAGGGTTAAACACATCAGAAGAAGACTGGACAGTGTTTCTGAGCTACAACTCCCATCAGACTTGGTCAGCTACAGGCTGGAGAGACACAGGTTGCCTTACTATGCAAAATGCAGAATAAGTTGTTAGATTATTGCATTGCTGTGAGATAAAATATCTTTGATTCCACAGCAGAGAATATTTATATTGTGCGGCTTTTTCTGTAAATAAAGAAAGAGTACATTCAGTACTTGGGGGTGTTTCTGTCAAACATTATTACAGAGCAAGATTTTTTTTTTTTTTTTTTTTTTAAAGCGAGTTTGAGTTCAAGAGTTTTTTTTTGCAGCCAGGTGGCGCTGTTGTGATTCCTGCTTGTTTCACAAACACAAGCCTTACATAGATGGCTGAAGCAACCGTATCAGCTGAAAGTCAAATATCTTGAATTAAAAGCTATCAAAAAATGCAAGGATAAGTCTATAGTAACTTTTGAATGAAGAATATCTCCAACATTGGCCGTATCAATGTTTTATTCAACAGGAAAAGCCTTTCAAGATATATATATATATATATATATATATATATATATATATATATATATATATATATAATATAAATTGCTAGGCTGCGAAGCTCCCTGAGTGCGTAACCGCACATGCGCAGTACTGACTGCCAGAACGATGCAGTCATTTGCAGTAGAGATTGTCGGAACGATGCAGTCATGAGCAGTAGAGACTGCTGGAACAATGCAGTCATTAGCAGTAGAGACTGCTGGAACGATGCAGTCATGCGCAGTAGAGACTGCTGGAACGATGCAGTCATTAGCAGTAGAGACTGCTGGAACGATGCAGTTATGCGCAGTAGAGACTGCTGGAACGATGCAGTCATGAGCAGTAGAGACTGCTGGAACGATGCAGTCATGTGCAGTAGAGACTGCCGGAACAATGCAGTCATTAGCAGTAGAGACTGCTGGAACGATGCAGTCATTTGCAGTAGAGACTGCCAGAACGATGCAGTCATGCACAGTAGAGACTGCTGGAACGATGCAGTCATGCGCAGTAGAGACTGCCGGAACAATGCAGTCATGTGCAGTAGAGACTGCTGGAACGATGCAGTCATGTGCAGTAGAGACTGCTGGAACGATGCAGTCATGTGCAGTAGAGACTGCTGGAACGATGCAGTCATGCACAGTAGAGACTGCTGGAACGATGCAGTCATGAGCAGTAGAGACTGCTGGAACGATGCAGTCATGCGCAGTAGAGACTGCCAGAACGATGCAGTCATGCGCAGTAGAGATTGTCGGAACAATGCAGTCATGATCAGTAGAGACTGCTGGAACAATGCAGTCATGATCAGTAGAGACTGCTGGAACAATGCAGTCATGATCAGTAGAGATTGTCGGAACAATGCAGTCATGAGCAGTAGAGATTGTCGGAACAATGCAGTCATGATCAGTAGAGACTGGCTAAACGCGCTGATCTGGATTGAGGTGCTCCAAACGTCTCACCGCCTGTCTCTGCTCTCTCTCTCTCTCATAATTGGGATTTACTGCACCTTTAAGATGGTAAAGTCATCCGCAGAGCATTGTGAAGCACACTGGCGAAGCCTCTAGCAGCCAGCAGATTAACCCTCTGAGTGCCAGAGGGGTATGCAATGCAATGGTTAATACTGGATTGAGAAACCTGAGGCCCTTCAGCTTTTGAGAGATACAGTTCCCAACATCTCCAGGGATGATGGTAGTTGTGGTCTTTAAAGGCACAGTAATACTTAATATGTAAAAAAAAAAATATATATATATATATATATATATATCTATATATATAAAAGAAGACTTTGTGCCTGCCAAAACACACCCAGGGGTGGTATTAAGGAGGAGTTACTGTTCCCATTGGGTGATTCAATCATGCAGGGAGTTGGCCCGCCCCCACTATGCAGCCCACCCACCACTATCAAAGTCAGAAAAAAACAATATGGCCGCCACTTGCTCCTACACCACAGACAAACACACATGCCCCACTCACACAGCACCACACAAACACACACACATGCCCCACTCACACAGCACCACACACACATGCCCCACTCACACAGCACCAAGCAGACATGCCCCCACTCACACACACAGCACCACATACACCACATACACACACAAAGCCAGAAATACATATGGCTGACACACACACACACAGTCACTCACCCTGACTCCCAGAGGCCTCAGCAGGACCTGTAGTGCAGCACCAGAGGAACAAAATTGCACTCAAAGGGTTAAGGTAGGTCCTCATTGCTCAATTATTTCTTCACTGTCATCATTTGCCATGCAAGACACAGGACAGACAGCCATCAGATTCACACTTAACCCACTGACTGCCACAGGGTTGTGTATCAAGTTTTACCCCTCAGGGAGTGTGTTCAAAATCCTCACACTGTAAACTTGCATTTCTCTCCCACTTCTCCTCCTTCCCCAGCCTATTACGAACACTTTTCCATATTTATGTTAAGCCCCACCCCCTACTCGCGATTAAGCCCCGCCCCCTTTTAACCCAGATTGCCCCATTGCTCTCTCCACATCAGCACCACATGAGGGACTCCACAAGTAAAAATTCCCAGGTATAACACATACATGCCTCACTCACACAGCACCAAACAACCATACACACACACAAAGCCAGAAAGAAAGATGGCTGACACACAGTCACTCACCTTGACTCCCAGTGGCCTCAGCAGGACCTGTAGTAAAGCCACTGAATGGTGCTGCATCAGCAGGGGAACAAAATGGCACTCAAAGGGTTAAGGTAGGCCCTCATTGCTGAATTACTTCTTCACTGTCACCATTTGCCATGCAAGACACAGGACAGACAGCCATCAGATTCACACTTAACCCACTGACTGCCACAGGGTTCTGTATCAAGTTTTACCCCTCATGGAGTGTGTTCAAACCCCTCACACTGTAAACTTGCATTCCCCTCCCACTTCTCCTCCTTCCCCAGCCTATTACTAACACTTTTTCACATTTATGTTAAGCCCCGCCCCCTACTCGCGATTAAGCCCCACCCACTTTTAACCCAGATTGCCCCATTTGTCTCTCCACATCAGCACCACATCAGTCCCCTCTAGGGACTTCACAAGTCAGTGTTCCCAGGTATGAACACACTTCCCACTGCTATTTAACTCTGACATGCCTCTCTGTACCTTAACCCTTTGAGTGCCAGAGGGGTACACAACTCATGAGCACATGTGTTTCTGCTCATATATGTTGCGTGTCTGTGTGTGTACATCTCTGTTACATATGTGTGTCCATATGTGCATCTCCAGTGTGTCTGTGTGTACATGTCTTTTGCATGTTTCTGCCGCTCACTGTGTGTATGTGCATACCTCCCAACATTTCACAGGGCCAAAGAGGGACACGTTAGTTTTAGGTAATATTATTGGGGGTGTGGCTGGTGGGCGGGGCATTAGTAAGAATTTTTAGGTTATTTCATGACCTATTACTGGCTATTTATGTAACTGAATAAATGATTTAGTTCAAGACCAAAGTATTTTATTTGCACAGACTAATGTATACACACATATACTGAAGTTTATTGCTGTAGAGCAAAGTAATACACACCACACAGTCAGGGCTGGTGCAAGGATTTTTGCCACCCTAGGCAAAACCTAATTTTGCCGCCCATTTCGCTCCGCCCCTTGTGTCCCACCCCTTTATACCCTGCCTACTTATACCCAACCTCTTTTCATGATTGTCCTCTCTCTGCCCCCTGAGCCACTCTGCCCCTGTTCTGGAGATGCCTGTAAGAGATGCCCCCCACCAGCTCCAACTTGCCCCTTATCAGCTTCACTTTGGCCCACCAGCTCCACTTTGCCCCTATCAACTCCAACTTGCCCCCATCAGCTCCAATGTGCCCCCACCAGCTCCATTTTGCCCCCTCAGCTTCACTTTACCCCCTCAGCTCCAACTTACCCCCATCAGCTCCACTTTGCCCCCATCCTCTCCAACTTACCCCCATCAGCTCCACTTTGCCCCCCATCTGCTCCAACTTGCCCCCATCCGCTCCAACTTGCCCCCACCAGCTCCACTATGCCCTCTCAGCTCCAACTTTCCACTATCAGCTCCACTATGCCCCCAGCAGCTCCAACTTGCCCCCATCCGCTCCAACTTGCCCCCCCATCCGCTCCAACTTGCCCCACCAGCTCCACTTGCCCCCCCTCAGCTCCACTTGCCCCCCCTCAGCTCCAACTTGCCCCCCCTCAGCTCCACTTTGACCCTCATCAGCTCCACTTTGACCCTCATCAGCTCCAACTTGCCCCCATCATCTCCAACTTGCCACCACCAGCTCCACTATGCCCCCTCAGCTCCAGCTTTCCCCTAACAGCTCCAACTTGCCCCCATCATCTCCACTTTGCCCCACATCTGCTCCAACTTGCCCCCTCAGCTCCACTATGCCCCCTCAGCTCCAACTTGCCCCCCATCACATACCTGTATCTCCCGCTCAGTCTTCTCTTCAGTAATGCAGAGCGCGGCGGGAGATCATGACTCCCAGCGCGCTCTGCATTACTAAAGATCCGACCAGATGAGGGAGCGCTGTAGCAACACAGACCTGACTGTGTTGTGGTTCCTGGCGTGGTGTGTGGGCGCAGCTCTTCTCCGCTGCATGCCCGCGCCCCCAGTACGTGTGCGCCCTAGGCCGGCGCCTACCTCGCCTATAGGTGGAGCCGACCCTGCACACAGTCTGACCTCCTAAAAAGAGGGACAACAGGATGGGAAAGAGGGACAGAGGGATTTGGCCCTCAAAGAGGGGCTGTCCCTCCTAAAGAGGGACACTTGGGATGTATGGTATGTGTCTGCCTGTGTGTTGTATATGTCTGTGTTTATCAGTGTGTCTGCATTTCAAACACGTGCGCCCAATGGTCATAACATGATGGGCAACGCCGTCCCATGTTGCTAGTATATATATATATATATGTTGTAG
Organism: Rhinophrynus dorsalis; assembly: GCA_037306005.1. NCBI lineage: Eukaryota > Metazoa > Chordata > Amphibia > Anura > Rhinophrynidae > Rhinophrynus > Rhinophrynus dorsalis. The sequence goes on from CM074724.1 coordinate 23,455,618, forward strand.
TGTTTATCCCCTTGAGTAAAACACTGTTGAAAGGTGTTTTATTCAAAAGTTATTACTGCTCAAACTTTAATTTTTTAGGTGTAGTATCACAGTGGCCTGAAATGTAACAGTGGCGCTGTTGCTACACCATCCTATGGACAGCTCTGGTCAGTTGACCATGAATCTCCATAGGCTGGTGTAGCAACAGCGCCACTGTACAATTTCAGGCCACTGTGATACTACACCTAAAAAATTCAGGTTTGAGCTATAAAAACTTTTGAATAAAACACTTTTCAGCAGTGGGAGTATCTTTATTTTACTCAGGGGGGTAAACCCTAATATCTATCTATCTATCTATCTATCTATCTATCTATCTATCTATCTATCTATCTTTACATTTTAAGTATTACTATCCCTTTAACAGCTAGGGGGAACTCAGGTTGCCTAAACTTGAGTTAACCCTTTGTGAGCCATGCAATGTAATACACAGCCCTCTGGCATTCAAAGTGTTAATAGCACTTATGAGAGGACAATCTTTGACTAATAACATCTTGGATTGGGAAAATGGTCAGTTGCCAAGAACTCTTTGCAGCCAAATGCTATCCTTGTAGCATGCTAAATCTGTGACATTGTCAGGGTTATTTTTCAAGAGCCAAATGGGGAACAAGATGTTTCTGACCGAATGCTTCATCTGGAGAGCAAAGCGTTACACTGTCAGCTGGCTCCAGATTTAATGCACAGCCTATTGATGGATGTAAGGGTCAATTCATAGCAAATGCTTTCAATTTGCTGTACAATTTATCTGTCATCTAGAAAACAAATACTATTTCGTGTCAATTTCATTTTTCGTATTCTTTGTTGACAGATTAAATATTTACATACGTTGCAACATTGGTCGATGGTTTACTTTAGTTGTCCAGCAATGAAATACAGTCTGTGGTTTACACGATGGCAATCTAAATTCATGTCCCAAGGCAATCAATTTAACCCACCTGCAGATATACATAACGTATGAAAAATTACCTTGTACATTACTGACGTTGAACTTGCTTCAAATCATCTGACTCAAGAGAATTACAGTTGACACAAACATTATACAATCAATGCTTCAACAGGGATACTATAAACTAAAACTAAATTGGTGACTTTAAAATAGCTTTCAAAATCTTCTATAATTTGTATGATTTATTTGTTATTCAGAAAACTACATTGAGTTATTTAGATATAACTAGATTCGAACACTTGTGGAGCTATATAAATAAACATATTCATTCATTTATTCATTCTGCTAGTACTGTGCAGGCACTTCCTATCCTAGTCCTATATGACCCCTCCCAATCACACTTTTGCTGATGTCCCCTAGCATAGAAAATGTTAGCCCTTTAACCCCTTAATGACCCAAGATGTGCCAGGACCATCATGGGAAAACTTCCCTGAAGGACCAGTGACGTCCTGGCATGTCATGGATTTCAGGGCTCCCTTCGTAGCTGTAAGCCGTTCGGTGAATCATGGTGGAGGTTCCTTGCAAGTTTGGGTGTGTATTTCTCCAACTGGAGCTGGGGATTTGGTCAGAATTTATGGTCTCCTCAATGCTGAGAAACACAGGCAGATAAGTATCCATCATGCAATACCATCAGGGAGGCATCTGATTGGCCATTACCTTTGCTAATCAAATCTTAAGTGTTAACCATCATCGGGGCCCATGCAGGCAACAGTGAAGCGTCTGCTGCACTAAGTTTTCTTGGCCGACCACTGCGTCTACGGTCAGCACATCTGGAAACACCTGTTTGCCTTAAAATTTCTGCCTGGGAGAGTCTTTGCTAATGCAGTATAACTACCTTGTGTCTTGTTGTTGTGCTCAGTCTTGCCATGGTGTATGACTTTTGACATTAAAATGTCTTCAGCAACCTCACCTTGTTAGCTGAGTTTGGTTGTTCCTCACCCAGTTTTATTCCTGCTACACAGCTGTTTCTGTTTATGATTGTGTTTCAACCTACATATTAAATTGATGATTATTAGCACTTGTTTGGTATTATTGTTTAATCATACACCTGACTATAGGCTGGATTCTATTGCAGGTACTAATTTTATCACTGATTTTATCTCCGGGTTTCCACTGGTGGGAGATGTTTGGATCCAAAGTTCTTACAGATCTAACTTTTGTATTATTATATTAATGGAGCCCACTCATGACCACATATTTCACCTGCACTTCACTTGAAATCTGTGGGAAAGGTGAGCCACTGGCTGTAGCTCCACATAGAATGTGACAGTAACTGCTGTTATTGAATAAATCATCTCCCAGCAGTGGTACATTGTTTTACACAGCAGGAAAATCCCTCCAACATATGCTGTTTTTTTATTCTTACAAAAACTACAGTGTTCCTGTAATCACCTGGGTGACAGGCTGCTTTTCAACTGTTTGTGAAGCAATTCTTTGGTAGAATCCAAAGAGTTAATCTACTTTTACTTTCAACGTGATTTTTTTTTTTTTTAGAAAACATTTTATTAAATTTTCAGGTAAGTTAACAAGTCACAGACATCTAAGAGGGGCTTGGTAACATCGCTAGAAGAGAAAGATATAAGAACAATAATGTCTGTAATGCAATGAAGAACATGACTTGAGTGTAGAGCCACATATGGTCGATCTGCTGGAACTAGTTAAATGCTGCCAGTGATAGTAGCCAGCAGTATCAAATACCTCTGCAGCAGGGACGTGCACAGACATTTTGGGGGGCAGGGGTTCAAATGAAAAAAAGGGCACTTCTCTCACCAGCTCTGTCACAGCCCTGTCACATCCAACGGCAGCATCTCCGCAGTGCGCAAGGCGTAAGCGGAGAGGATCCAACACGCAAGAGGAGAAGACCCGGCGGCATGTAAAAAGGACCCGGGCCGGCCGGCATGTTAAAGGGACCTTACACTTAAAAAGGACCTGGACGTAACAGGAGAGGAGAGCAGCCCCCCAGGCAATGAAAATTGAAAAATGGACTGGGATAAGATCAGACTGATTAAATTTTTCTTTTTTTTGTTAAAAGGGCACAAGGGCACTTTGTACAGAAAGGGCAGGTGCTCAAGCCCCCTTTGGTGTCTATGTGTGCACGTGCCTGCTCTGCAGTGTTATGATGTTACATGTAACGCCCAATAGGGCACAATAAGCTCCAACGCATTAAAAACAAACTTAGACAAAAACCAACCCCCCCTTCCCCCTTTTCATGCCCCCTGGAGGCCCCTGACTCCCTAGTCATTGTATATACACAGATTCACATCTATATTCATGGAATGGTTGGCAGGATCATCCTAATCTATGAGCATACACACATATCACCTGTACTCCTCACCCAGATGAGTTTGAACAGGCTGCTACTTTGTCCCGGAGCTCTGCGGCTGCCATCCAAGAGGTGTATCTAAAACTGGCATAGAAGTGTGATCAGGATTCTGTAGGTAGTGTTTTAATAAAGGGTTCCCACAGTCGGATACATTTTTTGTCCGTCATGTTCTTTGTCATGTGTGACCTGAAACCAGAAAAGTCTAAGAAAGTGTTGCATCTTGTCGACCCACTCCCATACGGTAGGGGGAGTTACTGTGGTCCAGTATATCAATATGCACTTCATAGCTACCAAGGTCAGCATGTCAAAATGCCCTTCACAGCTTCCAAGGTCAGTATGTCAATATGCACTTCACTGCTAACCAGGTCAGTATGTCAATATGCACTTCACAGCTACCAAGGTCAGTATGTCAATGAGTCGTTCTTTGTGTCTGATAAGCAGGTCAGGGGTGTGGTAAATACCCAGTATGAAGTTTCAACATTATTGTTAACCCTTTGAGTGCCAGAGGGGTGTCCAATGCATTGTGAAGTAATGCTTTGGATGCCCCCTGGCACTCAAAGGTTAAACGTAATATACGGCCCTTTAATTGACTTAAGAGAGACACATCTGCAGCCTTTGGAGTGAATCTGGTTGCCTGTCACCGGTCTTATTGATAAATGAATGAATACAAATCCATTGATTAATATATGATTAGTAACATGCAGGGATGTACGAGAGGTTTGTACAAAGAGCAACTGTTCATTCCATCACTTTCTCCACATACTAATCAGTCACCCTTTGCGCTACGAATTTGTACTTACCAGCTAGCAATGCACCTGGTTGTGATTATACAGAGAAGGGAACTTTTCATGCCTCGTTGGATGCAGCTTTCCTAGAGACTCATTCATATTAAAGGGAATGTCCTGCTGCTTCAAATTCCACTTAGCCTGGCAGGTTGTAACTATAGGATTCACCTCAGTTTGCCGCTGCGCCACGGGGGGCAAAGTATTTTGTGGGCTTTCAGCCAAATGTTGAGTTTTTAACAGAGGTCCCCCCAGTGCACACACATCAGATGCTTGCTAGTTTATGATGTTGTACAGTGCACAGAGATGGATTCAGAAATACAACCACGGAGAAGCAAGAGGGATTGTAAGACAGAACCAATGCAGTAAAACATACTGAATGGTTTCAAGGCTGTAATATGTGCAACTTGGAGGAGAGAAAGGAGATGGGTGATAGGGCTGAAACCTGGAAAATCATTACATGTTATAATGTTCAAGGCCCATATAAAGGGCTCTCCAAAGACCTGTTCATTAACAGAACAGTACACAGGACAAGGGGCCACCCGCTTAGACTTGAGGAAAGGAGATTTAATCTACAACAGCGGAAGAGATTCTTTACAGTAAGGACAATAAAGGTATGGAATTTACTTCTTGAGGAGGTGGTGCTATCAAATACATTAGATGCCTTTAAAAGGGGCCTGTATACTTATTTAAAAGAGCATAACATAGAGGGCTATGTACGTTAGTATTGGGATTAATATTTAGTTAGGGCTTGTTGATCCAGGGAGAAATCTCTTCTTTTGGATCAACGATGGTAAACAGGAATAGGAAAAGGGTTGAACTAGATGGACGCAAGTCTTTTTTCAACCTAAATTACTATGTTACTATGTAACCCTGTTGCCAATGGTGGGAGGTATAGTCTCACACTGGTGTGCCAAAGGTTTCTTACCCCTGTGGACGAATGACCTGTATATCTGCTTTAGACAGAAATCATACTGTACAAATATAGTAGACTAAGGGTGAGATGTTCAAAAAGTCGTCATAATGGAACAAATTGTCGGATCATGAGTTGGAAGTAAAAGAAGGACCATATCTTCAGAAGTAAATCCGTCACGTTTGAAAATTCATCAGAAGAATTAAAAATGACGGTAAGAAGATCTCATTGAACATTGCCGTTAAAAATTCTGATCTTAAAAATTGTCTTTGATTTTGTCTTTGAAATGAAAATTTTCAAAGAAACAAAGACATTATTTTGTCTTTGAAATGAAAATTTTCAAAGAAACAAAGACATTTTTTTGTGTTTGAAACAAAAAAATTGTTCTCAGTACTTTAATTTTTCTTCTCCAAGTTTAGACCATTTTTATTATCTTGAGAAAAAATGACGTTAATCAGACAAAAAATGACTTTTAAATGAATATTTTTTTCTGAAAATACCTTACATTATGATGGTAGATTAAACCACACCTACTTTTAAAGGGATAGTAATACTTCGTTTTAACTTTATTTTATTTTGTAGGCATTAAAAAAACATGAAGGACGATATAAGTCTTATCTCTCAAACCTTTATGGTTTGAGAGATATTCACAAGCAGAGTTTCCCCTCCTGCCCCTTTTACCTAGTGTAATCCATCTCTTCTCAGATGTGGAATGCAGTCCATAGACCAGACAGATAACAGAAGGGGACAGTCTTCTTCCTATGAGAACAATGAAAGCCCTGCCCCCCTTGAAAAGCTTTTCAGATTTTTCCCTTATCTTAATTGAAGATTGTCCCTCTGTGTAATCTACCTGGGCACCTCCCTTCTGCTTTGGCTGAGGAGTGTTACATCAGTAAAAGGGGCGGGAGGGGGACACTTTGTCATTGAATTACTTTTGAACTACAACTCTGACAGAATTGAAATAACACTCTCCAAAGTCCAAATACTATAATGATTAATTAGAGCTGCTTTTATTATGAAACATTACTATCCCTTTAAGACGGCTTTTTCCCTTTGATGGAGATGGCGGAATTGGATGCAAAAAATGACGGAAACCTGTCTGAGAATTACGGATCATTGCGTAAGAACTTTTTTATTCTGATTACAGACAATTTCTGTTACCACCACTTTCTGAACATCTCGCCCTATATGTATGTGTTTGTGTAAGAAAATGTGTATATGTATGCGTTTCGGTAAGATAATGTGTTGGTGTATTTTGAAAGAGAATGAATGTATGATAATTTATGTCTGTATGTGAAAGTATGTGTGTAAGAGCGCGTGTGTGAGAATGAGACGTATACACTTGTTTTTATTTTTTTTCTCATGAGGAAGTGGGCAGTGTCTCGCGAAATGCATTGAGAACTGTTGCACTCAATTATTCTGGTCTCGAAGCTTGGCCTCCTGTGAGAAACTCTCACATGCTATACACAGTATCTATTGATTCCCATGTTCCTAATCTGGACTGTTTATAGCTGTTGATAACCATTTATTAGAGTAATAGTACTAGCTGCAGGACCATCCGGATGGATAGAGAAAGGAATCCATCTGAGGAGATCGTACTGTGGAAGACAGCAGTTTAACCCATTAGTGACGGCCGCGTGCAGACGCGGCCGTCACTTAACGCCCGTCTAACATTTTTTTCTTTTCTTCATTAGAATCCGGAGTCCCCGAACGGCGTGCAGCCACGCGGGGATCCGGATTTCCTGGACGTACATGTACGTCCTCTGTCACTAAGTGACAGCCACAGAGGATGTACATGTACGTCCATTGTCGCTAAGGGGTTAAAGGAGCAGTAAACTTTTTTTATGAAAAAAATATATATCGTATGGATTTTCCTATTGAGTAAAATAAGGGTACTCCCACTGCTGAGAGATTTATATTTCTGGAGTTATTACAGTTTAAACCCATGTTTTTTTACATTAGCAGTGCCCTCTAGTGGTCACATTCTAATTAGATTTTCTGTTAGATACTAATGGAGAGGAAAGTCAGAGACATACAGTTCTCCACAGAATGTGATAGAAACTGCTGAGTCACTTCCTGTCAGTTAGAACTATCAGGAAGTAAACACAGTAAATTCACTTCCTGGTTATTTAAAGGGATAGTAATACTTCGTTTTATCTTTATTTTATTTTGTAGGCATGAAAAAAACTTGAAGAATGATATAAGTCTTATCTCTCAAACCTTTGTGGATTGAGAGATATTCACAAGCAAAGTTTCCCCCTCCGGCCCCTTTTACCTAGTGTAAGCCATCTCTTCTCAGATGTGAATCTGGTTGTAAGACCAGACAGATAACAGAAGGGGACAATCTTCTTTGTATGATAACAATGAAAGCCCTTCCCCCCTTGACAAGTTTTTCAGCTTTTTCCCTTATCTTAATTGAAGATTGTCCCTCTCTGCAGCCTGCCTGGGCACCTCCCTTGTGATGTGGCTGAACAGGGGGGGGACACTTTGTTTGTGAATATCTCATAAACCATAAAGGTTTGTGAGATAAGACTTATATGGTTCTTCATGTTTTTTTAATGCCTACAAAATAAAATAAAGATAAAACGAAGTATTACTATCCCTTTAAATAACCGGGAAGTGAATTTACTGTGTTTACTTCCTGTTAGTTCTAACTTTGATTGTTTTATTGTATAACATATAGGTTTTCATAAAAATATTACATTTTTCTCTTTCTGACCTGCAACTCCCTGCCAACCAGATACTAACATTCCACACTGCTCTTTTCTCTTCTGTCACTCCATGGAAACCAGATATTAAAATCCCCCTCTGTTTCCCTTCCCTCCTGCCATTCTCTCTGTAGCCAAATACCAACATCCCCCTGTTCTCCCTCCCACTTTTCTCTCTCTTCCAGACAATTACTAACATTCCACAACCCTCACTGTCAGCTAGGTACTAACATTCCACACTATTCTACTTTTCTCCTGCCACTCCTTGCCACTGAGATACTAACTTTCCACACTGATCTCCTTCCCCCCGTCAAACCCTCAAAGCCAGATACTAACATTCCATACTGCTCTCTCTCCCACCTTCCATTATCTGTGACATATACTGAAAGTTCACAGTGCCTTCCTCCTACCTGCCACTCCATGCCACCCATATGCTAACATTTCACGCTGTTCTCCATTCTAACTGCCTCTCCCTGCCAGCCAGACACTAACATTCCACACCACTCTCCACCCCAACTTCCACTCCCTGCCTCCCAGTGGCATCTCATTTGTATAAACTAACCAATATATAAATAAAATAAAATATTTCCTAAACTATGGTTTGAAATAAAATGGCTGACATGAACATAAGGGATTTTGGAAGCCCTTTCAGAATCCTCTATTTGATAAGAAGTGACAGTTGAACTTTAATCTCCTGGATGTTACAAAGAACACTGAAGACCTCTCTAGCTTTCTAGGGTTTAAAACAAGGGTCTCAAATTGAATTCCTAAAGGATAGCGGCAGGAATTGTTTTTTTTTTTGGAAACTCCCTGATTTTGCAAAGGTGTCAATCACTACATGTGTAAAATCAGCAATATCACCAACACTGCACTGTCTCTGCCCCCAGGAATACAGTTTGAGGCCACTGGTTTAAAACAATAAATGAAAAAAGGCTGTCGAAAGTTTGACTCAAGACTTTCCTAGTGCATAATTAACTCCTAATTCTGCAGTTAAGTTTTCTAATTAGCGTTCCGGAGGTGACGAAGTTCAACTGTAAACCGAAAGCCATGTTTCCTTCCAGTTCTAGACAAAGGGCATTTGAACCTAGAAGCAATTAAACTGAAACCACATTAAAGCACAGCAGAACTCTTATTTGATGGCACAATAAAGTAGCTTCACATTTAGATGTTAACTTTTAGCTGAGTGACTTCTAAAAATCCCCTTCACTAATGATGTCTCCTGGTCAAAATCCTAACTTACTAAACATGAACTTTAGGCATGAAACCAGGCAGATCTTTATTTAATATTTTATAAGCAATCCATGTGCATGTTCCAAGTAAGCCTAATGCAAATCCTGGAATCTACATGAGACTTTGAAGTGGACACGTCAGCCTAAGTTTTTTTCAAAAAAATTCTCAGCTTATATTCTTTACAGGGTTACCAATGCCACAGCAATCTTGATATGTCTCTGAAAATTATTGTCCAGGATTGCCTGAAAGTTGGCTAAGACAATGTAACAGGTTTTCTGACTACAAGAACAATAGACATTGCACAATCACAATAACATATCTGACTTTAGTTCTTATCTTCATTAGGACCAGAACAAACAATATTAAATACAAAGGTTTTTTTGTTTATGTAATATACGTTTTATTTGTGTTGGCTTGTTCAGCTTTGAAAAAGCGGCTTCTAACCGTGAAACGCTTTAGCGTTATAGCCAGTTATTTTATACGATTTTTAAATAAATTTTAAACGGGAGTCCACCTGGTGTTTGTTGTTTCCAATCTGGAAGATCAAAAAATTCTCACGAAGAAACGGAAGGAGAGATTGACCGCAATGGAGAGGGGATAATTCCTCCTTATGCTTATGAGTCAGAGGACTTTGATATCAGAGCTCTGACAACATCTAAATGCGAGCGTATTTCCATCTTGTATTGAATATATATCAATACTTACTTTACGTATGTGCCCCTGTTCCTGTTTTGTTCTTTTACAAATATTAAATACAAGCTCTCTGAACAGGACAGTTTACACATGCGCTAAGTAGCAAGTTTAGGATTATATTTCATGGCTATGACATGAATAATTAATTTTTGCATGTGCGAGCTGTATGCATGGAATGCAAGCATTTTGTGCAAATAATTTCCAGAAATATACATTTGAAACGCAATGTGACAGTACCAGCAGACACCCAGCCTTGGTGTCCCCATTAATGGTCACTTCTTCCGCTATGAGCCAGATGGACATCCAACAGCATACCGCAATATACCCCAATCACCAGGCAAAACTAGTATCAGGGTAACCAGCACACACTCTGCATACAGCAAGCTTTACCCCAAGCATCAGACAACACCAGTGTCTTGGGGTTAGAATAACAACTAACTTTATAGGAACAAACCACACATATTTATACATAAAACCTACATTGAAATACATGGGCAGGCAGGATACAATAGGTGAGTCACAAGGATAATATAATCACAACATGCAGGAAAAAGGACCAACAGCAAATGGTCCAAGCAATTACAATAAGACAGACATGATTGCATTACTACACAAAAGAGCTAGCAACAAATGGTACAACACAATACAAAGGGCCAGACGTGATTAGGTTAACACATCACAGGGGGTCTCAGTACAGCTCACAAACCTACAAGGACTGGAGTGGCTAGAATACACACACAGCTTGGGTGAGGGTGAACAATGAAGCATAAAGGCTTGAGGGACTGCAATACTTGGCCAAACTCAAATACTTAACCCCTAACGGCCCAGTACCCTGAAAGCAGTCTATTATTTTTAGTCTTTTTGGCATAGCTGTCCGCCAATATAACGTCCCAAAGTTCTATAGCTTGTGACACTGGGCTGGCAATCCGTACGCCTAGACAGGAGGTGTTTTAGGCATGACAGAACTGTCCACAGTTCCTTGGTGTTCCTGGGTTCGCAGTCTCAGGCCCAGACAAGGGCTCCAGTAATGGACTATGATCCGTTACACTCAACATTCACATTTTTGTTGCCGTCTTTAAAAAAAATCCAGAGGCACCCTAAGTGGATGTCCAATAGTGCGTCAATGTACCACCTCACCCTGGATGAGAAGCAGCAGTGTAAACTGTCCCTTTCAAAACACAGTGGTTTTTTTTTTGTTTTTTTTATTTCAGTGATTGAGAACTTATTGTTGCTAGTGATGAAACTTAGGGGAACTATAGACTCAACAATAAGATAATTGTAATTGCTTTCCAAAAAGTAATGGATACCTATCTAGCATAGAACAATATTGAGAATTATGACAGTTGGCATCAAAGCACATAGTCAGATACTTTTCTGGATCAACATCCTGTCATTTGGAATCAGGAAGATTTTTTTTTTTACCCATTTGGGGCTTAAATGGAAATGGCTTCAATGTTTTGTTTTTTTTTCCTTCCTCTGGATCCACAGGGTTGATTTGGCATGGCTGGACTTGATGTACACATGCCTTTTTCAGCCTCATCAACTATATTACTATGTAAGATCTTAAAGGAGCACGTATTTTATAGAGCTTTTCCTGCTGAATAAAACAAGGTCACTCCCACTGCTGTCAGATGTTTTATTCAAAATGTATATCAGTTTAAATAATCAGGAAGTGAATTTACTGCGTCTTTACTTCCTGATAGTTCTAACTGACAGGAAGTGACAGGCAGTTTTATCACATTCTATGGAGAACTGTATGTCTCTGACTTTTCTCTCCATTAGAATGTAACAGGAAATCTAATTAGAATTTGACCGATAGAGGGCACTGCTAATATAAAAAAACATGGACTTAAACTGTAATAACTCTGGAAATGTAAATCTCTCGGCAGTGGGAGTACCCTTATTTTACTCAGTAGGAAACTCTACAATATATATTTTATCATAAAAAAGTTTACTGCTCCTTTAAGTTAGTGTGGCACTAAGCTGATGTGCAAAGTGACAATTTGAGTTCAATCCAGCAATGACTCTATGCAGGTCCTACTAGAGATGAGCATAACATCTGAAATTCCTTTTACTGGTTAATTTGAAGAATGCAGAGAAAATTCCAGATCCATCTGAATTGATTGGGAATGAATTACAAATGGGCAGCGGGAGAGACGTACAAGCGGGGGTGTGGGAGAGAGCAAAACAGAAAGGGAGCATGAGAGAGGGAGTGCAGGTTGGGATCAAGGGAACGTAAGATCACAGTGGAGAGAGAGAGGGAATGGGAGTAGTGACGTGTTTAGGAGGTGGAATATCATAGGATGTTGAATATCTCTCCCTTTCCCTGCTTCTTCTTGCATTTGCATAACTGCATCTTTTGATATTATGTAGATAGATAGATAGATAGATAGATAGATAGATAGATAGATAGATTAGATAGATAGATAGATTAGATAGACAGATAGATAGATAGATAGATAGATAGATAGATAGATAGATTAGATAGACAGATAGATAGATAGATAGATAGATAGATAGATAGATAGATAGATAGATTAGATAGATAGATTAGATAGACAGATAGATAGATAGATAGATAGATAGATAGATAGATAGATTAGATAGACAGATAGATAGATAGATAGATAGATAGATTAGATAGACAGATAGATAGGTGGATGTTCACTGTGTGGCAAGTAGAAGGGGCAGGGGAAGGGAAAGATAATCCATATCCACTATTAGACACAGGACAGTGTCTTCCAGATCAACTTTGTTTCACTGGCAGCCACAAAACCACATTACAATATCTGTCAGCTCAGTCACATTCCAATAATAGCCACACAACTACACTACTCTGTCTGTCAGTCCAGTTTTCTTCCACTGGTAGCAACAGAACTACTGTATACTGTCTGCCAGCCAAACTTTTTCATTGGTAGCCACATCCTATATAATAATTCGCTATAACGTGTGTAATGACACAGTCATACACAGTAGAGACTGCTGCACGTGCTGCAGTCATGCGCAGTAGAGACTGCCCGTGCCATGGCTGATACAGAGCTGGGCGCGTCCAGCTCTGTATCAGCAGCGGCGCGGGCAGTCTCTACTGTGCATGACTGCCCCGCGACCGGCTGGCAGTGGCACTGTGGCCGTGTAACGGGCTCATCAACTAATAATTACATAACAGTCTCTACCAGCCCATCTTTATCCCACTGGTAGCCACACAGTCCAGCCTTGTTCTATCAATAGACACAGAATCCCATTATACTGTCTGCCAGCCCAGCTTTTTTCCAATGGCATACACTGAACACATTGAGATTGTCTCTCGTTTTCAAGGATGTCCTGCAATCATTTTATCTACCTCAGAAGGGTGAAAGGCTGAGCCGACCTCGCCGGGACGAGAACCTGTGACGACATTCCAGTTTGAACATATTTCACAGCTAGTGCATTAACCAACTGAGGAATCTCACCAATAGTGACCCTTCATTTTGACCCAGACATCCTTAGTGCACTTTTCCTGTGATCTGCTTAAAACAGCAAAAGAAACAAAAACAAAACAACTGCTCACAAGACTTGTTTTGGGTTTCTTGAAACAGCTTTTTCCTAACAAATCGCTAAGTTAAAGGTTTGCTTCCCTGATCAATCGTACCTTTATTTCAAGTCTGCATATCAGAGACCTGTCTTTGCTATATATGAAGAAAGGACAGAGGGAATAAGTGATCATAGCTCATAGTCTCCTTAGGGTTCAAAGGTTTAAAAATCCAATTGAAATAAAAGAGAATTTGGAGATTTTTTTTATTTCCTACATTTCAGTTGGTTTGAGACAGTTCTTTATTCATCCATCAGCCACAAAACACAGTGATATAATAAACAGCTGCTGGGCAGTGGAGTAAAATCTGATGCATGGCACCCCTTCTGGAGCAAAACAGAATAGCACATGCTGACAGAGACCTTTTCAATGCTTTGGAGACCTTTATGGTGCTTAAATGGTTCAAGGAATAGAAAGACTTATCGCCTTACCGCCTGAGGACATATATGTACGTCCCGAGCGGATGTCCCTTGTGGACAGAGGATGTACATGTACGTCCCAAGTGGATGTCCCTTGTGGACAGAGGACGTACATGTACATCCCGAGTGGATGTCCCTTGTGGACAGAGGACGTACATGTACGTCCCGAGCGGATGTCCCTTGTGGACAGAGGACGTACAAGTACGTCCCGTAAATCCAGATTCTTTTTAAAAAAGAAAAAAAATTGTTCGCCGGCCGTTAAGTGCCGGCCTCGTGTGCGCGCAGCTGGTCACTAAGGGTTTAATATATAGTAAAATTTGTATTGTGAGGTTTTTTTCCTCCAGAGTAAAACAAGGGAACCCCCACGGCTGAGAGGTGTTCTATTCAAAAGTTATAGCAGCTGAAACTTGAATTTTCTAGATGCAGTACTTCAATGGCCTGAAATGATACAGTGGTGCTGTTGCTACACCATCCTATGGAAGTTTATGGTCAATTGACTGGAACCTTCCATAGGATGGTGTAGCAACAGCACCACTGTAAAATTTCAGGCTATTGAGATATTGCACCTAAAAAAATTGAAGTTTGAGCTGCTATAAGTCTTGAATAAAACACCTCTCAGCAGTGGGGGTTCCCTTGTTTTACTCAGGTTCGATGCAGATTAGAAAAACAAAAAAGTCTTAATCTAGAATCATCCATAGTACCATAAAACGCTGAGCCCTCCAGCTTACCCATCTCTAGGACAGTGGCTGGTTGGTCAGTGGACACCCCCCTGACCTGGTGGGACTCAGGGGGGAATTTAAAGTCTACATTGTTCTCCCACTATACAGGTTGTTCAGTCTGGCTCTGCGGTATCTATTTACTGGGTCCAGCCTGCTCCAGTGTTCTGCGGTTTGCTGCTGGCTACATCTCCAATGTTGGTGTCATCCTGACTCTGTCTCGCACCAGTCATCCTCAGTCTCTGTATCCATCTAATGATTGAGTCCTGCCTGCTCCAGTGTTCTGCGGTTTGCTGCAGACTATATCTCCAGTGTTGCTGTCATCCTGAGTCTGCCCTTCACCAGTCATTCTCAGTTACTGTATCCATCTACTGAGTCCTGCCGGCTCCAGTGTTCGGCGGTTTGCTCCTGCTACATCTACAGTGTTGCTGTCATCCTGAGTCTGCCTCGCACCAATCATCCTCAGTCTTCCTTCTTCCTTCGAATAGCTATATCCATCTACAGTACCATAAGGCTAAAGCTCCACCTGACCCTGTTCCACCATCTTCATTTAGACCCTGGAAATGGTTCCACTTATTTTTATTTATCTAATTTATTGTATATTTAAAAGCATGGTGAATTCGGAGAATAATTCGGATTCCTTTCCAATTTCATCCGAGTCGAACAGGTCCGGTCCAATTTTCGGATAGACCGAATAAGAAAATAAAAAATTCATCCGAAATCAAATTTTACCGAATCTTTTTTCCCATGCACAAGTCTAATTACTATCCCTTTAATGAAGACAATGGAAGAGGCTCATCAATCCCTTTCCTATCTTTCTGGTGTACAGCGGCCATGTGTGATGATGTCAGTGGCCACCAGCCAAGAAAGAAATCTGACTGTAAGAGATTGCAGATGATGATGAAGGGCCAGTGGTTCTCTCCTTGCCCACCACCACCTTGTATCCCGGGCCGCATCACAGAGGCACCCTCTGCACTCCCTGTAGTGATTCTCCTGCTTAAAAGACCAAGCTTTTACTGTAAATTGTTACTGCACTATTTTTTTGCTATTTTTTAACATATGCATGGGTCAATATTTACTGGCAATTTATACATTATATATCAAGTTTGTTCTCAAGTTTCCTTGGATTTGAAGCAGTGAAAAAACATTTGTTTTATTAACAGGCAGAACTAAGACCAAATCTGACAGTTAAAATTCCCAATTATGTCCAAAAAACTGTTTTTAGAAATGAAATAGCTTCACTTTAAAAATGTTGCACACTTTTCTGAGCGCAACTGAACCCTGCATTAACCATGTCATCGGAATGATAAAGGAGACATGAGAATCTAGCCCATATCAAAGATTCTCATGGCTTAAACGTTGCATCAACATAAGCATGTCTCTTTCCCCTCAGTGCCTGCACTATATTTTATCCATCCTCACACAAGTGCAAGCGTTTTTAAAAATCCAAAGGAAAAATATACTGTTAAGGGTACTATGCTGTCAGAGACAACAGAGGACAGGGATCCGGGAGTAATTATTTTTAATGACTTAAAGGTGGGCAGGCAATGTAATAAAGTGGCGGGGAATGCAAGCAGGGTGCTGGGTTGTATAGCTAGGGGCATTAGTAGCAGAAAAGGGGAAGTGGTCATGCCACTCTACAGATCTCTAGTTAGACCTCATCTATAGTATTGTGTACAGGACTGGAGACCCCATCTCCGGAAGGATCTAGATACTTCAGTGAAGGGCTACTAAAATGGTGACTGGGTTACAGGAAAATAAATATCAGGATAGACTAAAGGATCTGAACATGTATAGCTTGGAGGAGAGAAGAAAGAGGGGAAATGATAGAAACATTCAAATACTTGAAAGGATTCAATAAAGTGCAGGAGGGAAGTACATTTCAAAGAAGTAAAAACGTTAGGACAAGAGGCCATAGTCTAAAACTAGAGGGATACAGGTTTAGATGTAATGTAAGAAAGTTTTACTTCACTGAGAGGGTAGTAGATAAGTGGAATAGTCTACCAGCAGAAGTGGTAGAGGTTAATACAGTGAGGGAATGTAAGCATGTATGGGATAGGCATAAGGCTGTCCTGAACATAAGAAAACACCAAGGACCAAACAAGGTTTGATGTTTTTACAGTAGGAAACAAGGAGGACTAGATGGGCTGAATGGTTTTTATCTGCCGTCAAAGTCTATGTTTCTATAAATATGACCCGTCATTATGAATTTTAGCTACAATTCTTTATCAGACACCAAGGGCCGTATATTTAAAAGAAAAGTGGAGTAGTTCTGGGGCAAACCATTTACACTGTAGGGGAGGACTAACAATTTCCACTGGTTTAAATGGGAATTTTAACCCCTTGAATGCTAGAAAGATCTCTTTAGCATTCAATGGGTTAAAATCCCCATTTAAATCAATGGGAATTTTTGAATTTGGTTTTACTTTTCCCCTATAGTGCAAATGGTTTGCCCCAGATCACCTCCACTTTGCTTTTGAACATATGGCCCTAAGAATGTTTTTTAGTAAAAATCAGACTTTACACACATAAACTTCACAATATTCACATGTATCACTTTAAATTAGATTGAAAATTAAGGTCAGAAAGGGTGCAGGGAATGGTTCACTATCATAATGTCTCACACTATTGTGCGACCAACTAAAGGGCAACATGAGAATCTTGCCCGCATCAAAAGGGTGAGATTCTCATGTTGCAGGCTTAAATGGCGCATCAACATACCGTGCTCATGTCTCTAATTTAACGGGAGTGAGAAGTTGAAGAAAAGCGTTAATAATTACCAGGGGGTAGATTGCAGCTCCTTTCAGCTGATGCGGAACTGGCAAAACACTGGGCATTTGGGGACAGTCCATCTCAGGTCACTAGCTGCTTGAACACTTAGCTTAACCTTCACAATCATAGATCCATTCAGATACTGTAGGTACTGTATTGCGCACCTATGTCAGCAGATGGCAATATGATTTTTTTTTATTATCATATCACCATATCGCTACAGTATCTGCATATATCTGTGATGGCTAGGGTTAAACTAAGTCTTCAAGCAGCTAGTGACCTGAGACAAACTGTCCCCATATGCCCAGAGTTTTGCTAGTGCCCACATCAGCTGAGAGGAGCTGCAATCTACACCCTGGTAATCTATATATATAAAAGAAGACTTTGTGCCTGCCAAAACACACCCAGGGGAGGCATAAAGCAGGAGTTACTACTCCTATTGGGTGATTCAATCATGCAGGGAGTTGGCCCGCCCCCACTATGCAGCCCGCCCACCACTATCAAAGTCAGAAAAAAAACAATATGGCCGCCACTTGCTCCTACACCACAGACAAACACACATGCCCCACTCACACAGCACCACACAAACACACACACATGCCCCACTCACACACACAGACCACCACACACATGCCCCACTCACACAGCACCACACAAACTCACACACATGCCCCACTCACACACACAGACCACCACACACACATGCCCCACTCACACAGCACCACACAAACACACACACATGCCCCACTCACACAGCACCACACACACACACATGCCCCACTCACACACACAGCACCACATACACACACAAAGCCAAAAATACATATGGCTGACACACACACACAGTCACTCACCCTGACTCCCAGAGGCCTCAGCAGGACCTGTACTGCAGCACCAGAGGAACAAAATTGCACTCAAAGGGTTAAGGTAGGTCCTCATTGCTCAATTATTTCTTCACTGTCATCATTTGCCATGCAAGACACAGGACAGACAGCCATCAGATTCACACTTAACTCACTGACTGCCACAGGGTTGTGTATCAAGTTTTACCCCTCAGGGAGTGTGTTCAAACTCCTCACACTGTAAACTTGCATTTCTCTCCCACTTCTCCTCCTTCCCCAGCCTATTACTAACACTTTTCCACATTTATGTTAAGCCCCGCCCCCTACTCGCGATTAAGCCCCGCCCCCTTTTAACCCAGATTGCACCATTGCTCTCTCCACATCAGCACCACATGAGGGACTCCACAAGTAAAAGTTCACAGGTATTACACACTCATGCCCCACTCACACAGCACCAAACACCCATACACACACACAAAGCCAGAAAGAAAGATGGCTGACACACAGTCACTCACCTTGACTCCCAGTGGCCTCAGCAGGACCTGTAGTAAAGCCACAGAACGGTGCTGCATCAGCAGGGGAACAAAATGGCACTCAAAGGGTTAAGGTAGGCCCTCATTGCTGAATTACTTCTTCACTGTCACCATTTGCCATGCAAGACACAGGACAGACAGCCATCAGATTCACACTTAACCCACTGACTGCCACAGGGTTGTGTATCAAGTTTTACCGCTCAGGGAGTGTGTTCAAACCCCTCACACTGTAAACTTGCATTCCCCTCCCACTTCTCCTCCTTCCCCAGCCTATTACTAACACTTTTTCACATTTATGTTAAGCCCCGCCCCCTACTCGCGATTAAGCCCCACCCACTTTTAACCCAGATTGCCCCATTTGTCTCTCCACATCAGCACCACATCAGTCCCCTCTAGGGACTTCACAAGTCAGTGTTCCCAGGTATGAACACACTTCCCACTGCTATTTAACTCTGACATGCCTCTCTATACCTTAACCCTTTGAGTGCCAGAGGGGTACACAACTCATGAGCACATGTGTTTCTGCTCATATATGTTGCGTGTCTGTGTGTGTACATCTCTGTTACATATGTGTGTCCATGTGTGCATCTCCGGTGTGTCTGTGTGTACATGTCTTTTGCATGTTTCTGCTGCTCACTGTGTGTATGTGCATACCTCCCAACATTTCACAGGGCCAAAGAGGGACACGTTAGTTTTAGGTAATATTATTGGGGGTGTGGCTGGTGGGCGGGGCATTAGTAAGAATTTTTAGGTTATTTCATGACCTATTACTGGTTATTTATGTAACTGAATAAATGATTTAGTTCAAGACCAAAGTATTTTATTTGCACAGACTAATGTATAAACACATATACTGAAGTTTATTGCTTTATTGCTGTAGAGCAAAGTAATACACACCATACAGTCAGGGCTGGTGCAAGGATTTTTGCCACCCTAGGCAAAACCTAATTTTGCCGCCCATTTCGCTCCGCCCCTTGTGTCCCACCCCTTTATACCCTGCCTACTTATACCCAACCTCTTTTCATGATTGTCCTCTCTCTGCCCCCTGAGCCACTCTGCCCCTGTTCTGGAGATGCCTGTAAGAGATGCCCCCCACCAGCTCCAACTTGCCCCTTATCAGCTTCACTTTGGCCCACCAGCTCCACTTTGCCCCTATCAACTCCAACTTGCCCCCATCAGCTCCAACGTGCACCCACCAGCTCCATTTTTCCCCCTCAGCTTCACTTTGCCCCCTCAGCTCCAACTTACCCCCATCAGCTCCACTTTGCCCCCCATCCTCTCCAACTTGCCCCCATCCGCTCCAACTTGCCCCCATCCGCTCCACTATGCCCTCTCAGCTCCAACTTTCCACTATCAGCTCCACTATGCACCCAGCAGCTCCAACTTGCCCCCATCCGCTCCAACTTGCCCCCCAATCCGCTCCAACTTGCCCCACCAGCTCCACTTTGCCCCCCCTCAGCTCCACTTGCCCCCCCCTCAGCTCCAACTTGCCCCCCTCATCTCCACTTTGACCCTCATCAGCTCCACTTTGACCCTCATCAGCTCCAACTTGCCCCCATCATCTCCAACTTGCCCCCACCAGCTCCACTATGCCCCCTCAGCTCCAGCTTTCCCCTAACAGCTCCAACTTGCCCCCATCATCTCCACTTTGCCCCACATCTGCTCCAACTTGCCCCCTCAGCTCCACTATGCCTCCTCAGCTCCAACTTGCCCCCCATCACATACCTGTATCTCCCGCGCAGTCTTCTCTTCAGTAATGCAGAGCGCGGCGGGAGATCATGACTCCCAGCGCGCTCTGCATTACTAAAGATCCGACCAGATGAGGGAGCGCTGTAGCAACACAGACCTGACTGTGTTGTGGTTCCTGGCGTGGTGTGTGTGGGCGCAGCTCTTCTCCGCTGCATGCCCGCGCCCCCAGTACGTGTGCGCCCTAGGCCGGCGCCTACCTCGCCTATAGGTGGAGCCGGCCCTGCACACAGTCTGACCTCCTAAAAAGAGGGACAACAGGGTGGGAAAGAGGGACAGAGGGATTTGGCCCTCAAAGAGGGACTGTCCCTCCTAAAGAGGGACACTTGGGATGTATGGTATGTGTCTGCCTGTATGCTGCATATGTCTGTGTTTATCAGTGTGTCTGCATTTCACACACGTGCGCCCAATGGTCATAACATGACGGGCAATGCCGTCCCATGTTGCTAGTTATTAATACTTTTCTTCAGCTTCTCATTCCTGTTAAATTAACAACATGAGCAAGGTATGTTGATGAGACGCTTAAGCCCACAACATGAGAATCTCACCCTTTTGATGAGGGAGACATTCTCATGTCTAATGCGCCTTTTAGTTGGTCTCACAATAGTGTGCAACACTTTCAAAGGATACCCAGGGGAATACCGTGTTATTTGAACTGGCTAGCCACCATATAAGATAAATTAACCAAGAATATAACCGAATAGTTCAACTGATGAAATCACTTATATATTATTTCAGGGGTATCTGAACCAGAGTGCCATCATATGAGATAGATTGCTAGGGGCACATAACCGGCTTGCCATTTAATTAAATACTATATAATTAAGTTGAGACCATTAATGAAAAAGGCAATGTGCACACTCATTAACCCATATAATGTCAGAGTAGTACGAAAAGCAATGCATTATGTACCCCTCTGGCACTCAGATGACTAAATCAATTTTAATACTACATGTAGATAGATTGATAGCTGTCACACAGCCCCTGATTATGGTGATCACATTGGTGGACCATTCAATGTAATAATCTAGTGTGAATTAATGCTCCAGAAATAGGATATTGGGATAACAAGCATCACACTAGTGATAGCGAGATCAGATTTGTTTCTGTTGACAGCTGCCAATGAAAGAATATTGTCAATAATCTTGAATCAGCATTGGCATATACTTTGCTATGATCCTGATTTACAGAGTACATTGAGTGATAATGTTTCCAAGTGCTGTAGGGGCACAATAAATCCATATTAGTGATAAGTGGATCATATCCCTGAAGGCACTATATGGGATGTCAATATATGATTAAAAGTAAGACTGTAGTGGGCAGATTTGGTAAAGTTCATCATTTGTTAAACCAGGATTTACTGATTGCAGTGTCCCTTTGGTCAGCATTTTGTGGGGGAGACAATGGGGGTATCACAGTGCCTGTGATCTAGCTGTCACTCTCTTCTATGTACAAGGGTGATTTGTTCACTTAGTTTGGCCCGCCCCTTGGTTTCCTTTTTATACCTGGCAATTCCATCTGTCAGGCGCCCTTTCGTGGTGTTTCTGAGCCAGTTGTTCTGTTGCTACGTTTCTGTTTCCTGTGTACCGATTTGGCTAGCCCTGACCACTCTCCAGTGTTCCTGCTTGTGTATGACCCGGCTCGTCTGACTCTCTCCTCCGGATCTCGACTCTGCTTGGCTGACGTTCCTGCTTGTGTATGACCCGGCTGGTACGACTACCTCCTACGTGCTCTGCTCCGGCCTTGCTGACTTCCTCCTGCAAGATCACCTCCAGCGGGTTCCAGAAGACCCCCGTTCCAGTTTGTCGCCGTCGCAACATTATCATCCACTGTTCCAGTACTTGTGTGGCTGTCTTGCCTGGTGTCACTTTGTGCAGTACAGTGTTACTATCGTGCAGAGCTGTGTGCGCCTCCCTCAGACCAAAGTGCTGTGCTACCACAGAAAAGCCTTGTGTAAACGTGCATTTTAACCCTACCAGTGCTGTCTCGGTCCCACTCTCCCTACTCCAGTGTGAGCCTCGTTCATAGTGAAACTCTTGCTGAGTTGGCCGCTCTCCGTCGATACCATCCCAGTAGAGTGTTCACTTCCTAGTAGGCCGGTTGGGCTCTTTGGCTCTCTATCTATCTCGTTGTATACACTGGGCGATTCCGTTATACCGAGTGGTGACGGGCAAAGGCTTCAGCACTAGCATTCCGGTACTACTTCTGTTGGGCTTCGGGCCCTGTCTCATTATACTCAGTCCGGTAGAGTCTGAAGAGGCTTGGGAGCTCTTGCACTGCAGGCCGGTTCGATACACGCCCGTGGGGGCTAGGATCACTTGCACCAGTAGTAGTGTTGAGCGAGCATGCTCGGCCGATGCTCGGATCGGCTCGAGCATCGCTCTGCTCGGCACATGGCGGTACTCGTCGAGTACCGCCATGTGCTCGCCCGCCATGTTCGGGTGGCGGGGATCTGTGCCGAAGGAGGCACAGATCTGAAGACGCTCCGCTGGACCACCAGGGACTGGAGGTAGGGGGCATTGCGGAGATGAAGGGGGCATTGCGGAGATGAAGGGGGCATAGCGGAGATGAAGGGGGACATTGTGGAAGAGGGGCATAGCGGAGATGAAGGGGGACATTGTGGAAGAGGGGCATAGCGGAGATGAAGGGGGACATTGTGGAAGAGGGGCATAGCGGAGATGAAGGGGGACATTGTGGAAGAGGGGCATAGCGGAGATAAAGGGGGCATAGCGGAGATGAAGGGGGACATTGCGGAGATGAAGGGGGCATAGCGGAGATGAAGGGGGACATTGTGGAAGAGGGGCATAGCGGAGATGAAGGGGGACATTGTGGAAGAGGGGCATAGCGGAGATGAAGGGGGACATTGTGGAAGAGGGGCATAGCGGAGATGAAGGGGGACATTGTGGAAGAGGGGCATAGCGGAGATGAAGGGGGCATAGCGGAGATGAAGGGGGACATTGCGGAGATGAAGGGGGCATAGCGGAGATGAAGGGGGACATTGTAGAAGAGGGGCATAGCGGAGATGAAGGGGGACATTGTGGAAGAGGGGCATAGCGGAGATGAAGGGGGACATTGTGGAAGAGGGGCATAGCGGAGATGAAGGGGGACATTGCGGAGATGAAGGGGGACATTGCGGAGATGAAGGGGGGCATTGACCAGGCACCCTCCCCTCATCAGAGCAGGGGGTGCCTGGTGTAATGCTCGTGTCGCCCCATTCAATTCAATGGGGCTCGGGTGCTCGGCCGAGCACTCGAGCCTCCGGCGGTGCTCGGTCAGAGCACCCGAGCACCCGAGCATCGGGGTGCTCGCTCAACACTAACCAGTAGTAGTCATCCCTGTAGGTACGCCCGTGGGGGGCTATTGGGCTCTGCTATACTACACACCGTGGCGAGACAGTTCCTATCCACTTGTTGGTGAGCATTTCTTCAGCACAGCTTATCTACACCTTGGGCGTGCCAAGCATCCACTTTAGAGACTGATCATAATCAAGGACTTAACTCTTTGTGGTTACCTTAAGCATAACCTACTCATACCCAGGGCGTGCCAAACAGTCCCTTTGAAACTATATCTATAAAGGACTTAACCCTCCGGGGTTATACCCCTTCCTTGGTGGTATATGTGTACTTGCTTTCCGTTTGTGCATTAACTTTGTATCTTCCAGTCACTATCATTTATGTACAACCAACCGCCACTAGAGGGCGACCTTATGTGTTATTATTGCTAAATAAAACTGTGTTTTATTTTACATACTGGTCTGAGAGTCTTTAACAAAACCGTGACAGGGGGATATTCACTAAGGTTTAATAAAAAGGTGATAAAGAGGAGATAACTTGTCCAGTGATATCACTTCTCCAGTTCTTATGTTATTCTATAGAGCCTATGTACTAAGATCTCCAAAACTGAAGAAATGTTAGTGAATTGGCTCTATAGAATAACAAAGGAACTGGAGAAGTGATATCCCTGGGGAAGTTATCTCCACTTTATCACCTCTTTATCAACCCTTAGTGCATAACCCCCAATATGTTACTTCCATAGCAGTGCTACTCCAGTATCATTTCTTAATAAGTCATGTTACCCCAATATTCCATTATTAGAAGTTACTGTTTGCTCTAGAGACTTTGATTAAATGGTTCAGTAATATAAATGTCATATTCCAGTCTTGGGAGAAAGATAATGTCTAGCTTTTGAATTTTTACATATTTATCCATGAGAGATCAGAATTCCCCGCCCAATAAAGAAGAGGAATCATGTCTGGGCTGGGAGGTGATCATTGAGTAGTGTTTGGGTTGGTTAGGAGGGATAGGGTGAAGAGGAAAGGGTGGGTTCAGTGAAGTTATAAAAGAGGTCAACCAGTAATATGACTTCCTCTTTGGATCTTCAATCAAATCTCTCTCCCTCCCCGTTAATTGGTTGCTGGGTTGGTGGTTGTCAGGTCGTAAAAAGCACCTGAGGGTTGTTTTTGTCACAGCTTTGGAGCTATGGGCCCTTGCCAACGGTGTAAATGGTAAACTAATTGTGTGTTTTTGATAGTTAACAGGTGGAGGTCAGGCCGATGGAACTGGCACATGTTGCACCTGGACCTTTGTCGTGAGTTATGTCACCGCTCCCCATTGAACTGCATAGACCAGCTAATGGGATACGGTGGGTTGAGTGGAATATGTGGATTGAGCTTTCAGCTCGGTAGGGGTGGGGCATATATGATATGCCGGGTAAGCTTGGCAAGGGCTTTAAAGTTGTAGTCGTTATAATATGTAATCATTAATAAAGCTGTGGCCTGTTTTCATCCACATGAAGTTTATGTGTATTTATTGGTCATTACCTCATGCCCATGACAAGTCAGTCACTATGTGTACTTAATTTGTATACAGTACTGCAACTGACCTACCTAGTGACCAACATCCATATTTTTCCCTTTTTGCCTTCATTGTTTCAAATGATTGTTCGGTGTGAAGCTTGATAGTTGCCCTAGCGATATAATTTTTTCTTTTAACTTTTTTGCCTACATTTTTTCACTTTAATTTTCAGTAACAAGCCTGGTGCACCAGCAATGATCAGCGACTTTTTAATTTGCATATTTAAATGTAAATTTTCCCCTACAAGTGTCCTATTTACCCTGCAATGCGTTGCGTCCCCCTCTAGGGTTGCCATCCAGCCGGTATTTTACAGGCAGGCTGGTAAAAAATTGGCTTCTGTCCAATGTTAACTCTATGGAGGGAATGCCATGTCCGGTATTTTTTTTTAAGAAAAGGTGGCAAACCTATCCCCCTCTGGCACTCAAAGGGTTAAATTGACATTGACTGCTGGGATTCAGGGTTATCTTTTTTCTTTTCTGTTTACTAAAAAAGGGGTTTTATTTTCAAAAGATAAACGGAGTCATTCTGGGGTAAACCAACCATAAGTGAAAAATATAAATTATGTTTAATGTCAATGGGGCTTTGAGACAGCTCTAGGGCTCAAGGGCTTAAAAAGCCCCATTTAGATTAATGGAAATATTTACTGCCCTCACAATGGACAGTTGGTTCAACCCAGAATTTTGTTTTCTGTATAAGGCTCAAAGAATTGCTATTCATTTTAATGCAATGTGTTTTGTATTTTGTAACATATGCGTGTGAATATTTACTGACATTTTATGCATTTTTTTCGTCTGCACTCACTTTTCTTCTAATCAGTGAAAACACATCTATGTTTTATCAGCAGACAGACCTAACGCCCATCCTACGTGTTCAAAATCTGGGATTTGTTCAATAAGAGAGTTTCTTTGAAAGGAAATAAAGTCTTCAGAAATTCCAGTAGGCCAAAGACAGAGGCTGCCTGTGTGTGTGTCAGAGAAAGTAACAGACAGTAAAGAGTCAAGTAAATGTCTGTCTGAGATCCCTTCATTTAAACACAAAGAACAAGTTGTTTGTGATATTTTTCCTTGCAATCAGATGCCTGTTAGACTAATACAACTACTACACAGTGCAGAATATTGATACTGAAACCTAGATATGCAGAATTAATGCAACAGATACAAAAATAGAAACATGTTTTATAGTACTACAAAGTCTGGTGCGTAAGTGGCCAATGAGGACCCTATGAACACTGTAGTCAAGACAATAATGAATACCAAACAATTATAAAATTGGTTTATTATTGACTAGTTGAACAGCCCATGTACACGGACCAGAGTGCCAGGCAGCAACGGCCTGGTGCAGTCATGCACAGTAGAGACTGCCCGCACCATGGCTGATAAAGGAGCGGGGTGCTCTGAATTCAGACCGTGGTGCAGTCAAGCACAGTAGATACTGCCCGGGACGCAGCTGATAATGGAGCGGGGCACTTCAAATTCAGACCGTGGTGCAGTCAAGCACAGTAGATACTGCCCGGGGTGTGGCTGATAACGGAGCGGAGTACTCCGAATTCAGACCACGGTGCAGTCAAGCACAGTAGATACTGCCCGGGCCGCGGCTGATAATGGAGCGGAGTACTCCGAATTCAGACCGCGGTGCAGTCAAGCACAGTAGATACTGCCCGGGCTGTGGCTGATAACGGAGCGGAGTACTCCGAATTCAGACCAAGGTGCAGTCAAGCACAGTAGATACTGCCCGGGCCGCGGCTGATAATGGAGCGGAGTACTCCGAATTCAGACCGCGGTGCAGTCAAGCACAGTAGATACTGCCCGGGCTGTGGCTGATAACGGAGCGGAGTACTCCGAATTCAGACCAAGGTGCAGTCAAGCACAGTAGATACTGCCCGGGCCGCGGCTGATAATGGAGCGAGGCAGTCCGAATTCAGACCACGGTGCAGTCAAGCACATTAGAGACTGCCTGCACCGCGGCTGATAATGGAGCAGGGTGCTCAGAATTCAGACCGCGGTGCAGTCAAGCACATTAGAGACTGCCTGCACCGCGGCTGATAATGGAGCAGGGTGCTCAGAATTCAGACTGTAGTCGGGTGCGCAGAGAGGACTACGGTCTGAATTGGGAGCGCCCCGCTCCGTTATCAGCTGCGGCACGGGCAGTCTGTACTGCGCATTACTGCAGCGCACACAGCTGTCTGTGCTGCACATGTCATCTTCTGACAAACATACATAGCGAATTATTATATAGGATTATCTATCATATATCTGAAATTCTTGTTCAAACACAGTTTTGTAATTGTACACTCTGTAATGTTGATGTCATGTTTGAAACTATATATTGGGACATGTGTACCCCAGTTGTATCCTCAATAAAAACTTTCTTACAAAAAAAACAGTGTTGTAATGGGGCAATTTGTGCGGTAACAGATCCACTTGTTAGGAGAGGAACACCAAATATATCACAAATATTACTGTATAACCACAGCAGTACACATAATTACTCTGTATATTGCATAAGTATCAAAGGCCCACAGACTGAAAATGAACCCTCACAATGCTGGAATCAACACTATGAAAGACACATAAATGGACATCCTATTCTACCTATATACCTCTCATCCCTATACTGATCTGTTGAGTCCAGCATTGAGAGGTTTCATTTTCAGTCTGTAGGCTTTTGATACTTGTGCAATATACAGATTAATTATGTGTGTTGGTGTGGTTATAGGGTAATATCTGGGATACATTCAGTACCCCAAAAATAAATTGCCCCGTTACAACACTGTTTTTGAACAAGAATTTTGGATATATGATATATAAATAACAATAAACCAATTTGTTTGGTATTCATTATTGTGTTGACTACAGTGTTCACAGGGTCCTCATTTGCCACCTACGTTCCAGACTTTGTAATACTATTTGGATTTGGACCAGATGATTGGTGGTCTTTGTCAGGCTGCATAGAGGCAATAGAATAATTTCCTGCTGAGCAAAACAAGGGTAAGCCCAAAGTTGGTAGATGCTTCTTTCAAAAGCTGTTTCAGTACCAACTTTCATTTTTCTGATAGTTTGAAGTCAAGAGATGTTGATGCGAGGAGGCTCTGCTGCTATATTCGTGTATGGAAAACTTGTGTTTGCAGCTGCTCTTCACAAGTAGCAACAGCAATGGCTAAACTTGGCTACAAAATCTTGAAAGCAGACTCTCAAATACGCATATTTGCTTTGTGAATAAATTTTGCTTCAACATCTTTAACCGTTTGAGTGCCAGAGAGGTACGCAACGTACCCTTCTAGCACTCAAGGGGTTAAGCAGTGGCAGTCCTCTTATTTTACTAAAAAAATGCATACAATTAAAAAAAAATCATAAACTTTACTGTCACTTAAAAGTGGACCTGTCAACTTGATGGTTTTTATTTTTTTACATCTTGGAAAAATTCATTCAAAACTGCCTATATGTCATGTTAAAGGTATAGTAATACTTGCAAATTACTAATCCCCATATTGTAGCTTTGTTAAAAAGAAACTTATTGCCCCCCCGTGTCATCTCTCAGACCCTTATGGTTTGAGAGATGATAGCGCTCAAATTCCGTCGCTCCCTCCCCCTTCCCTGACAACGCTGACTGCAGGGGAAGCTGTCATACTTTTTATGTGCATTAGGCTGCTCTGCAGCTGAGCCGAGATCGTGTTTATAAAAAAGAATTCTTTCACTGAAACGGTCCTCTACATGTACTTGGTTTGTGCTTGTTTTGCAAGCACACGTAGAAGACCGTTTTAGTGAAAGATTTATTTTTTATAAATGCGATCTCGGCAATGCTGCAGAGCCGCCTGATGCAAGTAATACCGGATACCCCTGCAGTCAGCTTTCAGTCAGGGAAAGGAGAGGGAGGGGGGAACTTTGAGCGCTATCATCTCTCAAACCATAAGGATCTGAGAGATGACACGGGGGGCAATAAGTTTCTTTTTAACAAAGCTACAATATGGGGATTAGTAATTTACTTTACTATCCCTTTAATGGACAGTATTGGTTACTTTTAAGAAAGTTTAATAGTGTAGCTATTAAAAATATAAATGCAATGACCTACCTCCCATCTCTCAAACATGTATAGTTTGAAAGATAAAAGCTGCTAAAGTTCCCCCCTTCCTCCTCTTTCACAGACATCGGTGCTGTAGCTGACAGAAGGAGATCCTGGCACCGGGGCCGGATGGCGGCTCTTGAGCAGAGCAGAAAGAGCGATATCTCGGAATACTTAATTGGAACAGTCTACAAAGTGTGCCTGATTTGCAAGCTTATATCTCTCAAACTATACAACTTTGAGAGATGGGAGGTAAGTCTTTGCATTTGTATTTTTAATAAACTTTCTTAAAGGGATAGTAATTCTTCGTTTTAACTTTATTTTATTTTGTAGGCATTAAAAAAACATGAAGAATGATATAAGTCTTATGTCTCAAACCTTTATGGTTTGAGAGATATTCACAAGCAAAGTTTCCCCTCCCTCCCCTTTTACCTAGTGTAAGCCATCTCTTCTCAGATGTGAAATCCAGTCTATAGACCAGACAGATAACAGAAGGGGACAATCTTCTTCCTATGAGAACAATGAAAGCCCCTCCCCCTTGACAAGTTTTTCAGCTTTTTCCCTTATCTTAATTGAAGATTGTCCCTCTCTGCAGTCTACCTGGGCACCTCCCTTCTGATCTGGCTGAGCAGTGTTACATCAGTAAAAGGGGTGGGAGGGGGATACTTTGCTTGTGAATATCTCTTAAACCATAAAGGTTTGAGAGATAAGACTTATATCGTTCTTCATGTTTTTTTAATGCCTACAAAATAAAATAAAGATAAAACAAAGTATTACTATCCCTTTAAAAGTAACCAATACAATACCTTTAGCAAAAAAGTCCAGCAGATGCACAGTTTATAGAACACAAAATAGAAAATAGTGTCCAATAGTGCTTGCTACCCAAATAGCCAAACAGTATTACCATTTTGCAGTGTACACTGCTTTCTCTAAACAGAAGATCCAGAATGTGTGAGAAAACAGTCTTCACTGCGAAATGTTAATACTGTTGGGTTGTTTTAGCTGTTTATATTATTATGCTGATTTTTGAACAATTTTAAATACATATATGGATACCTGAGCAGAGAGAGGTTCATACTCTCGCTGGCTTGTTCTGTTGGGAATAGGTATAATCCTAAACCCAACCATTATATTTGTGAGTATATTTTCATATATCGCCATATTATATATATTTGGGTAGCAAGCATTATTGGGTGCCCTTGTCTTTTTTGTGTTTTCTGCATGTTTGGCTTCCGGAAGGTTTAAAGTATAAGATTTAAGGATACAGATACTATGTCATCTCCTGTGTTCGTCCATGTAGCCCACTTGGAATACAAGTGTTACTGTAATTCTTCTCAGTGTATCAGCCGCATTGTGTTTTATTTAGCGATGGGTGAAAAGTCCTGTTGAAATTTTGGCAGAAAACCGTCAATCTGCCACTTTTTCCATGTATATTCCTGAGCATAGAAACTCCATAAAATTTCTGTCTTTTAACCAACCCCAAAACATTTCCTGTGAGAACTTTGCTGGTTTACATTTATGCCCAAGACATCAAACGCAATATGTGTAGTTCCATTCCCCACTGGCTGGGGAGGACTGCCCAGCGTTATGGCTACCAGCGCGGTAGGAAAAAGCTGGGGGGTCAGTATATGTGGTTGTATAGCTGCCGGTGATGTGGGATAAGGCTGGGGAATATTATGTGTGGTTCTATAGCTATCAGTACAGTGAGACAAGGCTGGGGAACAGTATGTGTTGTTCTATTGCTACCAGTACCGTGGGACAAGGCTGGGAGACAGTATGTGTTGTTCTATAGGTACCAGTACAATGGAAGAAGGCTGGGGGACAGTATGTGTTGTTCAAGGACTAGCAATACAATGGGACAAGGCTGGGGCACAGTATGTGTGGTTCTATGGCTACCAGTGCAGTTGAACAATAGTGGGGCAGAGTATTTGTGGTTTTATAGCTACCAGTGCAGTGCGACGAGGCTGGAGGTTCAGTGAGTGTGGTTCTTTGTCTACCAAAGCATAAGGCTGGGGGGTCAGTATGTGTGGTTCTGTGGATACCAGAAGAGTGAGACAATGGTGGACGGATGTGTTGTTCTATCACTATTAGTGCAGTGGGACAAAACTGGGGGGAGGGGGTCAATATGTGTGTGTGTCTATGGCTCCTATGGAACAATTCTGGGGGTCAGTATATATGATGATATTGCTTCTAGTACAATGTGACAATGCTGGGGGATGCGTTAGAGTGGTTCTTTAGCTACCACATGATTATTATTAATCTTTATTTATATAGCGCTAACAAATTCCGCAGCGCCTGGATGTCAGTATGTGTGGTTTTGTCACTAATAGTGCAGTGTGACAAGGCTGAGGGATCAGTGTGTCTGACACTATGGATACTAGGGTATTGGGACAAGACTGTGGGTTTGGTAAGTGTGGTTCTTTGGATACAGAACAGTGGGACAAGGCTAGGGGTCAGTATGTGTGGTTATGTGGATACAGAACAGTGGGACAAGGCTAGGGGTCAGTATGTGTGGTTCTATCACTATTAGTACAGTGGGATAAGGTTGGGGGGTCAGTATGTGTGATTCTATGGATATCAGGGTAGTGGGATAAGGCTGGGGGTCAGTATGTGTGATTCTTTGGATATCAGGGCAGTGGGGTAAGGTTGGGGGGTCAGTATGTGTGATTCTATGGATACCAGGGCAGTGGGGTAAGGCTGGGGGGTCAGTATACGTGATTCTATGGATACCAGGGCATTGGGACAAGGCTGGGGGTCAGTATGTGTGATTCTATGGATACCAGGGCAGTGGGGTAAGTCTGGGGGGTCAGTATGTGTGACTGTATAGATACCAGGGCAGTGGGGTAAGGCTGGGGGTCAGTATGTGTGATTCTATGGATACCAGGGCAGTGGGATAAGGCTGGGGGGTCAGTATGTGTGATTCTATGGATACCAGTGCAGTGGGGTAAGTCTGGGGGGTCAGTATGTGTGACTGTATAGATACCAGGGCAGTGGGGTAAGACTGGGGGTCAGTATGTGTGGTTCTATCACTATTAGTACAGTGGGATAAGGCTGGGGGTCAGTATATGTGTGATTCTATGGATACCAGGGCAGTGGGGTAAGACTGGGGGTCAGTATGTGTGATTCTATGGATACCAGGGCAGTGGGGTAAGGCTGGGGGTCAGTATGTGTGATTCTATGTATACCAGGGCAGTGGGGTAAGGTTGGGGGGTCAGTATGTGTGATTCTATGGATACCAGGGCAGTGGGGTAAGGTTGGGGGGTCAGTATGTGTGATTCTATGGATACCAGGGCAGTGGGGTAAGACTGGGGGTCAGTATGTGTGATTCTATGGATACCAGGGCAGTGGGGTAAGGTTGGGGGGTCAGTATGTGTGATTCTATGGATACCAGGGCAGTGGGATAAGGCTGGGGGGTCAGTATGTGTGACTGTATAGATACCAGGGCAGTGGGATAAGGCTGGGGGTCAGTATGTGTGATTCTATGGATACCAGGGCAGTGGGGTAAGACTGGGGGTCAGTATGTGTGGTTCTATCACTATTAGTACAGTGGGATAAGGTTGGGGGGTCAGTATGTGTGATTCTATGGATACCAGGGCAGTGGGATAAGGCTGGGGGTCAGTATGTGTGATTCTATGGATACCAGGGCAGTGGGGTAAGGTTGGGGGGTCAGTATGTGTGGTTCTATCACTATTAGTACAGTGGGATAAGGTTGGGGGGTCAGTATGTGTGATTCTATGGATACCAGGGCAGTGGGATAAGGCTGGGGGTCAGTATGTGTGATTCTATGGATACCAGGGCAGTGGGATAAGGCTGGGGGGTCAGTATGTGTGATTCTATGGATACCAGGGCAGTGGGGTAAGGTTGGGGGGTCAGTATGTGTGATTCTATGGATACCAGGGCAGTGGGGTAAGGCTGGGGGTCAGTATGTGTGATTCTATGTATGCTAGGGCAGTGGGGTAAGACTGGGGGGTCAGTATGTGTGATTCTATGTATGCTAGGGCAGTGGGGTAAGACTGGGGGGTCAGTATGTGTGATTCTATGGATACCAGGGCATTGGGACAAGGCTGGGGGTCAGTATGTGTGATTCTATGGATACCAGGGCAGTGGGGTAAGGCTGGGGGTCAGTATGTGTGATTCTATGGATACCAGGGCAGTGGGATAAGGCTGGGGGTCAGTATGTGTGATTCTATGGATACCAGGGCAGTGGGGTAAGGTTGGGGGGTCAGTATGTGTGATTCTATGGATACCAGGGCAGTGGGATAAGGCTGGGGGGTCAGTATGTGTGACTGTATAGATACCAGGGCAGTGGGATAAGGCTGGGGGTCAGTATGTGTGATTCTATGTATGCTAGGGCAGTGGGATAAGGCTGGGGGGTCAGTATGTGTGATTCTATGGATACCAGGGCAGTGGGGTAAGGTTGGGGGGTCAGTATGTGTGATTCTATGGATACCAGGGCAGTGGGATAAGGCTGGGGGTCAGTATATGTGTGATTGTATGGATACCAGGGCAGTGGGGTAAGACTGGGGGGTCAGTATGTGTGATTCTATGGATACCAGGGCAGTGGGGTAAGACTGGGGGTCAGTATGTGTGATTCTATGGATACCAGGGCAGTGGGATAAGGCTGGGGGTCAGTATGTGTGATTCTATGTATACCAGGGCAGTGGGATAAGGCTGGGGGGTCAGTATGTGTGGTTCTATGTATACCAGGGCAGTGGGGTAAGACTGGGGGGTCAGTATATGTGTGATTGTATGGATACCAGGGCAGTGGGGTAAGGCTGAGGTTCAGCAAGTGAGTGGAAGAAAAAAGAACAAAAAAATGGACTTATTCAGGAATTTTAAAGAAATTTAAAAAATGTCATGTTTTGCACTTCTCTCTGGGGCAAAAGTTTTCACCCATCCCTAGTTTTATTTAAAAAAATAAGGACATATTTGAGATATACTCAAAATTACCTACTGCATATATTTATTTTTACCTTTTTTTCACGAAAATAAAATATGAATATATATTTATGTAGATTGCATAGTGATTGACAGTTTGTCCCAAGGAAACACTCCGTATTCTATTTTCAAATCCCTTTCCTTAAAAAGTAAACAAAAATTAATGGACTTTCAACTAGCTAACGCCCCGCTGAATTCTCAGCATGCATGCAATGTTAATTAATATTGTGCAGAACGAACTTCCATGGGAGGACACTATTCATTAGAAAATCTCTGCAAGAACAGCCTCCCTGTGCGCCTGCAGGGCTTTAACCCTTTGAGTGCTGGATGGGTGTTCAAAAGTAAAATAAAAGTACCAAGATCACCCTCCCCTGCGTCTACAGGATTATCAACCCTTTGTGGCAGGTAGGGAGATTCACTAAGTGGCAATAAAGAGGTGATAAAGTGGAGATAACTTCTCCAGTGATATCACTTCTCCAGTTCCTATGTTATTGTATGGAGCCGATGCACTAAGATCTCTTATAACATCTTAGTGCATAGGCTCCATACAATAACACAGGAATTGGAGAAGTGATATCACTGGAGAAGTCATCTCTACTTTATCACCTCTTTATAAACCTCCAGTTTATCACTTCTCCAATTTCTATGTTATTCTATAGAGCCTATGCACTAGAATTTCTTCAGCTTTGGAGATCTTATTGCATAGGATCTATAGAATAACACAGGAACTGGAGAAGTGATAAACTGAAGAAGTCATCTCCACTTTATCACATCTTTATCACTGCTTACTGAATCTCCCCCTCCAGTTTATCACTTCTCCAGTTCCTATGTTATTCTATAGAGCCAATGCACTAGAATTTCTTCAGCTTTGGAGATGTTATTGCATAGGATCTATAGAATAACACAGGAACTGGAGAAGTGATAAACTGGAGAAGTTTTCTCCACTTTATCACCTTTTTTTCACCACTGAGTGAATCTCCCCCCTGGTTTGGTGTTCACATCACCGTGTGCCTTTTTCATGGTGGATACTTTTCTTTTGCAGGCGCCTCTTTTAATGGCATCGACAGTGAGTTTGGGGTCCAGGCTGCCAGTGACACATCTTCTCAACAGGCCAGGTCAGAGCTGCTGGAACTCGGGGTGTCAGGTCAGACACTCTTGGCCTCAAAATTTCCAGGCCAACGTCAGCACTTGGTCCTTGTTGTCCCGGGTTTGGATGGGTTGTTGGTGGTCCTGTGGGAGGTTGGATTGAGTTCCGAGATGGTTGGGGCTGTTGGGTCACAGATTATGGGAATGTCCATTTCCTGTGGGGGATGTGGGTTGTTTGGGTCCCCAGTTCTTGGGTAATTACTTAGGGGATCTTAATCTTTTTATGGGTGCTCCAGGCTTTGCTCTCAAATAATATTTTTCTCTATTTTGGTTTGCTCAGGTGTGGACCCTTCAGGATATGTTGCCCCGGGGTCAGTCGGTTCTGCTATATTGCCATCAGTGTCAGAGTTTAGGGGGCTGGGTTTAGCTGTGGCCTTCTGCTGACTTCTTTCTCCTCCTCATCAACTGGTGTTTCTGAGACAGTGAGTGGTGGTTCATTGGCTGTTGTCAGTTTACAACTCTCAGGTCCAGCGTTGAGAGCAGTGGTTGGGTCTGGAGCATCAATTTTAGGCTTTCCAGGGGTTCATGATGCAGCCTATGAGGTGGCCTACCTTTGTTAGGTGGTTTCCTTGGGTTTACACGTGAAAGGGGAGGTAAAAGAAAATAATTGGTGGAACAAGTATATTGAAATATATTAATTTACCGTATGCTGCTGGAGGACACAGACACACACAAGCACACATATTCTCTCTCTCACACATACATATACACACACACACACACAAACTCTCACACATACACACAAACACATTCTCTCCCTCTTTTGCGCACACACACGTACACACGCACACACACATACACTCTACATCTCTCACTCTCTCATACACACACACACAAATACACTTTGTCACAAATACACACACACTTTCTCTCACACTCTCCCACACACACACATACATACATACACGTGCACACAAACATTCTCTCTCACACAGACACACATACACAATATACAATCATATATACTCTCTCTTAGACACACACACATATTCTATCTCACACACTCTGTCTTGGACACACTTAAACATACACACACGCATTCTTTCTTTCAGACACACAGGCACACACATTCTCTCTCAAACACTCTCTTACACACATCCACACAAACACATATGCTCTGTGACACACAAACACACACACTATTAAACACATCTACACAAACACATACATTCTGTGACACACACTCTCTCACAAATATCTACACAAGCACATACACTCTGTCTCACACACACACACACACACTTTCTCTCTCTCTCTTTCACACATATGTACACAAACATACACTCTGTCTCACACACACAAACACCTATCCACACATTTTCTCTTATATAGACACACACACACACACACACACACACACCTGTTAGAGATCTCTAGCATTCAGGTGCAATTTAAGTCAATAGGAATATTCATTAGTTATCTGTGGTTCACTTGGCTTTTCCAGAATTACTCCCCGTTCCTTTATATATATATACTTGGCTTCTTACACAAAAAAATAAATGCAGCAAATACAAAACATAATCCAAAACACATCTCCATATATTCACCCCTCTGTACCGATCCTGCTTAGCTATTGTCATTTGCCTCGTAGCTGATTTCCCAAGAAGGAGCCAAGGCTTTGTTGTGGTGTTTTTATCATGATTTATGGCTGTCACTAACAAGACTGGAGGAATCAGCTGGAGAATCGCACGCACAGTGACACACATCAAATGGGCCTGGAATCTTCATAAATCTCACACACAAGAGTCACCGTTCACATTTTTCCCAATTGCATTTATAACTATTACTTTTTATATCTCAATATGGTTAGCCTAATCATATTTTTCACCTCTTACAATTTAACCTTTCAAGTGCCATGTAATCTATCATTTGAAAACCAAATAAAGGGCCAGAAAGAGAAAGAAAAATACAGTAAATTCTGGAGCAAAGTGGGGATAGGCATGCGGGATAAAATATCACATTGATGTAAAAGGAGCATTTAACCCATTGAAAATGTTTCTCACCCCTCTGGCACTCAAATGGTTAACCTTTTGAATGTTAGAGATCTCCAATGCATTAGAGACCTTGAAATGTTTGTCTCTTGTGTTGCAGTTACCTTGTTCTAGAATATCTCCGGTTTTGTCCTTGTGCACGTAGACCTTAAAAGATTAGGAATGTTTTAATATTTTAGGGCCTTTCCTGCAGAGAAACGCAAGTGCACACCCATCTCTGGGCGATGATTTATTCAAAAGTTATAACGGCTCAACAAAACTCCTCTAATTCAGCTTTAGGAGAGATTTACAGCTGATGGACAAGTCCTCTGTTGTGACTAATGAAATATCACCACTTAGGATGCAATATTCATACAGTAATGAAATTAATGTCCAACCATGGGTTGGTGGTAAACGGAGGACAGTATTTTCAGAAGTAAATCTGTCACTTTTGAAAATGTGCAAAAAAAAAAAAAAGAGAATTTTAGTTATGGAAAAACGAACTGTAACTTTTTTGTGCTAATATACTTTAAACCAGGTGTCTTCAAGAAGTAGCTTGGAAGCTACTGGTAGCTCCTTGTCTTGAACAGCTCTCTCCAGTCCAATCAGGTATCAAGTTATCTGGCAACTAGAGACAAAGTCCATTGGTTGAAATTTGCTCCCCAGTTGGCTGCAACCAATCCGGGCACAGCTTTCGTCTGTGGTACCCAGCTGTGGTCAATCAGAGAGCTGTTAGTAATGCAAGTAGATTGCCTCTCAGTTTTTCCTGCCCCACTGCAATAATAGCTTCTTACAGATCATTCCACGTGCTTTGTAAAGACAACTTGCATGGTGAGAGTTGTGAGAAATATGTGGTGTCAAAGTGAGTAAGAACCACAGTTTGACTCCATATTCACTTCCCCATTGTAACTAAATTCCCCAGCTTTCTGTTATAGTTATTAATTTATTGTATGAGTCCCAGGAAAGTATCCAACGCATTGCAATGCAATACATTAGGTACCTCTCTGGCATTCAAAGGACTAAATGTTTTAATAAACCAGTCTAATAACTTTAAACATTCACAGTAATATGGGAGATGGGATGGGAAGGCATTAAAAATCAGAGCTTGCCATAAAATCTCGGGTATGATATGCAAAATTTTACCCCACTTCACCTTATGTGAAGTAGGGGGTACGTATTATAAATGAGCGTTTTTGATAAAAAAAAAAATAAAACCTGGTAGATGCCCTCCCCCAGCGCTATCCGATGCTACAATAAGACTCACTAGGATAAAAGTAAGTCCCCGTTGAAGTCATCATCTTTCGAAGAGCATCCAAAATAAAAGCTACCGGTTTGTAAATCACAATTGCGGGCGGCATGCTTCCATTCGCCGCCCGCTTCCTTCAATGGCTTTCAGGTCCTTCCTCCTCCAACCAATGCCCTGTGAGGTCCTCACAAGCCATTGGTTTGAGACGGAAGGTCCTGAAAGCCATTGAAGGAAGCGGGCGGCGAATGGAAGCATGCCGCCTGCACTTATGCTTTACAAACCAGTAGCTTTTATCTTGGATGCTCTTTGAAAGATGACGACTTCAACGGGGACTTACTTTTAACCTAGTAAGTCTTATTGTAACTTCGGATAGCGCTGGGGAGGGAGAGAAGGGATCTACCAGCCTGCAAAACCTTTTTAGTAAAGGGGAAGACAAGGGTGTGTATTATACATAGGCATTCTTGTTTTCCTCTAAAATTTTGGGCATAATATGCACCTGCATATTATACACAGGTGCATATTATACCTGAGATTTTACGGTATGTCACAGCGAGCCACAGTTTTTATCTTCTATAGTGAATATGGATTTTTTTCTGCTAAAAGTTATTCATATCGTAACAAACTTTTATCACCTTAAACTGTTAAGAAAGTCACTTGTTCTCTGTGCAGCACCTTGTTAATGTAAGGTATGGGAAGGAACCAAGAATATGTAAGAGTGGCTTTTGAAATGGTTTAATACGTACAATCACAACTGTCCAAGTTCAGTCCTCAAGCGCCACCAACAGGCCAGGATGTACAGATTTCCCTGATAACACACAGGTGAGTTAATCAGTGGATCATTCATTGTGACTGACCTCACCTGTGATTAATCAGGGAAATCCTTACATCCTGGCCTGTTGGTGGCGCTTGAGGACAGAACTTGGACAGCCCTGTGTACAGTTATAAATCTATATATTTTCAATATATGTTTTAGAGTAGCTCCCGTTAAAGAAAAGGATGGAAATCCCTGCTTTAAGCAGTTTTATTTCGTTGGAAAAAATGGCAGAAATCTTCCGTAGATATTCACTTCCAGTTGAATTTAAATTTAAAAAGAATTTGCATGAATGAATAACTTTTTGTATTCAGCCTTCATTGTAAATATGCCTGAAGATAAGACCTGAGTTGTCTCAAAAGCTTGCATCCTAGAGCAACTCAGTTTTTACTGTACCAGTCTCCTGTTTTCTCTACAGTCAACATGGCTCCACCTTTAGCCCATTATATTTGGGAATCAGTGACCCAGATGTGTTGGAAACATATCTAGCAGTCAAACTGTTTAAAAGCCCAATTTGAATGACTGGAAGTTTATCCCCAGTAGTCCAGATGATTTGTTACAGAATTGCTCAATTCCAATATGGGACTCTGCTGATTGAATTACTTCAGTCTTAGAGCGGCACTTTAAGATACATGAGAGTCGGGATACAGTTAAAAGGTTAAAAACCCCCTTTATAATCACCAGGGAACACAAGTCTCCGTCTCTCTCTCTCTCTCTCTATATATATATATATATATATATATATATATATATATATATATATATATATAGGCTCAAAATTTCCACTCTCCACTAGCCAATGGCGAGTGAAAATGTAGCCCTGGCGAGTAGAAATTCAGCCCTGGTGGGTATGCTATAGCTTGCAGTGGCGAGCAAATTTTCAGGTCTGGCTAGTAGCAAAGGACTTCAAATTATAAGCCCTGTGTATATATATATATATATATATATATATATACTAGCAACATGGGACGGCGTTGCCCGTCATGTTATGACCATTGGGCGCACGTGTGTGAAATGCAGACACACTGATAAACACAGACATATGCAGCATACAGGCAGACACATACCATACATCCCAAGTGTCCCTCTTTAGGAGGGACAGTCCCTCTTTGAGGGCCAAATCCCTCTGTCCCTCTTTCCCACCCTGTTGTCCCTCTTTTTAGGAGGTCAGACTGTGTGCAGGGCCGGCTCCACCTATAGGCGAGGTAGGCGCCGGCCTAGGGCGCACACGTACTGGGGGCGCGGGCATGCAGCGGAGAAGAGCTGCGCCCACACACACCACGCCAGGAACCACAACACAGTCAGGTCTGTGTTGCTACAGCGCTCCCTCATCTGGTCGGATCTTTAGTAATGCAGAGCGCGCTGGGAGTCATGATCTCCCGCCGCGCTCTGCATTACTGAAGAGAAGACTGCGCGGGAGATACAGGTATGTGATGGGGGGCAAGTTGGAGCTGAGGAGGCATAGTGGAGCTGAGGGGGCAAGTTGGAGCAGATGTGGGGCAAAGTGGAGATGATGGGGGCAAGTTGGAGCTGTTAGGGGAAAGCTGGAGCTGAGGGGGCATAGTGGAGCTGGTGGGGGCAAGTTGGAGATGATGGGGGCAAGTTGGAGCTGATGAGGGTCAAAGTGGAGCTGATGAGGGTCAAAGTGGAGATGAGGGGGGCAAGTTGGAGCTGAGGGGGGGCAAGTGGAGCTGAGGGGGGGCAAAGTGGAGCTGGTGGGGCAAGTTGGAGCGGATTGGGGGGCAAGTTGGAGCGGATGGGGGCAAGTTGGAGCTGCTGGGTGCATAGTGGAGCTGATAGTGGAAAGTTGGAGCTGAGAGGGCATAGTGGAGCTGGTGGGGGCAAGTTGGAGCGGATGGGGGCAAGTTGGAGCGGATGGGGGCAAGTTGGAGAGGATGGGGGGCAAAGTGGAGCTGATGGGGGTAAGTTGGAGCTGAGGGGGCAAAGTGAAGCTGAGGGGGAAAAATGGAGCTGGTGGGTGCACGTTGGAGCTGATGGGGGCAAGTTGGAGTTGATAGGGGCAAAGTGGAGCTGGTGGGCCAAAGTGAAGCTGATAAGGGGCAAGTTGGAGCTGGTGGGGGGCATCTCTTACAGGCATCTCCAGAACAGGGGCAGAGTGGCTCAGGGGGCAGAGAGAGGACAATCATGAAAAGAGGTTGGGTATAAGTAGGCAGGGTATAAAGGGGTGGGACACAAGGGGCGGAGCGAAATGGGCGGCAAAATTAGGTTTTGCCTAGGGTGGCAAAAATCCTTGCACCAGCCCTGACTGTATGGTGTGTATTACTTTGCTCTACAGCAATAAAGCAATAAACTTCAGTATATGTGTTTATACATTAGTCTGTGCAAATAAAATACTTTGGTCTTGAACTAAATCATTTATTCAGTTACATAAATAACCAGTAATAGGTCATGAAATAACCTAAAAATTCTTACTAATGCCCCGCCCACCAGCCACACCCCCAATAATATTACCTAAAACTAACGTGTCCCTCTTTGGCCCTGTGAAATGTTGGGAGGTATGCACATACACACAGTGAGCAGCAGAAACATGCAAAAGACATGTACACACAGACACACCGGAGATGCACACATGGACACACATATGTAACAGAGATGTACACACACAGACACGCAACATATATGAGCAGAAACACATGTGCTCATGAGTTGTGTACCCCTCTGGCACTCAAAGGGTTAAGGTATAGAGAGGCATGTCAGAGTTAAATAGCA
Source organism: Rhinophrynus dorsalis (assembly GCA_037306005.1). Taxonomy (NCBI): domain Eukaryota; kingdom Metazoa; phylum Chordata; class Amphibia; order Anura; family Rhinophrynidae; genus Rhinophrynus; species Rhinophrynus dorsalis. The sequence goes on from CM074724.1 coordinate 23,497,598, forward strand.
GTGGGAAGTGTGTTCATACCTGGGAACACTGACTTGTGAAGTCCCTAGAGGGGACTGATGTGGTGCTGATGTGGAGAGACAAATGGGGCAATCTGGGTTAAAAGTGGGTGGGGCTTAATTGCGAGTAGGGGGCGGGGCTTAACATAAATGTGAAAAAGTGTTAGTAATAGGCTGGGGAAGGAGGAGAAGTGGGAGGGGAATGCAAGTTTACAGTGTGAGGGGTTTGAACACACTCCCTGAGCGGTAAAACTTGATACACAACCCTGTGGCAGTCAGTGGGTTAAGTGTGAATCTGATGGCTGTCTGTCCTGTGTCTTGCATGGCAAATGGTGACAGTGAAGAAGTAATTCAGCAATGAGGGCCTACCTTAACCCTTTGAGTGCCATTTTGTTCCCCTGGTGATGCAGCACCGTTCTGTGGCTTTACTACAGGTCCTGCTGAGGCCACTGGGAGTCAAGGTGAGTGACTGTGTGTCAGCCATCTTTCTTTCTGGCTTTGTGTGTGTGTATGGGTGTTTGGTGCTGTGTGAGTGGGGCATGAGTGTGTAATACCTGTGAACTTTTACTTGTGGAGTCCCTCATGTGGTGCTGATGTGGAGAGAGCAATGGGGCAATCTGGGTTAAAAGGGGGCGGGGCTTAATCGCGAGTAGGGGGCGGGGCTTAACATAAATGTGGAAAAGTGTTAGTAATAGGCTGGGGAAGGAGGAGAAGTGGGAGAGAAATGCAAGTTTACAGTGTGAGGAGTTTGAACACACTCCCTGAGGGGTAAAACTTGATACACAACCCTGTGGCAGTCAGTGAGTTAAGTGTGAATCTGATGGCTGTCTGTCCTGTGTCTTGCATGGCAAATGATGACAGTGAAGAAATAATTGAGCAATGAGGACCTACCTTAACCCTTTGAGTGCAATTTTGTTCCTCTGGTGCTGCAGTACAGGTCCTGCTGAGGCCTCTGGGAGTCAGGGTGAGTGACTGTGTGTGTGTGTCAGCCATATGTATTTTTGGCTTTGTGTGTGTATGTGGTGCTGTGTGTGTGAGTGGGGCATGTGTGTGTGTGTGGTGCTGTGTGAGTGGGGCATGTGTGTGTGTTTGTGTGGTGCTGTGTGAGTGGGGCATGTGTGTGTGGTGGTCTGTGTGTGTGAGTGGGGCATGTGTGTGAGTTTGTGTGGTGCTGTGTGAGTGGGGCATGTGTGTGGTGGTCTGTGTGTGTGAGTGGGGCATGTGTGTGTGTTTGTGTGGTGCTGTGTGAGTGGGGCATGTGTGTTTGTCTGTGGTGTAGGAGCAAGTGGCGGCCATATTGTTTTTTTTCTGACTTTGATAGTGGTGGGCGGGCTGCATAGTGGGGGCGGGCCAACTCCCTGCATGATTGAATCACCCAATAGGAGTAGTAACTCCTGCTTTATGCCTCCCCTGGGTGTGTTTTGGCAGGCACAAAGTCTTCTTTTATATATATAGATATATAGTTCTGCAGGGGGACAAACGGCACTCACAGGGTCTTTTTTTGTAGAAGTAAAAGTGGTTACATTTTATTGAATTAACGTTTCTGCAGTCTGTGTGGCCTTATCAAGATTGAGAAAGGCAGCACAATTGGTCAAAACGTTGATTTGATGCAATGTAACTATTTCTGCATCTGCAAAAAAAGACCCTATGAGTGTGGTTTGTCCACCTACACAACTGTATGTATCTTTTCTTCATTTATCATGTTATTTAAACATTGGTTCAGCGAGTGCAGCCCAACACCAAAGAAACTTGTGTGTATATTATATATATAAACAGGATATAATCAATTAGGTTAGCAACAACCTTACCAAGACAGGCTTTCCTATAGCCTCAGCAGCAGACTGAGCAAACAGCTAGCAGTGCTGTTGCGTCATAGATGCCATGGCAAACAATAGGTTAGAAGTGAATCCACACATGGGTCATCTGTAGTTATCACTTGTATTGCCTAGGGTCAACCAGCTGCGTAAAGCCCTACAGGCCCAATGTGTTCAAAGGGGCTGTACAGAAAACTTCAAAAAGCCCTAGAGAACTATATAGAAAATAAGGTAAATAATTGGTTATCTGGACATAGATATGTTGCAGTTCAGAGGAAGAGTTATAAGTGGATTATCAAACCAAACAATGTGAGTACCTTGATAAAAGTACTGGTCATTCTTCACAGTCTGACACAAAGGAATAGGATGACCGCATGTCCCTGATTACCCAGGACAGTTCCTGATTTTAATTTTGTGTCCCTTGTCCACGATAGCCCTCTTCAGGAACCATTCAAAGTCCCAGAATGAAGACTCCAGACACAGCACAGCACCAGACATGGTAATCGTATCCCTTTAAGGGCCAGAGGGATATGCAATGCATTGCTACTTAAAAGGGTTAAGTAAGTTCATGCATTCAGTCTGGAAAAGCTGCCAGCAACTGTTATGTCCGCCTCCATGGACCTGACGTCAAAGACTGATTGAAGTTGTTATCCCCTGAACAAAGGCACAAGGCTAAAATTCAGACTTTTTTTGTTCTTCCGATAGTGTAGTAAGGTATTGCTTCTCCTTTAACCCTTTTAGTGCCGGGGGCTACGCAACACAATGCATTGCTCTGCAATGCATTGTGTACCTCTCTGGGACTCAAAGGGTTAACCTCTCTATTGCCCCGGAGTTCATCCTGTTACACATATATATATATACACATTATATAGATATATTTGAAAAATGTTAATATATATATATATATATAATTATACATATGGATTGATATTGGCTGCAGCTTTATCTTTATTATATATATATATTTTCTTTGAAGTACTTATGCTTCTATAGTAAACCTTTAACCCTTTGAGTGCCAGAGGGGTATGCAACGCATTCTAGATCTACATCATCATCATCAGATCATCCTCAGCATCTCCCGATGCTTCTTGCCCACTACCCTAAACCCCTTAATGACTAGCCGATCAGCGCGGCGCAGTCATTTAAGGACCATGGAGCATTTTTTTTTTTTCGTTATTCTGCTTTTGGACTCCCCGAACGGCGTGCAGCCGCGGGGGGAGCCCGGAATTCCATGACGGTCATAGTACGTCATGGGTCGTTCAGTCGAATCGAACCTTGACGTACTATGACCGTCAAGGGTCGTTAAGGGGTTAAATTCATCTTAGCTTTTAGAGATGTCAAACAATTTCTTTTTACTTTTACTTTGACAAAGTTCACTACTACGTTGAAGACAGGTGTTTTGGTGCTCGTTTGCCTCACTGTCAGATGCAGCAGTTGGTTCAGCTGCTACACCTACCTCCGTTATGATATCATCAACGCTAGAATGTGACTCGTTATTGTATTCAGTGTCCTTCTTATATGTTTTGATATATATATTGTGACAGAGTCCCAGGAATGGTGATAGAGGGTGTATATATATCTCCCCAAATCCTGCAGGGTATCTACCCTGATCAGCTCAATGAAATGGAATGTATAGGTTACTTGGTGTACATTGAAAACTAAGTATTTTGGGTCAGTGCTCCATTCCACAGTTTCACAGTAACGGACATGTGTCAGGTGAGGAATCCACACCAGGAGTTCTATCACTCCCTATTCCTCACCCACCTACATCTGGTAATTAGTGCAGCAAGCAGTCATATACTTCCCCCTGCACTGAGCCATGCTCTCTCTCTGTATTTTTGTTTGAGTTCCCAGAGAGGAATTAATTAACCTCTGAAAGCCTTGCAACTTGTGGAGTTAACTTGTGCCTGTTGGACTGTGTTGGTGGATGTTTATCTCTTGAGTCGGTAATCTGACTAGTAGTCCAAATACAGTCAGGAGCTGATATGTTTAGTTAATGCTCTGTAGAGCAAGAATCTTGTTTTGTCTGTGAAGCTGCTATCTCACCACTTGGATTCAAATAAACAGGCACAGACTAGATTTAACCTCCTCCTGTGTGTGAAGTGTCTCCGCAACCTAGAAGGCTGATACCAGGGAAGAAGTTATTATTATTCTTTATTTATATAGCGCCAACTAATTCCGCAGAGCTTTACAATTTGGAATAGACATACAGAGATATTAAATAGTACAATCAAATGTGGAGACAGGAGGATCAGACGGCTCTGCTCATGAGAGCTTACAGTCTAGAGGAAGGTAAGTTTGACACAGGAGGAGTAAGTACTATTGGATATAAGTGCTTCCTGCCACATGAACTGCCTGTCAGTGGGTAGGAAAGAGAAGTGCTGGTGAGTGCAGTGTTCCGAGCAAAGGGTGAACTTGGTGATAATGTTTATGGAGGTATTTGATCGACTTCCCTGAAGAGGTGAGTCTTCAGGGAGCGTCTGTTGATTTGAAGGCTGGGGGAGAGTCTGATGGGGCAAGGGAGGGAATTCCAGAGCTCAGGTGCAGTACGGGAGAAGTCCTGTAGGCGAGAGTGGGAGAAGTCCTGTAGGCGGGAGTGGGAGAAGTCCTGTAGGCAGGAGTGGGAGGATGTAATAAGAGCTGTGGAGAGAAGAAGGCCATGTGCAGATCAAAGATGGTGAGTGGGAGTGTGCTTGGAAATGAGAGATGAAATATAGGGGGGTGCGGTGTTAGTGAGGGCTCTATAAGTTAGCACCAGAATTTTGAATTTATTTCTGTATGCTAATGGGAACCAGTGTAGGGACTGACAGAGGGGACTGGCGTTAGAGAAGCGATGAGTGAGGTAGATTAGTCTTGCAGCGGAGTTCATTATGGACAGTAGTGGGGTTAGTTGGGTGAGAGGAAGGCCAATTAGTAAAGAGTTACAGTAGTCAAGACGGGACATGATGAGTGTTTGGATTAGAATTTTGGTAGTGTCTTGGGTGAGAAAGGGTCGGATTCTAGAGATGTTGCGGAGATGGAGGCGGCACGAGTTGGAGATTGACTGGATGTGAGGAATGAAGGATAAGGCAGAGTCATGTGTGACCCCCCCAGACAGCATGCTGTAGGGGTTGGTGTGATGGTAGTGCTGTTAATGGTGAGGGTAATATCTGGGTTAAGGCTAGTTGTAGAGGGAGGGATGATAATTAGTTCAGTTTTGCCAAGGTTAAGTTTGAGTTGACGGGAGGACATCCAAGAAGACACAGCAGACAGACAGTTAGATACTCGGGACAGGAGGGAAGGGGAGAGGTCAGGGGAGGAAAGATATATTTGAGTATCAACAGCATAGAGGTACGACACATTAAAAGGTACTTTAGTTACTATATATATATATATTTATAGTACTAGATCTGTTGGTGGTGGTGGTACTTAAGATGGGACCTTGACAAATGTAATCCTCCCCAGGAGGAGAGCGATCATCATCATTTATTTCACATGCTGCAGCAACCATAGCTGCAGTTAGTTTTTGAACTACTACTTTACTCCTACGTCCCTGCAATGCTCCACCCTTCCCCCTCTCCTGAATGCTTGTGCGTTTTCTGGACATTACTCAGCTACTGGGTATGTGTTTTTAAGCTAAAGTACACAACACAACTGAAGGAGTGTGATGTCTTGCCATGGCCCTCAACAAAATACTCAATCTTGTCTGCTGTCTATCAAGTCTGCCTCAGTCACAGAGCTCACGTCAGGATCCCAGTCAGCTGTCTGTCGCCTAATTATTTTATTTCAAAGGGACAGTAATACTTCGTTTTATCTTTATTTTATTTTGTAGGCATTAAAAAAACATGAAGAGTGATATAAGTCTTATCTCTCAAACCTTTATGGTTTAAGAGATATTCACAAGCAAAGTTTCCCCTCCTGCCCCTTTTACCTAATGTAAGCCATCTCTTCTCAGATGTGGAATGCAGTCCATAGACCAGACAGATAACACAAGGGGACAATCTTCTTCCTATGAGAACAATGAAAGCCCTGCCCCCCTACACAAGTTTTTCAGGTTTTTCCCTTATCTTAATTGAAGATTGTCCCTCTCTGCAGTCTACCTGGGCACCTCCCTTCTGCTCTGGCTGAACAGTGTTACATCAGTAAAAGGGGTGGGAGGGAGATTCTTTATCATTCAATTACTCTTGAACTACAACTCTGACAGAATTGAAATAACACTCTCCAAAGTCCAAATACTATGATGATTAATTAGAGCTGATTTTATTATGAAACATTACTATCCCTTTAAATTGTGTTGTCAACCCTTATCACTGTCCAGAAAAAACTAAAAACCAAAAATCAACAACTTAAATTCTTTCCCCAGAATTCCCCAGCACAGAGATAGTAACAGCAAGATCAGCCAGGCATGTAGACCACAGCTTCCTGTGTCCTTCAAATCACATCAGCCTGACAGAATGTTGGGGTATTTGGGGTGAACCTACTTTGATTCCTTCTCACACCCACAGAGACATCCAACACAGAGATAATAACAGCAAAATCAGCAAGGAAATTGCTAGGACCTCAGCTGCCTGAGGTCAGACCCAATGTTGGTGTATTTGGGGTCAACCTCCTTTGCTCCCTTCTTACACCCTCCAGACTTCCGCAGCCCAAATAACAGCAAGGAGCCTGGATTATGGATGCTTGTGTCTTGCCAGTCAGCCACACTGAATTTTGGGGTAGTTTGGGACAACTGCCTTTCTCCCTTCTCCCCCAGAGTGCCTCCAGACTCCCCTAATACAGAGAACAATTGTCCTACTCCCCAAACTAAGATTCAACTCTCCTTTATTTTCCTATCTTCTCTAGTTCAAAACATGCTGCTTTCACAATGGCAAGCTGTGAGAGTCTGACACCCTTCTATATGGCTGTAGGAAAGAAGAGAAAACTGACTGTGCTTGGTAGAAATTTGGTCTTCCCATGTATTTCAATGCAATGAGCTTGGTGAAAAAAGGAGGGAAAACAGCACTTTTCATGGTAAATGTCCAGCTATGCAGGAAGTGCAATTTACAGAGAGGTAACTAGAAGCCACCGGGCCCTGGTGCAAGAATTGTCATGGGCCCCCCCCGCCCACATTGGCCCCCTCATCCACATTGCCCCTTCCACAATGCCCTCTTCATCTCCACAATGCCCCTTCCACAATGCCCTCTTCATCTCCACAATGCCCCTTCCACAATGCCCCCTTCATCTCCACATTGCCTCCCTCATCTCCACAATGCCCCTTCCACATTGCCTCCCTCATCTCCACAATGCCCCTTCCACATTGCCTCCCTCATCTCCACAATGCCCCTTCCACAATGCCCCTTCCACAATGCACCCATCATCTCATCTCCACAATGCCCCTTCCATCTCCACAATGCCCCTTCATCTCCACATTGCCCCCCTTCATCTCCACATTGCCCCCTTCCACAATGTCCCCTTCATCTCCACAGTGCCCCCTTCATCTCCACAATGCCCCCTTCATCTCCACAATGCCCCCCTTCATCTCCACAGTGCCCCCTTCATCTCCACAGTGCCCCCTTCATCTCCACAATGCCCCCCTTCATCTCCACATTGCCCCCTTCCACAATGTCCCCTTCATCTCCACAACGCCCCCCTTCATCTCCACAATGCCCCCTTCCACAATGTCCCCTTCATCTCCACAATGCCCCTTCCACAATGCCCCCTTAATCTCCACAATGCCCCCTTCCACAATGCCCCCTTCATCACATTTCCCCTACCTCCAGTCCTGGTGGTCTAGCGGAGTGTCTTTACAGATCTGTGCCTCCTTCAGCACAGATCTCTGCAACTAGAGCTACCACGCACCGCTCTAGTAATGCAGAGGCTGGGAGATGATGTCATCTCCCAGCGCTCTGTATTACTACAGCGGCGCGCCGAGTGGGAGATCAGGTAAGTGACTGCTGCGGGTGAGGGGGTTGAAGGCGGTGGCCGGGGCCCTGGAGTGACGGGCCCGGTCGCAAGTGCGACCGCTGCGACCCCTATTGTTATGCCACTGGCAATTTATCTCCTATTTCCATACCTCCCATGTGTCCCCCTTTAGGAGGGACAGTCCCTCTTTTAGACCCAAATCCCTCTGTTCCTCTTTACACCCTGATGTCCCTCTTTTTAGGAAATCAGATTGTGTGGTGTGTATATACTTCTCTACAGCAATAAAATTCACATTATTGTTTGTGTAACATCAGTATATGTGTTTATAAATGATTCTGTGTAAATAAAATACTTTGGTCTTGTTATAAGTCATTTATTAGGTTACACAAGGAGGTGTCAATAGGTCAGGAAATAGTCTAAAAATTCTCAGTAATGCCCCGCCCACCAGCCACACCCCTAACCACACCCCCTAAAACACAAGTGTCCCTCTTCGGCAATTTGAAATGTTGGGAGGTATGTATTTCTGTGTTTAGGCAAAAGATTTTGCCCACCCTTACTCTCTAGCTCTCAAAAGGTTAAATTATTTTGAACCTTAATTCCTTGGAGGCTAGAGACATCTTCATTGCATCGCTCTCCGATGAGATGGTGATGATTCTGGCATCCAAGGTTTTAAAGAGTTAATAAGCCAAAGCATTGTTTGTGCAGTGCTGTTTGGCACTCAAAGGGTTAAATGCAATCATTTATTTTATATGGAAAGAAGCATTCTGCAAGGCCTGTGTTACAGCAATGCATGTAAAAATATAATCATTAACCCTTGCGTTCCGTACCCCCCCCCGACACTCAAGGGGTTAACAACTGTCCCAAACGTGTACGTTATAATGTAATGATTTTCAGCAACATGAATTCTACTGCCTGAATAATGCTCTTATTCTGCTGTTTTTTTCCTGCTTGGAAATAATCAAATAACTAATCTAGAGAATATCTTCAGTGATTAGAAAGATGCTGAAATAATTTCTACTCTGTGGAAAACTGTTACTCAGTTGTGTGTGGTAAATGGGCATTTCAGATTAGATGTTCCAGAGGAGAAGTTCTTCTTCAGCCGGGAGAGGCAGAGTTATATTGATACATTTCACCAATGTAAAGATTATCATAAAAACCAAACAATAATGCACGGGTAAGTATGTGTACATGTGTATGTGTGTCTATATGCATGTGTGTATGTGTGTGTGTGTGTGTGTGTGTGTATGTGTATATGTAAGTATGTCTAGGTATGTCTATATCTGTGTATGTGTATATGCATGTGTGTCTAGGTATGTGTATATGTATGTATGTCAAGGTATGTGTATATCTGTGTATGTGTATATGTATATCTGTGTATGTGTATATGTATGTGTGTCTAGTAGTGATGATCGAGCACCCCGATGCTCGGGTGTTCGGGTGCTCTGGCCGAGCGCCCCCAGAGGCTCGAGTGCTCGGCCGAGCACCCGAGCCCCATTGAAGTCAATGGGAGGACTCGAGCATTACACCAGGCACCCCCTGCTCTGATGAGGGGAGGGTGCCTGGTTCATAGGAAAAGGTCAGAAAATGATGGAAACACCACAGAAATGGTTCAGGGACAGCATAGGGAGGATGTCTGGATGCATCTTGGACTCCAACGTCGCTGCTGGGAACGATGTTTCGCCCGTAGTACGCCATATTTACAGACTGACCGTAAAACACACAAAAAGGAAGATAAAAACGATTTTAGGCGAAAAATTGTTACCAAACAGTATTTGCTGTATATTTACTTGTATATCATCTGCAAATTCTGCAAAAAATTTCATCGATTTTTCTGAACTGGGGCCATGATTAAGAGGGAAACGTGCGCAGCGTAAAGCAGGTGTTCAACGTGGTTATGGCCCGGGTAAGGTACAGCATTCAGGAACGGAGGCCGCAGCTACCACAGGTTTTACAACATGTCCGTTTGCCCTTGTTAAGTCCAAAATTTATAGTCGTAACAGTGGGGTCTGATCCATTGAGTAAAAGTGACAAAGTGACTTAGTGGATGAAGCCAAAAACTACCTTCTGCTCTGTCGAACACCCCAGCCCTATTTAATTCAATGGGAGGACCTGAGGCACTCCGATACAACCTGTATATCACAAAATGGAGGGCCTCATTCACATTGTGGTACAATAGTTCAGGTAGTGGTCCAACACTCATAAAGCCTATGCACTAAGTGAAAGGGCTGCCAAAAATTAGACTGAAATGTCACTCCAATACACCCTTTATTACACATAAAGGAGGGCATCATACACACCCTTGAAAAATTAGGATTAATGGCCTGCTGGTGACCCTCTAAAACATTAGGGGCGAGGGCATGCCGCTAAGCTGACCATCTAAAACATTAGGAATGAGGGTCTGCTGCTGAGCCGACCATCTAAAACATTATGGGTGAGGGTCTGCTGCGGAGCTGACCATCCTAAACATTATATGCGAAGGCCCGCTAGAGAGCTGACCCAATAAAACATTATATGAGAAGGCCCGCTGGTGAGCTGACCTATACAAAAATTGTCAAACAGGGCCCGCTGGTGAGCTGGCCCTATATAAAAATTATATCACAGGGCCCGCTGGTGAGCTGGCCCTATATAAAAATTATATCACAGGGCATATGGAAGAGGAGGAGGAGGAAGAGAAGATTAAGAGTCAACCATATACCCGTTTTTTGGGTGGAAGGGGTGAATGGGAATACAGAGTATTCCCATCATTGTAAATAACATATCTAAAGTGACTTTATGTTCACCCAGGGCTTTCCTCCGGTGGAGTGGAGAAGTCAGGGGAAATCCAGGCCTTGTTCATTTTTATAAGTGTCAACCTATCAGCATTTTCGGTGGAAAGGCGGATACGCTTATCTGTTATGATGCCACCAGCAGCACTAAATACCCGCTCAGACAGAACGCTGGCGGCAGGGCAGGCCAGCACCTCCAAGGCGTAGAGTGCCAGTTCATACCACGTGTCCAGCTTGGACACCCAGCAGTTGTAAGGCACAGAGGGATCAGTGAGGACGCTGACATGGTCTGCTACGTACTCCTTCACCATCTTCCAAAACTTTTCCCTCCTTGTGACACTAGGCCGCGCATCAGGCTGAGGGTGCTGGCGGGGTGTCATGAAGGTGTCCCACGCCTTGGAGAGTGTTGCCCTGCCTTTGTCGGAACTGCTGTGTGCTCCCCTTTTCTCTCCTTCTCGGTTGGCCAAGGTAGCACGTACTCTGCCGCCAGCGTTGTCAGATGGAAAATTTTGGAGCAATTTTTCGACAAGAACCTTCTGGTATTGCACCATTTTGCTTGTCCTCTCCACCAGAGGAATGAGAGATGAGAAATTCTCTTTGTAGCGGGGGTCCAGAAGGGTGAACACCCAGTAATCCGTGTTGTCTAAAATGCGTATAACGCGTGGGTCACGGGAAAGGCAGCCTAACATAAAGTCAGCCATGTGTGCCAGAGTACCAACAGGCAAGATTTCGCTGTCCTCACCAGGAGGATGACTCTCAATCTCCTCATCCTCTTCCTCCTCTTCTGCCCACCCACGCTGAAGAGATGGAACTAAAGTTCCATGGCTACCCTCTGTAGCGGAGGCAACCGTGTCTTCCTCCTCCTCCTCCTCCTCCTCCGCCTCCTCCAATTGTCGCTGAGAAGACGAAGTGAGGGTGCTCTGGCTATCACCTTGTGTAAGCTCTTCCTCCCCCATTTCCACCTCTTCCACATGCAAAGCGTCGGTTTTAATTGTGAGCAGCGAGCGTTTCAGTAGACACAGAAGTGGGATTGTTACACTGATAATAGCGTTATCGCCGCTCACCATCTGTGTCGATTCCTCAAAATTGCGTAAAACCTCACAGAGGTCTGACATCCATTCCCACTCCTCACTTCTGATTACAGGAAGTTGAACGGAGAGGCGACGACCGTGTAACAGCTGGTACTCCACTACTGCCCTCTGCTGCTCACAAAGCCGGGCCAACATGTGGAAGGTGGAGTTCCAGCGCGTGCTCACGTCACACAGCAGCCGGTGAGCTGGCAATTGTAAGCGCTGCTGCAGCGTCAACAGGCCGGCTGAAGCTGTTGATGACTTACGGAAATGTGCACACACGCGGCGCACCTTCGTCAAGAGATCATGCAAATTGGGGTAGGTTTTTAGAAATCGCTGAACCACTAAATTAAATACATGCGCTAGGCATGGTACGTGTGTGAGCTTGCCGAGCTCCAAAGCCGCCACCAAGTTACGCCCATTATCACACACAACCATGCCTGGTTGCAGGTTGAGTGGCGAGAGCCACTGCTCGGTCTGGTGACTAATCCCCTGCAACAGCTCTGAGGCCGTGTGCTGTTTGTCCCCAAGGCAGATCAGCTTCAGCACGGCCTGTTGACGCTTCCCCACTGCAGTGCTACACTGCTTCCAGCTACTGGCTGATGGGGGAGTGGCGCTGCGTGTAGAGAATTCGGAGGTGGAAACGGAGGAGGAGGAGCCAATAACGTAGGTGCTGGTGGAAACCCTGATGGAGGTAGGGCCCGCAATCCTCGGCGTGGGTAGCACCTGTGCCATCCCAGGGTCCGAGTCGCTCCCAGCCTCCACGACATTCACCCAGTGTGCCGTCAGGGAAATGTAGCGTCCCTGGCCACAAGCACTTGTCCATGTGTCAGTCGTTAAGTGGACCTTCCCAGTAACTGCGTTGGTCAGGGCACGGGTGATGTTAAGGGACACATGGTGGTGTAAGGCGGGGACGGCACACCGGGAAAAGTAGTGGCGGCTGGGGACTGCGTACCGAGGGACAGCTGCTGCCATCAGGCTGCGGAAGGACTCAGTGTCCACAAGCCTAAATGGCAGCATTTCGATGGCCAGTAATTTGGAAAGGTGTGAGGTTAGTGCTATGGCCTGTGGGTGGGTGGCTGGGTATTTTCGCTTGCGCTCAAATGCCTGGGGTAACGACATTTGGACGCTGCGCTGGGACAGGGAAGTGGATGTGGTCGCTGATGGTGCTTCAGATGGTACAGGTGCAGGGCGGGAGGTATGCGGGCCTGCGCCTTCGACAGGCGATTGGCCAGCACCGAAAACAGGGGAAGAGGAGGCAGTGGTGTGGCCTGCAGACACAGATTGGCGATCCGGGCGTTCCTCCCACTTATTACGGTGCTTGGATGCCATGTGTCGGATCATGCTGGTGGTGGTGAGGTTGCTAGTGTTCATGCCTCGGCTCATTCTGGTGTGGCACAGGTTGCAAACTACAATTCTTTTGTCGTCCGCACTTTCCTTAAAAAAACGCCATACCGCGGAACACCTTGGCAAGGGAGATTTACGCAAGGGGGTGCTCCGTGGAACATTTGCGGGCCAGTTTGGTGCGGTCCGCCTTCTTTCTTTACCCACACCACTGCCTCTTCCAGCCTGTTGCGGTGCTGCAGATGGCTCACCCTCAGGACTGCTGTCATCGCTCGGCTTTCCACCTTCCCAGGTGGGGTCAGTGACCTCATCGTCCACCAAGTCCTCCTCCACTTCCTCACTCTGATCATCCTCCTCATTTCTTGATCCCACCACATCGTCAGTCATTGACAACTGTGTATCATCCTCCTCATCAAGGTCTTGAGACAGTAATTGTGGTTGATTTGATGGCAACTGTGTCTCATCATCATCATCCACTTCCTTTGACCTTAAATGCTGTTCCCCTCTGTCATCTTCTTGTGATTGGGTACCCTCTAGAGGTTGTGAATCAGGGCACAAGATCTCATGTTCCTCTGCAAGCGTGCTTGGAGAGAGGTTCAAATCAAGGATTGGTGATGAGACGAGCTCCTCACTATATCCCAGTGTGGGATCACTTCTTTGGCCAGACCCTCTATGGTGGGAGGAAGGATGATCAGGGTGAGGATTATGTTGACCAGACTCTTGGCTAGTGAGAGTGGACTTGGTGGAAGACAGGGTGGTGCTTAACCGACTGGAAGCAGTATCAGCTGAAATCCAACCGACCACCTGTTCGCAGTGGTCTGACCTCGAGAGTGATGTCCTGCGACGCCCTGTAAACTGAGACATGAAGCTAGGTATGGTGGATGTCTTTCTTTCTTGTGCTCTGGCACCAGGCACAGTTTCTACGCGTCCTGACCCGCTCCCTGAACTATCAGGATCACGTCCACTTCCCCGTCCCTTTTTACCCGCCTTCTTCATATTAAACGGAATATATGCCGGTAATCTGCGGCTAGGCACACGAAACAGAATGTGACGCTAATCTGCGGCTAGGCACACTAAACAATATGTGACGTTAATCTGCGGCTAGGCACACTAAACAATATGTGACGCTAATCTGCGGCTAGGCACACTAAACAGAATGTGACGCTAATCTGCGGCTAGGCACAGTGAACGGAATATGTGACGTTAATTTGTGAATTTGCACACTAAACAATATGTGACGTTAATTTGTGAATTTGCACACTAAACAATATGTGACACTAATCTGCGGCTAGGCACACTAAACAATATGTGACGTTAATCTGCGGCTAGGCACACGAAACAGAATGTGACGCTAATCTGCGGCTAGGCACACGAAACAGAATGTGACGCTAATCTGCGGCTAGGCACAGTGAACGGAATATGTGACGTTAATTTGTGAATTTGCACACTAAACAATATGTGACGTTAATTTGTGAATTTGCACACTAAACAATATGTGACGCTAATCTGCGGCTGGGCACACTAAACAGAATGTGACGCTAATCTGCGGCTAGGCAGAGTGAACGGAATATGTGACGTTAATTTGTGAATTTGCACACTAAACAATATGTGACGTTAATTTGTGAATTTGCACACTAAACAATATGTGACGCTAATCTGCGGCTAGGCACACTAAACAGAATGTGACGCTAATCTGCGGCTAGGCACAGTGAACGGAATATGTGACGTTAATTTGTGAATTTGCACACTAAACAATATGTGACGTTAATTTGTGAATTTGCACACTAAACAATATGTGACGCTACTCTGCGGCTAGGCACACTAAACAGAATGTGACGCTAATCTGCGGCTAGGCACAGTGAACGGAATATGTGACGTTAATTTGTGAATTTGCACACTAAACAATATGTGACGTTAATTTGTGAATTTGCACACTAAACAATATGTGACGCTAATCTGCGGCTAGGCACACTAAACAGAATGTGACGGTAATCTGCGGCTAGGCACAGTGAACGGAATATGTGACGTTAATTTGTGAATTTGCACACTAAACAATATGTGACGTTAATTTGTGAATTTGCACACTAAACAATATGTGACGCTAATCTGCGGCTAGGCACACTAAACAGAATGTGACGCTAATCTGCGGCTAGGCACAGTGAACGGAATATGTGACGTTAATTTGTGAATTTGCACACTAAACAATATGTGACGTTAATTTGTGAATTTGCACACTAAACAATATGTGACGCTAATCTGCGGCTAGGCACACTAAACAGAATGTGACGCTAATCTGCGGCTAGGCACAGTGAACGGAATATGTGACGTTAATTTGTGAATTTGCACACTAAACAATATGTGACGCTAATCTGCGGCTAGGCACACTAAACAATATGTGACGTTAATCTGCGGCTAGGCACACGAAACAGAATGTGACGCTAATCTGCGGCTAGGCACACGAAACAGAATGTGACGCTAATCTGCGGCTAGGCACAGTGAACGGAATATGTGACGTTAATTTGTGAATTTGCACACTAAACAGAATGTGACAATAATCTATGGCTAGGCACACGTTTAAAATGGCCCTTTTTGTCGCTGCGTTGTAAAATAATTGGCCCTGTGCACCTAACAGAATATGTCAGCTTGTCACTGCACTGTGAAATATTTGTCCCTGTGCACCTAGTACAATGTCACCTTAGAACATGTCCCCCCCCACAAAAAAATGAAATTCTGCCACCCCCAAAAAAAATTAAATGCTGCCCCCACACACAACAGTCCTAAAAAGGACTTTTGGGTCTTGAAAGAGTTTCAACACTTTTATTCTCCCTACACTGACTTCCTGTGCATCTAGTATTATATGTCACCTTACTAATATCCCCCGAAACAAAAAAAAAGGAAATTGTGCCCCCCCAAACAAAATATAAATGCTGCCCCCACACACAACAGTCCTAAAAAGGACTTTTGGGTCTTGAAAGAGTTCCAACAATTTTATTCTCCCTACACTGACTTTCCCTGCCTGAGCGCATCTCTCCCTGGCTAAGAATGAGCCGAACTCGCGCGTCGGGTACTATACAGCACCCGATCACGGGTTCTGGCCAGCCAATCAGTGTAATGCCAGCAGCCGACATGGCTGCTGGCATTACACTGATGTCAGAGCCTACCCGCACGTTTATTGGCTGCGCAGCAGCCGCGAAACGTGCGGGGAGGAGACCCGAACATGGCGGGCGAGCACATGCGGTACTCGTACGAGTACCGCCATGTGCCGAGCAGAGCGATGCTCGAGCCGAACCGAGCTTCGGCCGAGCATGCGCGCTCATCACTAGTGTCTAGGTATGTGTATATCTGTGTATGTGTATATTTGTGTATGTGTATATGTATGTGTGTCTAGGTATGTGTATATCTGTGTATGTGTATATTTATGTATGTGTATATGCATGTGTGTCTAGGTATGTGTATATGTATGTGTGTCTAGGTATGTGTATATCTGTGTATGTGTATATTTATGTATGTGTATATGTATGTATGTCTAGGTATGTGTATATGTATGTATGTCTAGGTATGTGTATATGTATGTATGTCTAGGTATGTGTATATGTATGTGTGTCTAGGTATGTGTATATCTGTGTATGTGTATATGTATGTGTGTGTTTATGTGTATATGTATGTGTGTCTAGGTATGTGTATATATGTGTATGTGTATATTTGTGTATGTGTATATGTATGTGTGTCTAGGTATGTGTATATCTGTGTATGTGTATATTTGTGTATGTGTATATGTATGTGTGTCTAGGTATGTGTATATCTGTGTATGTGTATATCTGTGTATGTGTATATCTGTGTATGTGTATATTTATGTATGTGTATATGTATGTATGTCTAGGTATGTGTATATCTGTGTATGTGTGTCTAGGTATGTGTATATGTATGTGTGTCTAGGTATGTGTATATGTATGTGTGTCTAGGTATGTGTATATCTGTGTATGTGTGTCTAGGTATGTGTATATGTATGTGTGTCTAGGTATGTGTATATCTGTGTATGTGTATATGTATGTGTGTCTAGGTATGTGTATATCTGTGTATGTGTATATTTGTGTATGTGTATATGTATGTGTGTCTAGGTATGTGTATGTTTGTACGTATGTGTGTGTATGTGTGTTTACATGTGTATGTATATATATATAAACATGTGTGTATTTGTGTGTGTCTCTGTATATGTCAGTGCATGTGCATATCTACTCGAGTGAGACAAGTAGAGAGAGGAACAGAGAGAGAGAGAGAGAAGTACAAGGGGAGAACAGAGAGTGAGTGAGACACAGAGAGGAGAGGGAGAGAGTAAAGAGAGAGGAACAGAGAGAGAGAGACAGGGGAGAGAGTGAAAAGAGAGAGGAGTACAAAGGGAAGTACAGAGAGTGAGTGAGACACAGAGATACAGAGAGGAGAGAGTAAAGAGTGAGTAACAGAGAGAGATGGGGAGAGATTGAAGAGAGAGAGAGAGAGAGAAGTACAAAGGGAAGTACAGAGAGTGAGACACAGAGAGGAGAGAGTAAAGAGTGAGTAACAGAGAGAGAGATGGGGAGAGATTGAAGAGAGAGAGACAAGTACAAAGGGAAATACAGAGAGTGAGACACAGAGACACAGAGAGGAGAGAGTAAAGAGAGAAGAACAGAGAGAGATGGGGAGAGAATGAAGAGAGAGAGAGGAGAGCAAAGGGAAGAACAGAGAGTGAGTGAGATCAGAAAGAGACCTGTTCCTTTCATAGTCACATCATACTCCACCAGACCTGTGGGCACCTTCTGGGCTGTGGGTGCCTTCTGGGCCTACACGTCAGTCTCTGCCAAACAGCTGTGCAAGGTGGCAACGTGGTTCTCCTTGCACACATTCACCAAACACTACCATGTCAATGTCCTGGCCTCATCTGAGAGCAGCCTTGGCTGGAAAGTCTTTCAGGTTGTTGTGCCTGTTTATGGACTCTTTTACTTTCTTCCAACCTACTCAGTAGTTTTTGGGCCCTGTTGGCTCTTGTTTGGTTGTTTGCTGTGCTAGTCTGGAGTCATTGTCACCTGCGGTTTGCATAATGCCAGTTTAGTCAAATGTAATACTGGTATTCTGTGGGTTCTTTCTCTTTTCCCCTCACAAGACTCTTAGTGGGTGCTTTGGTTTATCCCCATGGTTCCTGTGTTCCATATAGGACATAAGAAAAAATAGGATTTTAATGGCTCTTACCATTAAAGGGATAGTAATGTTTCATAATTAAAGCAGCTCTAATTATTCATTATAGTATTTGGACTTTGGAGAGTGTTATTTCAATTCTGTCAGAGTTGTAGTACAAGAGTAATTCAATGACAAAGTATCCCCCTCCCGCCCCTTTTACTGATGTAACACTGCTCAGCCAGATCAGAAGGGAGGTGCCCAGGTAGATTGCAGAGAGGGACAATCTTCAATTAAGATAAGGGAAAACCCTGAAAAGCTTGTCAAGGGGGGCAGGGCTTTCATTGTTCTCATAGGAAGAAGATTGTCCCCTTCTGTTATCTGTCTGGTCTATGGACTGGATTCCACATCTGAGAAGAGATGGCTTACACTAGGTAAAAGGGGCAGGAGGGGAAACTTTGCTTATGAATATCTCTCAAACCATAGAGGACTGAGAGATAAAACTTATATCGATCTTCATGTTTTTTTAATGCCTACAAAATAAAATAAAGATAAAACAAATTATTACTATCCCTTTAAGAATTGCTTCACATCACACTGGAGAAAGAGTTTATCTCACTGGAGAAGTTATCTCCTCTTTATCACACCTTAGTACATCTCCCCTGTAACCTATAACTAAAGCTCTCCCATAGAATAACATAGGAACTGGTGAGTTCATCTCAATGGGAAAGTTATCTCCTCTTTATCACACCTTAGTACATCTCCCTCTGTAGTCTATAACAAAATCTCTCCCATAGAATAACATAGGAACTGGAGAGATTATCTCACTGGAGAAGTTATCTCCTCTTTATCACACCTTAGTACATCTCCCCTGTAGTCTATAACTAAATATCTCCCATAGAATAACATAGGAACTGGAGAGATTATCTCACTGGAGAAGTTATCTCCTCTTTATCACACCTTAGCACATCTCCCTCTGTATTCTATAACTAAATATCTCCCATAGAATAACATAGGAGCTGGAGCGTTTATCTCACTGGAGAAGTTATCTCCTCTTTATCACACCTTAGTACATCTCCCCTGTAGTCTATAACTAAAGATCTCCCATAGAGTAACATAGGAACTGGAGATTTTATCACACTGGAGAAGTTATCTCCTCTTTATCACACCTTAGTACATCTCCCCCTGTAGTCTATAACTAAAGCTCTTCCAAAGAATACCATAGGAGCTGGAAAGTTTATCTCACTGGAGAAGTTATCTCCTCTTTATCACACCTTAGTACATCTCCCCTGTAGTCTATAACTAAAGATCTCCCATAGAATAACATAGGAACTGGAGAGTTTATCTCACTGGAGAAGTTATCTCCTCTTTATCACACCTTAGTACATCTCCCCCTGTAGTCTATAACTAAAGATCTCCCATAGAATAACATAGGAACTGGAGAGTTTATCTCACTGGATAAGTTATCTCCTCTTTATCACACCTTAGTACATCTCCCCTGTAGTCTATAACTAAATATCTCCCTTAGAATAACATAGGAACTGGAGAGTTTATCTCACTGGAGAAGTTATCTCCTCTTTATCACACCTTAGTACATCTCCCCTGTAGTCTATAACTAAATATCTCCCTTAGAATAACATAGGAACTGGAGAGTTTATCTCACTGGAGAAGTTATCTCCTCTTTATCACACCTTAGTACATCTCCCCTGTAGTCTATAACTAAAGTTCTCCCATAGAATAATATAGGAACTGGAGAGTTTATCTCACTGGAGAAGTTATCTCCTCTTTATCACACCTTACTACATCTCCCCTGTAGTCTATAACTAAATATCTCCCATATAATAACACAGGAACTGGAGAGTTTATCACACTAGAGAAGTTATCTCCTCTTTATTACACCTTAGTACATCTCCCCTGTAGTCTATAACTAAAGTTCTCCCATAGAATAACATAGGAACTGGAGAGTTTATCTCACTGGAGAAGTTATCTCCTCTTTATCACACCTTAGTACATCTCTCCTGTAGTCTATAACTAAAGCTCTCCCATAGAATAACATAGGAACTGGAGAGTTTATCTCACTGGAGACGTTATCTCCTCTTTATCACAACTTAGTACATCTCCCCTGTAGTCTATAACTAAAGTTCTCCAATAGAATAACATAGGAACTGGAGAGTTTATCTCACTGGAGAAGTTATCTCCTCTTTATCACACCTTAGTACATCTCCCCCTGTAGTCTATAACTAAAGATCTCCCATAGAATAACATAGGGACTGGAGAGTTTATCTCACTGGAGAAGTTATCTCCTCTTTATCACACCTTAGTATATCTCTACTGTAGTCTATAACTAAATCTCTCCCATAGAATAACATAGGAACTGGAGAGTTTATCACACTGGATAAGTTATCTCCTCTTTATCACACCTTAGTACATCTCCCCTGTAGTCTATAACTAAATATCTCCCTTAGAATAACATAGGAACTGGAGAGTTTATCTCACTGGAGAAGTTATCTCCTCTTTATCACACCTTAGTACATCTCCCCTGTAGTCTATAACTAAATATCTCCCTTAGAATAACATAGGAACTGGAGAGTTTATCTCACTGGAGAAGTTATCTCCTCTTTATCACACCTTAGTACATCTCCCCTGTAGTCTATAACTAAAGTTCTCCCATATAATAATATAGGAACTGGAGAGTTTATCTCACTGGAGAAGTTATCTCCTCTTTATCACACCTTACTACATCTCCCCTGTAGTCTATAACTAAATATCTCCCATATAATAACACAGGAACTGGAGAGTTTATCACACTAGAGAAGTTATCTCCTCTTTATTACACCTTAGTACATCTCCCCTGTAGTCTATAACTAAAGTTCTCCCATAGAATAACATAGGAACTGGAGAGTTTATCTCACTGGAGAAGTTATCTCCTCTTTATCACACCTTAGTACATCTCTCCTGTAGTCTATAACTAAAGCTCTCCCATAGAATAACATAGGAACTGGAGAGTTTATCTCACTGGAGACGTTATCTCCTCTTTATCACAACTTAGTACATCTCCCCTGTAGTCTATAACTAAAGTTCTCCCATAGAATAACATAGGAACTGGAGAGTTTATCTCACTGGAGAAGTTATCTCCTCTTTATCACACCTTAGTATATCTCTACTGTAGTCTATAACTAAATCTCTCCCATAGAATAACATAGGAACTGGAGAGTTTATCACACTGGAGAAGTTATCTCCTCTTTATCACACCTTAGTACATCTCCCCTGTAGTCTATAACTAAAGATCTCCCATAGAATAACATAGGAACTGGAGAGTTTATCTCACTGGAGAAGTTATCTCCTCTTTATCACACCTTAGTACATCTCCCCTGTAGTCTATAACTAAAGATCTCCCATAGAATAACATAGGAACTGGAGAGTTTATCTCACTGGAGAAGTTATCTCCTCTGTATCACACCTTAGTACATCTCCCCCTGTAGTCTATAACTAAAGATCTCCCATAGAATAACATAGGGACTGGAGAGTTTATCTCACTGGAGAAGTTATCTCCTCTTTATCACACCTTAGTATATCTCTACTGTAGTCTATAACTAAATCTCTCCCATAGAATAACATAGGAACTGGAGAGTTTATCACACTGGAGAAGTTATCTCCTCTTTATCACACCTTAGTACATCTCCCCTGTAGTCTATAACTAAAGATCTCCCATAGAATAACATAGGAACTGGAGAGTTTATCTCACTGGAGAAGTTATCTCCTCTTTATCACACCTTAGTACATCTCCCCTGTAGCCTATAACTAAAGATCTCCCATAGAATAACATAGGAACTGGAGAGTTTATCTCACTGGAGAAGTTATCTCCTCTTTATCACACCTTAGTACATCTCCCCTGTAGTCTATAACTAAAGCTGGACAGGTATATAGAGAACTTCAGAAATCACATCAACTGTACAAACTGGTAAACAACTTAACTACCAAGGAACAAAAAACAACAAAAATTGTAGATTCCCCTCTCTTCCACCAGCTTCACTTCCCACCCCCTAATTTCACATATAGTAAGCGCCAGAAAAAAGCAAGAACATAGTCATTAAATTAGCAGACATCCTACTGTTGGATATTCATCATATTGTTTGTCATATATTGTACTGTACTGCCAGTTAGTTTGTATGTATTTTTAATACAAGTATATATTTTAAAAAGGTCCCTTTTAAATACATTAAAATTTGGACATTTTTTTATTTGTGCCATAGGGTGTAGATGGTTTGCTCCAGAATGACTCCATTTCAGTATATTAGATTCATTGTGTAGATCCAAGAATGAAAATACACCAGATCTCGGTATATGGTCCTAGTGAAAATAATTAAATCATGACTCATATTTTTTCTGTGTAAACTTCGGAGAAGATTCCAATCTATATCCTCTTGTTGTGTTTATGTTTCTTACAAGTTCACTTGTTGTTTGGACAGAACATATTTTCATTTTGTATAATTGTACTGTATTTGTTTGGAAATTGTTTGTCTTTCCTTTCTCACAACAAAACAATGCAATTATTTAACGCTGACATCTTGTACACATGTTGTATCCTGAGCACTTGAACATTAGGTCAAACAGATAACTGCAGTCTAGCATTGATGGTAATACATGACGTTGACATCTACAAAAGGTCCCTCTGTAGAATTGTAAGTGGAGAAAATGTAAAAGTAAATGGCAGGGCACTGGCTAGAGGGTATGGTTTCCTATCACAAATATTTTTTAGACTCAAAATGATTAGACAAGTTCTAAGGCTCTTAAAATGCTCTAAGGATTTATTTGTTTATTCAGAAGACCACATCATCTATAAACAAATTTTGATTATCACTTAAACATTGCATTAGCCATATTTTATTTAGTTCTTGGGTTATTTAGATGTCTAGATGATGAAAATTAAGACATGCTGTAAAGTCACGTCCTGCCTTCTACCCACATTACCTCCCCGCTCACCAACACTGCTCAGCAAGTCATTGTCCACGTCCCCAAGCACTGACTTCTTGTCTTGTTCCTACATTACCTCTCCTCCCCTCTCACTGACACTGTTCAGTGATGTATTGCCCATCTCTCCTAGAACTACCTGTCTTATCCTTACATTACCTCCCCCATCACTAAAACTGCTCACCAATGTATTACCCACCTCCCTTAGCACTGACTTCCTGTCTTATCCCTTCATTACCTCCCCCCTCACTGACACTGCTCAGCAATGCATTACCTACCTCCCCTAGCACTGACTTCATGTCTTATCTCTACATTACCTCCCCACTCACTGACATTGCTCAACAATGCATTACCCAACTCCCCTAGCATTGACTTCCTGTTCTATCCATACATTACCTCCCCCACCCACTGACACTGTTCAGTAATGCATTACCTACCTCCCCTAACACTGACTTCCTGTCTTATTCCTACATTACCTCCCCACTCACTGACACTGCTCAGCAATGCATTGCCCATCACCCCTAGCACTGACTTCCTGTCTTATCCCTACAGTACCTCTCTCCACTCACTGACACTGCTCAGCAATGCATTACCCACCTCCCCTAGCACTGACTTCCTGTCTTATCTCTACATTACCTCCGCACTCACTGACACTGCTCAGCAATGCATTGCCCATCTCACCTAGCCCTGACTTCCTGTTTTATCTCTACATTACCTCCCCCACCACACACTTACTGACACTGCTCAGCAATGCATTGCCCACCTCCCCTAGCACTGACTTCCTGCCTTATCCCTACGTTATCACCCCCACTGACACTGCTCAGCAATGCATTAGCCACCTCTCCTAGCACTGACTTCATGTCTTATCCCTACATTACCTCCCCCACTCACTGACACTGCTCAGCAATGCATTGCCCATCACCCCTAGCACTGACTTCATGTCTTATCCCTACATTATCTCCCCCACTCACTGACACTGCTCTGCAATGCATTACCCACCTCCCCTAGTACTGACTTCCTGTCTTATGCCTACATTACCTCCCCACTCACTGACACTGCTCAGCAATGCATTGCCCACCTCCCCTAGCACTGACTTCCTGTCTTATCCCTACATTATCACCCCCACTGACACTGCTCAGCAATGCATTGCCCACCACCCCTGGTACTGACTTCCTGTCTTATCCCTACATTACCTCCCCACTCACTGACACTGCTCAGCAATGCATTACCCACCTCCCCTAGCATTAACTTCCTGTCTTATCCCTACATTACCTCCTCCATTCACTGACACTGCTCAGTAATGCATTAGCCACCTCTCCTAGCACTGACTTCATGTCTTATCACTATGTTACCTCCCCCACTCACTGATACTGCTCAGCAATGCATTGCCCATCACCCCTAGCACTGACTTCCTGTCTTATCCCTACATTACCTCCCACTCACTGACACTGCTCAGCAATGCATTACCCACCTCCCCTAGCACTGACTTCCTTTCTTATCCCTACATTACCTCCCACTCACTGACACTGCTCAGCAATGCATTACCCACCTCCTCTAGCACTGACTTCCTGCCTTATCCCTGCATTACCTCCCCTCTCACTGACACTGCTCAGTAATGCATTACCCACCTCCCCTAGCACTGACTTCCTGTCTTATCCCTACATTACCTCCCCACTCACTGACACTGCTCAGCAATGCATTACCCACCTCCCCTAGCACTGACTTCCTTTCTTATCCCTACATTACCTCCCACTCACTGACACTGCTCAGCAATGCATTACCCACCTCCTCTAGCACTGACTTCCTGCCTTATCCCTGCATTACCTCCCCTCTCACTGACACTGCTCAGTAATGCATTACCCACCTCCCCTAGCACTGACTTCCTGTCTTATCCCTACATTACCTCCCCACTCACTGACACTGCTCAGCAATGCATTACCCACCTCCCCTAGCACTGACTTCCTGTCTTATCCCTACATTACCTCCCCACTAACTGACACTGCTCAGCAATGCATTACCCACCTCCTCTAGCACTGATTTCCTGTCTTATCCCTACATTACCTCCCACTCACTGACACTGCTCAGCAATGCATTACCCACCTCCTCTAGCACTGACTTCCTGTCTTATCCCTACATTACCTCCCACTCACTGACACTGCTCAGCAATGCATTACCCACCTCCTCTAGCACTGACTTCCTGCCTTATCCCTGCATTACCTCCCCTCTCACTGACACTGCTCAGCAATGCATTACCCACCTCCCCTAGTACTGACTTCCTGTCTTATCCCTAAATTACCTCCCCACTCACTGACACTGCTCCGCAATGCATTACCCACCTCCCCTACCACTGACTTCCTGTCTTATCCCTACATTACCTCCCCTCTCACTGACACTGCTCAGCAATACATTGCCCACCTCCCCTAGGACTGAAACTTTTAAACGTTGGAGAGTGAGGGTTATTGTATTGTAAGGCTAAGATAAGAAGTGGATTGCATCCCATCCCTTAATTACCTTAATCTATTAATCTAAATAACTCAAAATCTAAATACAAAAGTGGATATACAGCATATAGGTGATTTTCAAAAGTTCTTTCCAGACCACCAAATTAGTTTTAGGAGCTAGGTTCCTTAAAGGAGCGGCAAACAATTTTAGGAAAAATATGGGCTTTTATTGCTGAGTAAAAGAAGGGTATTTCTGATCATGGCAGAGTTTTAATTTAAAGGTTATTACAGCTTAGTTTTTGTTTTTAAATTAAATTACAGTTTTCTGTTGTGATCACTTTGTGGTGCTGTTGATATAACTTTGTATGGAGAGCCGTAATCTAGGACTCAATCTGTCTCACAGACTGCATTCTCCCTGTTACCATACTGATTTTATATACAGTACTGTGCAAAAGTGTTAGGTAGGTGTGAAAATGCTGTAAGAATACTTTCAAAAATTGACATGTTAAAGGGATAGTAATGTTTCATAATAAAAGCAGCTCTAATTAATCATCATAGTATTTGGACGTTGGAGAGTGTTATATCAATTCTGTCAGAGTTGTAGTACAAGAGTAATTGAATGATAAAGTGTCCCCCTCCCGCCCCTTTTACTGATGTAACACTGCTCAGCCAGATCAGAAGGGAGGTGCCCAGGTAGATTGCAGAGAGGGACAATCTTCAATTAAGATAAGGGAAAAACCTGAAAAACTTGTCAAAGTGGGCAGGGCTTTCATTGTTCTCATAGGAAGAAGATTGTCCCCTTCTGTTATCTGTCTGGTCTATGGACTGGATTCCACATCCGAGAAGAGATGGCTTACACTAGGTAAAAGGGGGGGAGGGGAAACATTGCTTGTGAATATTTCTCAAACCATAAAGGTTTGAGAGATAAGACTTATATTGTTCTTCATGTTTTTTTAATGCCTACAAAATAAAATAAATATAAAATGAAGTATTACTATCCCTTTAATAGTTTATTTGTATCAATTAACAAAATGAAATTGCATGAACAGCATCTGTTCTTCTAGGTACACTTGCACAAAGTCAGGGATTTTGTAGGCAAATTGTCAGGTGTATGATTAAACAATTTCACCAAACAGGTGCTAAAGATAATCAATTTAATATGTAGTTTGAAACACAATAATTAACTGAAACAGAAACAGCTGTGTAGATGGAATATAATTGGGTGAGGAACAGCCGAATTCAGCTAACAATGTGAGGTTTAAGATCAAAAGTCATACACTATGGCAAGACTGAACACAGCAACAGACACAGGGTAGTTATACTGCATCAGCAAGGTCTCTCCCAGGCAGAAATTTCAAGTCAGACAGGGGTTTCTAGATGTTCTGTCCAAGTTCTTTTGAAGAAGCACAAAGAAACAGGCAATGTTGAGGACTATAGATGCAGTGGTCGGCCAAGGAAACTTAGTGCAGCAGATGAAAGACACATCATGTCCAGCAGTGCCATCAGCTTCAGAATTGGCAGAAAACAGCGGAACCCTGGTACACCCATCTAATGTCGAGAGAGTATAGTCAGGAGTGGTCTTCATGGAAGACTTTCGGCCAAAAAGCCATACCTCCAACGTGGAAAGAAGGTCAAGCAACTCAACTATGAAAAAAAAACCACAGGAACTGGGGTGCAGAAAAATGGCAGCAGGTGCTCTGGACTGATGAGTCAACATTTGAAGTATTTGACTGTAGCAGAAGGCAGTTTGTTTGCTGATGGGCTTGAGAGTGGTACAAGAATGAGTGTCTGCAGACAACAGTGAAGCACGGTGGAAGTTTGGGGCTGCATTTCTGAAAACAGAGTTGGGGATTTGGTCAGAATTAATGATCTTCTCAATGCTGAGAAGTACAGGCAGATACATCATGCAATACCATCAGGGAGGCATCTGATTGGCCCCAAATTTTTTTCTGCAGCATGACAATGACCCTAAACATACAGCCAAAGTTATTATGAATCTTCAGCATAAAGAAGAACAAGGAGTCCTGGAAGTGATGGTATGGCCCCCACAGAGCCCTGATCTCAACATCATCGTGTCTGTCTGGTATTACATGAAGAGAGAGAAGCAACTGAAGCTGAGGAACGGTGATTAGTTCTCCAAGATGTTTGGAACAACCTACCTGCCGAGTTCCTTAAAAAACTGTGTGCAAGTGTACCTAGAAGAATTGATGCTGTTTTGAACGTAAAGGGTGGTCACACCAAATATTGATTTGATTTGGATTTTTCTTCTGTTCACTTACTATGCACTTTGTTAATTGATAAAAACAAATTATTGACATGCCTATTTTTGAAAGCATTCTTACTTTACAGCATTTTTTCACACGTTCCTAAAACGTTTGCACATTACCGTACATTTGAGTAATTGAAGTGATTTTTTACCAAAGTACATGGAGAGTCTGAATACTGCATCGTCAAGTCATCCACCTCTTTCCCCATTTTCCCCCTTTAAACAAACACCGACACATTGGATGGGTTGAAAAGGCCACAGCATTTATTACCAAGATAAAACAATACTTAAGAAAATGTATTTAATGTATTATCAATTGAAACTGAATACATAACCCGTAAACTTAAACCCCCTAGTGCTTGCTAATACATAGTCATTACTTGACTTTAACCACATAATATCCACACTTATTAACACTACTTGACTGGGATCCATGCCACCATCCACCCTGACTATTTGAATGTGGCAAGTGTTAGCCCAACAGCCATACCTACGACTCTTAAGACCAAGCCTAAGAGACATGATCCTGTACCATCACCGCAAAGCCCCATGCTTTGCCCAGCAAGCACCCTGCCATGCTGTGACACCATAACACCACCAGACCAGCACTGCAAGCCACATATGCTCCCGCAATCCACCACCGCTTCAAACCCTATACCCATGTGCCCTTAGCACACACACCGAGGTGTGTACCCAGCACATGTCCAGTACAGGGGCGGGTGGGCGAGAACTCCACACTGTACGTTGTCTCCTTCACAATGGCTGTGGGACTTAACACGCCTGCAGCCGTCACTTCCTGTGCCACCCACAAGCTTCACATTACCCCAAACTGCCCCACTTCCTGTGTTACTGCCTCTTTCCTTCCTGGGCCCGTCAAGGCCCTCCACCTCATATGACTTGAGTGAGTCGGGGGTCCTTCTTTTCTGTGTTAATGATTGGGAGACAGAGGTACTGGATACCTGCTGGGACACACTTCACCACGATTGAGGGGAAGAGAAGTAGGTCATTAAGAGTGTGGTGAGCTACCTATGTATGTGTTTGCCCTTAGATATTCTTTCCTTTATCTGCCTAACATGCCAGCATATGCTAGGCAATTTGCACAAACTGAAAAATAAATAAAACAAAATGTCTCAAATTAGCTTTAAATAAATTATAGCTGACAAAAACAGATGATTTTAATGCTCTGTCAAAATGTCCTGTTTGTTACATAGTGTCAGTTCCACTTTAACCCTTTAAAGAGATAGTAATGTTTCACAAAAACAGCAGCTCCAAGTAATCTTCATAGTATTTGGACCATGGAGAGTGTTATTTCATTACTGTCAGTGGTGTAGTTCAAAAGTAATTGAATGATAAAGTATCCCCTCCTGCCCCTTTTATCTAGTGTAAGCTGCCTCCCCTCAGATGTGGATGTAACAGAGCGCCTAGTATCTGAGCTGGATACCTCCGTTAAAAGCTTCCATCTCTGCAAGAACACCCTCCCGGAAATAAGGATTGCCCTCTGCTCCAAACATCAGCCGAGACTGGATGAAGGATAGAACACTCTTTATTGAATGTAAACTCAGCTCTTTTCAGGGCTGGTAATAACATTAGCCCACCGGGCTGAACAAAGCATACAATGGGTTGTAACATCTGAGTCAACATCATACAGAAGAGCAGACATGATAACATTAACTTGAACAATGGGCTAGACCGTATAACAAAGGGCTAGGGGCTGGAATACACATGTGGACAATGGTCCCCCGGGTGGGAGCATCTCTTGCCAGGGTTTGAATATTCTGTTTCAAACCCTGGCCAATCCTGAACTCCAAATGCGGGAACCAATCCTGGCCATGGACGTCACACCAGCCGATAGCCTACCAGGGCTGTAGGGAGGGAAACCTGTCGACCAATCCTTGGGTCGCCTACTTTTCCCCATGTTAAGTTAATGGCGGACCTTTAACTTGGACTGGCCAATCAGGAATCAGCCGACCTTTAAAACCCTGGTGGCATTCGTATAGTCCTGCTGGCTTCTTGAATTCCATCTTTTGGAGCTGGTTGTTTTTCTTACAGTCCTTTGTAAATTATTTTAAGCCCTTTATTGTGAAGTGGAATCTGGTCTCTTGACTGGAACGATCACAGCAAGGGACAATCTTCTTACTGTGATCATAAGGAAAACCCTGTCCTCCCTGACAGGTTTTTCAGGTATTTCCTTATGTTCACTGAAGATTGTCCCTCTTTGCGATCCATCCGGACAGTCTTGCTGCTCTGAGCTAAGCAGTGCTACATCAGTAAAAGGGACTGGAGGGGGATACTTTATCATTCAATTACTCTTGAACTACAACTCTGACAGTATTGAAATAACACTCTCCATGGTCCAAATACTATGATGATTAATTGGAGCTGCTTTTATTGAGAAACATTACTATCTCTTTAAGTACCAGAGAGGTATGAAATGCATTTCTTTGCATGTGTTGCACAGCCTCCTTGTCCTTAATTGGTTAAAGAGAAGCAAGTCTCTATCCATACAACATTTTTAGAAATACCTGATTCAATTTTTCCTAGGAAACAACAGGGTCAATGATCAAGGTCACAATAATGTCATCTACTGCAGAGACATCAACTCAGCACTAGGATTTTAAATCAGTGGAGCCTGGTTGCCTCTACCAAACTATTGTTTTCCTTCCAATATTTTTAGGAAATAATGAATCCTTTGAATGACAGGTGGATAGAATAATGTAAATTATACCCAGTAATTCCCACATGATATATCTAGAAATAACCCATGCTGTTTCTGACATGCTGAGCTAAATGGACCACTGGAAAAATAACAAGCTTCAGAACGAGTGTTACAATCCTCAGAACTGTCGGAATCCAACTGTCAGTGACTGTTCAATAACATATAGATATGTATAGTGCACCACATCCACAGGGCTGTTCTATGAATGCTCATAGGCTGACTTCACTGCAAGAAAATAACCACTTGGGGCCAAGAGGTTAAAGGGACACTATCACCTAAAAATAACTTTGGTGATTTTGACAGAGTTGAAAATCACCATTATGTTATTTCAGACATTTTTTTTTATTGAGAAAACTAGTTTTGAGTTATTTAGATGTATAGGTTATGCTAATTATGGGGTTATGCTAAGTGAGGCATGTCATGCAAGAACTTCCTGTCTTACCACTACATTATCTCCCCCACTCAAAGACATTTAACTCATTCAGTTCTAGGGGACTTTAAGGGTTAAGTGTCAATGAGTTGGGATGGAAAAGTCAAGCTATGACAGGAAGTGCGTTCAGAGCATGCCTTAACCCTTTGAGTGCAAAGCGTTGCGTACCACTCTGGCACTCAAAGGGTTAATTATCACAACCTTATCATCTAAATACCTCAAAAATATTTTGTCAATAAAAATGTCTAACACAGCATTTCTAAATCACAGACAGAGTCCCTTTAAACACAAGCAACAACATACCTCCCAACATTTCAAATTTCCAAAGAGGGACACTTGTGTTTTAGGGGGAGTGGCTGGAGGTGTGGCTGTTGGACAGGGCATTAGCAAGAATTTTTAGGCTATTTCATGACCTATTGACACCTCCTTGTGTAACCTAATAAATGACTTCTAACAAGACCAAAGTATTTTATGTACACAGACTAATTTATACACATATATACTGATGTTTAAACAAACAATAATGTAAGTTTTATTGCTGTGGAGCAATGTGATACCCTTATATACACACCACACAATCTGGTTTCCTAAAAAGAGGGACATCAGGGTGGAAAAGAGGGACAGAGGGATTTGGGTCAAAAAGAGGGACTGTCCCTCCTAATGAGGGATACTTGGGAGGTATGCAACAAGCAACCTGACAACAAGCACTGATTGAGCAAGCAATATGCTGGTGAATCTATATGGCTTTAACATGTAATACCTTCACACCTCTACATATCTGCTGCATCTGTCATGATAATCTGTATTTAATAATGTGTGCATCAGACATGGGAACGTTTAAAATGACCAGACCCTGAGATCTTTGAAACATTAGCCAATAAAGTTCTCCAGAACATACATTTTAGGCATTATATCCTTGCTTCCTCTAATCGAGTGGTTCTCAGATTGGTCCACAGGGAACCTATAACATGCAGTTAATTAGCATTTTCCCTGCCTGAACATACAAAAGAGAAGCAGGATGCCCCCCCCCATCTCTCTGATAGAAATGACAGCAATTTAGGGAATAACTAAGCAGTTAATTGGTACAAGAGAGACAGTATTCATTACTGGGCTCCATCACCCTGAGAATGTGTCCCTTCATCCTGAGATTTGGGTTAAAAGCATGAGTCTCAGGCTCAAACCTTGAGAGCTCCCAGGTATGTGTGTAAGTATGTATGTATATATATATATATATATATATATATATATATATATATATATATATATACACTAGTTGAATAGCCCGTTACACTGCCACCCGGTCGCGGGGCAGTCACGCGCAGTAGAGACTGCCCGCGCCACGCCTGATACAGAGCTGGACACTCCTTCGGAGCGCCCATCTCTGTATCAGTCGCGGCACGGGCAGCCTCCACTGTGCATGACTGCAGCACGCGCAGCGTTACACACGATTTAGCGAATTATTATATAGGATATATATATATATATATATATATATATATATAAAACAAATACACAAAATATTGATGCACATCCAAATTTTCATCACCATTAACCCTTTACTCTGCGGCATTGTGCCTGCATATCACTGTTATATTAAAGATGAGGATTTAGTTACATTATATGGTCATATAATTCTAAGCTTGCCACCAATGCCAAGGTACCTCATTTTGGCAAGTACCTAACCATAATATGCTTTGTCTTATGAGCTGAATCTCTCCTACTTTAGGCATTTACTAACCTTAATTTACTTTATCCTGAGAGCTGAGTCTTGGTCAGCTTTACTCATTAATGGAGAGAGGCTCTCTGACAGGCATTATATAGAGTCCTAGAGACAATGAGCATTGCACCTGGGGGTGGGAGGGGTGCTTAAACCAATAGAAGCTGGTCAAATCCTCCAAAAGTCCAATTCCAGTCCAGGTTTTGGTAAGCACACACAAAGAAAAGCATACATTTAAACTTGCTGGAGTGCAACCAATTTTGATACATATATAAGAAATCCAGCGCACACTAAATTGAAAAGTTGCCTGGGTGCCAGTCAGTTGCAGAGAATGTGTAGTAAACGTGAAGAAACAACAGTACTCGCAGGACTTGATTGAGGATCACAACCTGTGCACTTTTATTATCAACTAGTCTAAAAGCCCGTGTACCCGGGCCAAGGTACGGTGATGTTAAGAGGCCAGTCCAGCTCTGCGTACTGCTGCCTCCTCACTGGCGGCACACGTAATGCAGTCATGTGCAGTAGAGACTGCCCAAAAGCACAGAATGCTCCCAGAATACCTACACCTCCCAGCATTCCTACACCTCCCAGCATTCCGTGTTTCCAGCATTCCTACACCTCCCAGCATTCTGTGCGTTCGAGCAGTCTCTACTGCACATGACTGCATACCTCCCAACATTTCAAATTGCCAAAGAGGGACACTTGTGTTTTAGGGGGTATTGCTGGAGGAGTGGCTGGTGGGAGGGGCATTATCAAGAAGTTTTAGGCTATTTCATGACCTATTGATACCTCCTTGTGTAACTTAATAATTGACTTATAACAAGACCAAAGTATTTTAGTTACGCAGACTCATTTATAAACACATAAACTGATATTTAAACAAACATTAATGTGAGTTTTATTGCTGTGGAGCAATGTGATACACTTTTATTCACACCACACAATCTGATCTCCTAAAAAGAGGGACTTCAGGGTGGGAAAGAGGGACAGAGGGATTTGGGTCTAAAAGAGGGACTGTCCCTCCTAAAGAGGGACACTTGGGAGGTATGTGACTGCATCGGACAAACATTCTAGCGTTTTATTATATAGGATATTTTGACCCTCACTGGGACCTTTTTCTAAAGGCCCCCGTGAGGGCTGAAATGTTGGTTATAAAAGAGCACAAGTTGTGATCCTCAGTCAAGTCCTGTTGTTTCTTCAACTTTGAAATATATATATGTAAATATCAAGGATTAAGGGAACCAGTTTAGAGTGGGCATGGTTACAGTAAACATTGTATTGTTACCTGACTACCTTCATAAGGATCAATCCCAACTAACAAAGAGGATACACCGTGTTCCTAGTAGTATATCATGTTATTGTTTTTCCTGAGTTCCTACTGGCTGAAATTATTACAGAAATGCTTGCAAAAAAAGAGTGAAAATTTTCCTAAGACCAAACTGAAACAGCATCCGAAGTTATAAATCAACCAGGGCGAAGGTCAATTTATAGCCACCTTTGAAAACAACAAAGTAAAATTCCAAATATAATAATAAAATGAAACAAATTGTTGTCATTGTCCTTTATAAGTACTGAATGAATTGCACGGATTAAAAAAAGTAGCACAACTGTCTGCAACTGAGATTGTAAAGCTGAGGACAGCGAAAGAGCAAAGTAATGGACTTAACCTTTTCAATGTCTATATAGATCAAGCTTGACAAAGAAATGTCACAAAGATATCGATTGTTAGGAATTTATTACATGTTTAAAGAGTAGAGCACTTTACAGAGGGAAGAAAGCATGCGGGGTTCCATCATGATTAGTAAAAATCAGAAGTCAAAGATTGGAACTGCAACTGGCATTATAAGAAATCAATATAAGGAGATGTCGATAAGGACTTTTGGATGAGGAAGGAAGAGCTTATAAGGGGGGAAATGTATGATTCCACCAGCCATGCTCACTGTCTGCTCTTATGTGTTAGAATGAAAATCACACACTTACACATTTGGGTTTATGGTAGAGCATATGATTGCTTTAGTGTATACCAGCACACACATTAACCCCTTAAAGACCCATGATGTGCCAGGACCGTCATGGGTTAACTTGCTATAAGGACCCATGACGTTCCTAGCATGTCAGCTGAACACCATTTGGGAGCCCTGAATCGGATGAAATTAAAAAAAATAATGCTCCGTGGTCATTAAGTGCCAGCTGCGAGTGCATGCGAACGGTCCTTAGAGTGATAGTGATACTTAATTTTTTGTTTATTTAGTATTGTAGGCATTTAAAAAAATATTAAGAACTATGTAAGTCTTATCTCTCAAACCTTCATGGTTCGAGAGATATTTGCAACTAAAGCTCCCCCCTCCGTGATGTCAGAGCTCTAGCTGACAGGTTTGGATTCTGGTCCGCAGACCAGCCGGTAGCTCTTCAGCAGAGCCGAGATCACGATCTTTAAAAATAACTACTTTATTAAGAAGTTTTTTTTAAAGATTGCAATCTTGGCACTGCTGAAGAGCCGCTGGCCGGTCTGCAGACCCAAATCCAAGTCTGTCAGCTAGATGGCAGACTTGACTGAAACAGCCAGGGAGACGGAACTTTAGTTGCGAATATCTCTCAAACCATAGAGGTTTGATTAGAGGATAGATTATATGTGTGTCACTGTTAGCCAGAGGTACTTATCCATTCATGGTCTGCAATGAGTGAGAACTAAAAAGAATTATAATTGTGCTTGGAAGTGCATGCAGGGGGAAGTCGAGAAGTTCACTAACCCAGTAAGGACCGGGAAAATCTGAGGTGGATTGCACTTAAAGGGATAGTAATACTTTGTTTTAACTTTGTTTTATTTTGTAGGCATTAAAAAACATTAAGAATGATGTAAGTCTTATCTCTCAAACCTTTATGGTTTATGAGATATTCACAAGCAAAGTTTCCCCTCCCACCCCTTTTACCTACTGTAAGCTGTGACAGAACTGTGGTGACTATAGTTGATTCCAGTACATTGCTGGAGTGCAGAGATAGTGGGGGGGTTGGGCTTTGATTCCACTCTACTCCAGGCCTGTGCTAAGGAATGTTAATTGATTCCTGCTGTGCTTCCTTGACCAATCAGAGGCGGTTATTGATGAGCCAGTTAAGAATGTAGGATTTCAATTCCTAATCTGCATTCTTATCCTGATAAGGATGCTGGTGGATGATTGGTCAAGCATAGAAACACTGTCCCAAGTCCTCATTTGCATGCTGATCTAGATAAGAGTCTCTGTAGTGTATAACCTGTGTGTTTGAGTCAATAAAGGAGAGTTCTTCCCTTCATCAAGTCTCGGCTGATGTTTGGGAACAGGAGGGTCAGTTTACTAGTGGAGTGTTATTCTGAGGGAGAAAGGAACTATAAAAGAGGTATCCAGCTTATGATACAAGGCGTCACGTTACAACTGGTGGCAAGCGGCGGGATTCGGCTTATCCCAAGGAACTGAAACTGAGACCAGCATCCAGGGGGAGATATAGCCTCTGGCTTGACCCCGGTCTCAGCAGCGCAGCAAGCAGTGGATGGAGCAACAGCGAATCTGAGACCAGCACCAGGGGGAGATATAGCCGCTGGCTTGACCCCGGTCTCAGCAGCGCAGCGAGCAGTGGGTGGAGCAACAGCAAAACTGAGACCAGCATCCAGGGGGAGATATAGCCGCTGGCTTGACCCCGGTCTCAGCAGCGCAGTGAGCAGTGGATGGCCAAAGCAACTTGGATATCCTGGAACTTGGAGTACTAGTATCCACTGCATTAGGAGGTACCTGGGATCCTGCCTGTGGAACATGGCAAATCTAGGACCAATGGGCGCTGTTAAGCCCAACTGGAGACGGATTGAGAAGCTGGTGGCATTGCGATGGCCGCTTCTGGGGGACAATCCTCTGCGGGATTGGGAGGACAGCATGGACTGCTTTGTGAAGGTGGAAAGTAAGCTACAGGATCAGTATATCGCCCTGTACCAGAAAGCGGAGCATAAGTATTACAGCATGATCCGCCCCTCTTGTTCTGCTGCGGGCAATGGATACAATGGCCCAGGAGTAGGATGGGAGGCCATCTGTGTCGACCCCAACTTTGGCAGCAAGGAGGAGAGTAGGTTTTGGGAAATCAGGGATGCCCGGGAGGAGATGATGGGGTTCCAGAATATCCCTGAGCTAGCAGAGGAGCTGGAGGACCTGGTGGAGCAAGAGTGGCATCTGGAGCGAGCTTACCAAGGCCTTATCCGGAAAGTTGCGAGGCATACGGGGGAGGGACCACGGGCGGCCCCCCCATATACTATACCGCAGGAAGATGTGGCCTGGCTGGCCTACCCGCCCTGGGATGGAGGCTCCGACCTTGGAATGGAACAGTCCTTTGAGACCTGCGACCCGGTGGGGTGGAGAATGAGGAATCTACTGCCCCACCTAGGACCCAATCCATCGGAAGAGACGGTGGCCCAACTTAAACTGTCGGTCGAGCAACAGTACTTTCAAGACATCCAGAGCCCCTGGGTTGCCCCATGCTGGGGGAGTGAGACAGTGATACGCACCAGCCCCTTTGTTACCCCGGACCTGAGGAGTTGGAATTCGCTGCTCCTCAGCCCCAAGAATGCCCCTGTACCAGGGGGTGGGACAACCGTCCCCCCTGGTGTACATTTGGCCCCTTCCCCTGTTTTTCCTACTGTTGTGAGTGAGAGAGAGCTCACCAGCAGACCCAAGAAGATGCTCCCTTTGTTAATGGACACTGCCCTGGAGAATGAGCAATGTGTGCTCTCCAGGGGCACGGTTGATACGACCCTGAGGAATGGGACTGCGGTCTTCCTCAGGGCAGAGAATGGCCCTGCGGTTTGTGGCCTGAAAGAAGAGGACCCCAGCAGACTGAAGGAGAACAGTGCTGCTGGCCCTCTTGTTGACCCTATGGACTGTGAACTGGTGGGTGGGAATGCGTTCCCCACCAGCCCCCCTGTGAACCCTGGCCTGGTGAGTAGAAGTGAGCTCCCCAGGGCCTGGGAAACCCCTGTTGCTGTGGATGAGACGCAGGTTCCCACCAGCAGCCCCTGTCCTTCCCCTTTATTATTGGATACTGCCCTGGAGAAAGAGAAATGTGTGCTCTCCAGGGGCGCAGATGTTATGGCCCTGAGGAATGGGACTGCGGTCTTCCTCAAGGCAGAGAATGGCCTTGGAGTTTGTGGCCTGAAAGAAGAGGACCCTAGCAGACTGAAGGAGAACAGTGCTGCTGGCCCTCTTGTTGACCCTATGGAGTGTGAACTGGTGGGTGGGAATGCGTTCCCCACCAGCCCCCCTGTGAACCCTGACCTGGTGAGTAGGAGCGAGCTCCCCAGGGCCTGGGAAACCCCTGTTGCTGTGGATGAGACACAGGTCCCCACCAGCAGCCCCTGTCCTTCCCCTTTGTTAATGGACACTGCCCTGGAGAAGGAGCAATGTGTGCTCTCCAGGGGCGCGGATGTTATGGCCCTGAGGAATGGGACTGCGGTCTTCCTCAAGGCAGAGAATGGCCTTGGAGTTTGTGGCCTGAAAGAAGAGGACCCTAGCAGACTGAAGGAGAACAGTGCTGCTGGCCCTCTTGTTGACCCTATGGACTGTGAACTGGTGGGTGGGAATGTGTTCCCCACCAGCCCCCCTGTGAACCCTGACCTGGTGAGTAGGAGCGAGCTCCCCAGGGCCTGGGAAACCCCTGTTGCTGTGGATGAGACACAGGTCCCCACCAGCAGCCCCTGTCCTTCCCCTTTGTTATTGGATACTGCCCTGGAGAAAGAGAAATGTGTGCTCTCCAGGGTCGTGGATGTTATGGCCCTGAGGAATGGGATTGCGGTCTTCCTCAAGGCAGAGAATGGCCTTGGAGTTTGTTGCCTGGAAGAAGAGGACCCCAGCAGACTGCCACAATGCAGTGCTGCTGCCCCTTGTGCTGTCCCTGTAGACTGTGAACTGGTAGGTGGGAGCGAGCCCACCAGCCCCTATGTGACCCCTGACCTGGTGGTTGGGAGCGAGCCCACCAGGCCGTGTAAAACCTTGGCTGTGATGAGTGGGACAACAGTCCTCATCAGCAGTCCCAAGCCTGTTGCCCCTTGTCCTGATACCCCAGCCTTGGTGAGTGGGACCACGGTCCTCACCAGGGATACCCTTGTTGCCCCTGGATCTTTTGACCCCAGCCTGGTGGGTGGGAAGTCATTCCCCACCAGGCCAACTGTTGATCCAGCCCGAGGGAGGGGGACCACCGTGCTCCCTAAGGAAGTTGGGAGTTGCCCCAGTTTTGCCAGCAGCCCACAGTCTGTTTGTCCTGGATTGGTGAGTGGGAGTGCGCTCCTCACCGGTCCTCTGGATGCCCCAACCCTGAGCAAAAGAGTCCCCAGTGTTTCCAGTACCCCTTTGGATGTTGCCTCAGCCCAGGAGAGTGAGAGCAGCATCCTCTCCTGTTCCCGTGGGGTACTTGCCCAACCAAAAGGGGGAGATGTCCCCAGCGTCCACCAAGGTGACCCCCAGGCCATGGGGAACCCAGAGACACTGTTGCCAAAAGGAGGTCCACCTTGTAGACTGGCTATGGACCCTGAGTCACTGGACCCAGACCCAGGAGGGTCTGACCCCAGCTCTGCGTGGAGCCTGGCCCAGGAGAGGCCTCCCAACTTGGTGATAGCCAGGACCAAGAGGTACACGTTTCCCTGGCCCAGGACCAAGGACCCCAGTTTTACTCCTGGCCCCGGACAAGGGGCTCGTTTTTTCTTTCCAGACCCCAGGACTGTAGGGGCTGGCTGGGGACAAGACTTTTGGGACAAGTACTGTTGTGGACATGGAACCACAGGCAGAAAACCCCGGACATCCCTAAATTACACCCGACTGGGTCTAATCGGGTATGCCGGACATGGATACAAGGGGGAGATATGTGACAGAACTGTGGTGACTATAGTTGATTCCAGTACATTGCTGGAGTGCAGAGATAGTGGGGGGGTTGGGCTTTGATTCCACTCTACTCCAGGCCTGTGCTAAGGAATGTTAATTGATTCCTGCTGTGCTTCCTTGACCAATCAGAGGCGGTTATTGATGAGCCAGTTAAGAATGTAGGATTTCAATTCCTAATCTGCATTCTTATCCTGATAAGGATGCTGGTGGATGATTGGTCAAGCATAGAAACACTGTCCCAAGTCCTCATTTGCATGCTGATCTAGATAAGAGTCTCTGTAGTGTATAACCTGTGTGTTTGAGTCAATAAAGGAGAGTTCTTCCCTTCATCAAGTCTCGGCTGATGTTTGGGAACAGGAGGGTCAGTTTACTAGTGGAGTGTTATTCTGAGGGAGAAAGGAACTATAAAAGAGGTATCCAGCTTATGATACAAGGCGTCACGTTACATAAGCCATCTCTTCTCAGATGTGGAATGCAGTCCATAGACCAGACAGATAACAGAAGGGGACAATCTTCTTCCTATGAGAACAATGAAAGCCCTGCTCCCCTTGACAAGCTTTTCAGGTTTTTCCCTTATCTTAATTGAAGATTGTCCCTCTCTGCAGTCTACCTGGGCACCTCCCTTCTGATCTGGCTGAACAGTGTTACATCAGTAAAAGGGGCGGGAGGGGGATACTTTGTCATTGAATTACTCTTGAACTACAACTCTGACAGTATTGAAATAACACTCTCCAAAGTCCAAATACTATGATGATTAATTAGAGCTGCTTTTATTATGAAACATTCCTATCCCTTTAAAGGGATAGTAATACTTTATTATTACAATCCCTCATCTTGTGGATATTTGCTAAGTAAATTAATAGCCTCCAGGTTCATCTCTCAAACCTTTATGGTTTGAGAGACAACCGAAAGCAAAGTTACCCCCTCCCTCCCCCTTCCCTGTGCTGACTGCAGGGATATCCGGTCTGACTTTCATCATGCGGCTCTGCAGCAGAGCCACAACGCTGACTTCAGGGAAGGGGAAGGCAGAGGAACTTTGCCTTTGGTTATCTCATAAAGGTTTGAGAGATGAACCTGGGGGCTATTCATTTATTTGGCAAATATGTACAATATGGGGGAAAGTAATAATAAAGTATTACTATCCCTTTAAGAACCGAAGCAATTTTGACTTTTTGATTGTTTCCTTGTTCAATTTTTTCCCCTCTAATTTTTTTATTCTGGCCACAAAAATTATATACCATTTTTTTTTTAAGCACAAGTAGGGCTTTCTTTTGACTCCATGCTTATATGGATAACCCACCATTTATTTTATGAAAAATAAAGAAAACAATTTAAAACATTGCTCCACAACAGTAAAAGTCCCATTAACGTTTGTTTAAACTTCAGTATATGTGTTTATAAATTAGTATGTGTAATTGTATACTTTGGTCTTTGGTCAAAATTATTTAAAAAAAACAAAAAACTAGATTGCTGTCAGTAGGTTCTAAAGGGACCTACATTTATCCTGATCCCAGTACTGAAGGGGTTAATACCCCCAACTCTTATAGTAAGGAAGAGTGAGGCAGAGAACAGTCACAAAGGCAATGTGTTAAACACATTATCTTTGTGAATGAAAAAGCCGGTACGTGTGACCGTTGTAGTAGCGATCACATGTATTGGCAAAATGGGGAATGAACGAAACTGAGCACTCCGGTTCTGGAATGCTCAGTTTCAGCCTCCCCAGCATGGTAGCAGCTTGCACTGAGGTGCGCTGCTATCATTTAACCATTGACATGCCAGGACTGTCATGGGTCCTTAAAGGGTTAGTAAAGCCCTAAATAAAGTTGATGCTATATGTTAGAATTTACAGAATTAATATAGTTGGAAAAAGTCCTATATCTCAAACCTTTATGGTTTGAGAGATATCCTCCACTAAAGATTCCCTACTCCCGATGTCAGCTGTAAAGCTGACAGCAGGAGATCTGTGTCGGCCGACACAAGGAGGCTCTTCAGAAGAGCCGCAATAGCGCGATTTAAAAAGAAATACTTAACTGCAACGGTCTACAAAGTGTGCTTGCAAACCAGGCCCACTTTGTAGCCCATTCCAATGAAGTTATTCTTTTTAAATAACATGATTTCAGATCTGCTGCAGAGTCACCGGCTGGTACCCGGACCGGGATCTCCTGCTTACAGCCGATGTCAGGAGAAAAGGAGGGAGAGGGGAACTTTAACGGAGGATATCTCTCAAACCATAAAGATTTGAGAGAGAGGACTTTTTCCAAATACATTATTTTTGTAAAATCTAACATATAGCATCAACTTTATTTTGGGCATTACTATCCCTTTGAGGAAAATTTACTCATGATGGTCATGGAACATCATGGATCCTTATGGGCCTAGAGAGGCAAGCGCAGGTGTAGAGGAAGGAAGATGATGGGTTGAGGGTGTGTACTCTCAACAGTTCAGAAATTAGAGCATAGGTGGTATATCCACCCAGTACCACAAACCGCCCATCCACCTCATGGGGACACAGAATAACGTGGATTGCCACTAAAAACTAGATAAGAAGGGTTTATAAGTAGGGGTCTTTGAAGGTACATATGGGGGCACTAGGAGAAAAAAAAATATATGGTAATTTTTTTCTTTTAACCCCCTGAGTGCCATAGGAATCTGCAACACCTTGCTCTGCAACTGCAATGGCACTCAAAGGGTTATAGGAGAAATAACACCCAACTTACCTGGCCAGAAAATCCTAATGGCTCCTATGACTTTTGCTCTTATCCCAATGTGCTAGAAATAACATATTCCATCGTCCTGGATGTCAGATCCATGGAGGAAGACATGACAGTTGTTAGCAGGACTGCAGGACCTCAAACCCCTCCCAATGTGCATGGTAATCATAACTGTAAGTACCAGAAGATGATGCACTCTGCCTGTTCTGTGTGAAAAAAACACCAGCAACTGTTATGTCTCCTAGTTCACAGGGGTCATTACTATTTTCTGGACTTAGTAAGGTAGCTGGAGGTCATTATTATTGGGAGGTGGTACTTCTCCTTTAATACATCAATCTCAAGTGACTAAAGATTTTTACAACCTGGATTCTGATGAACAAAGTGTGAGAAAAATTCAATTCCAGCAAATAAAGTCCATGTTTTATTCATTGGCAGCGCTACCAAGACAATAAAATGCGTGCATGTCGAGATTATCTTATCTTAGTGGATAACAGAAAAGAGAAACTGAGTATGTTCCTTTTTTTCATAGAAAATATCACACCCAGGAATCTGATCTCCTGTCTGTAGGTATCACTGTGCCAGGCTCTCTGATATGCCTGTAGATTCTGTACATCGCCATATAATATATTCCTGATGTACTGTCTGTAGGTATCACTGTGCCAGGCTCTCTGATATGCCTGTAGATTCTATACATCGCCATATAATATATTCCTGATGTACTGACTGTAGGTATCACTGTGCCAGGCTCTCTGATATACCTGTAGATTCTATACATCACCATATAATATATTCCTGATCTCCTGTCTGTAGGTATCACTGTGCCAGGCTCTCTGATATACCTGTAGATTCTATACATCACCATATAATATATTCCTGATGTACTGTCTGTAGGTATCACTGTGCCAGGCTCTCTGATATACCTGTAGATTCTATACATCACTATATAATATATTCCTGATCTCCTGTCTGTAGGTATCACTGTGCCAGGCTCTCTGATATACCTGTAGATTCTATACATCACCATATAATATATTCCTGATGTACTGTCTGTAGGTATCACTGTGCCAGTCTCTCTGATATGCCTGTAGATTCTATACATCGCCATATAATATATTCCATATAATATATTCCTGATGTACTGTCTGTAGGTATTACTGTGCCAGGCTCTCTGATATGCCTGTAGATTCTGTACATCGCCACATAATATGTTCCTGATGTACTGTCTGTAGGTATTACTGTGCCAGGCTCTCTGATATGCCTGTAGATTCTATACATCGCCATATAATATATTCCTGATGTACTGTCTGTAGGTATCACTGTGCCAGTCTCTCTGATATACCTGTAGATTCTATACATCGCCATATAATATATTCCTGATGTACTGTCTGTAGGTATCACTGTGCCAGGCTCTCTGATATGCCTGTAGATTCTGTACATCGCCATATAATATATTCCCGATGTACTGTCTGTAGGTATCACTGTGCCAGGCTCTCTGATATGCCTGTAGATTCTATTCATCGCCATATAATATATTCCCGATGTACTGTCTGTAGGGATCACTGTGCCAGGCTCTCTGATATGCCTGCAGATTCTGTACATCGCCATATAATATATTCCTGATGTACTGTCTGTAGGTATCACTGTGCCAGGCTCTCTGATATGCCTGTAGATTCTATACATCGCCATATAATATATTCCTGATGTACTGTCTGTAGGTATCACTGTGCCAGGCTCTCTGATATGCCTGTAGATTCTATACATCGCCATATAATATATTCCTGATGTACTGTCTGTAGAGGTCACTGTGCCAGGCTCTCTGATATGCCTGTAGATTCTATACATCGCCATATAATATATTCCTGATGTACTGTCTGTAGAGATCACTGTGCCAGGCTCTCTGATATGCCTGCAGATTCTGTTCATCGCCATATAATATATTCCTGATTTCTTTCTTGTAGGTATCACAGCATCCACCTATATAATATGCCTGCAGATTCAGTACATTGCTATATAATATTTTACTTATCTCCTGTCTGTAGGGTATCACTGTGCCAGCCTTTTTAATATGCCTGTAGATTCTTTACATCACATACCTCTCAACATTTCAAACTGTCAAGAGGGAGACTTGTGTTTTAGGAGATATTGCTGGGCCGTGACTGGTGGGTGGGGCATTACCGAGAATTTTTAGGCTATTTCATGACCTTTGACACCTCCTTGTTAATGTTGAGCGAGCGTGCTCGGCCGATGCTCGGATCGGCTCGAGCATCGCTCTGCTCGGCACATGGCGGTACTCGTACGAGTACCGCCATGTGCTCGCCCGACATGTTCGGGTTGCGGGGATCTGTGCCGGAAGAGGCACAGATCCGAAGACGCTCCGCTGGACCACCAGGGAATGGAGGTACAGGGGCATTGCGGAGATGAAGGGGGCATAGCGGAGATGAAGGGGGACATTGTGGAAGAGGGGCATAGACTCTATGCCCCTCTTCCACAATGTCCCCCTTCATCTCCGCTATGCCCGTCTGTCACAATGTGCCCCTTCATCTCCGCTATGCCCC
Organism: Rhinophrynus dorsalis; assembly: GCA_037306005.1. Taxonomy (NCBI): domain Eukaryota; kingdom Metazoa; phylum Chordata; class Amphibia; order Anura; family Rhinophrynidae; genus Rhinophrynus; species Rhinophrynus dorsalis. Next base: position 23,542,310 of record CM074724.1, read on the forward strand.
TCTTCCACAATGTCCCCCTTCATCTCCTCTATGCCATAGAGGAGATGAAGGGGGACATTGTGGAAGAGGGGCATAGCGGAGATGAAGGGGGACATTGTGGAAGAGGGGCATAGAGTCTATGCCCCTCTTCCACAATGTCCCCCTTCATCTCCGCTATGCCCCTCTTCCACAATGTCCCCCTTCATCTCCTCTATGGCATAGAGGAGATGAAGGGGGACATTGTGGAAGAGGGGCATAGCGGAGATGAAGGGGGACATTGACCAGGCACCCTCCGCTCATCAGAGCAGGGGGTGCCTGGTTTGATGCTCGAGTGCTCCCATTCATTTGAATGGGGCTCGGGTGCTCGGCCGAGCACTCGAGCAGCAGGGGGTGCTCGGTCAGAGCACCCGAGCACCCGAGCATCGCGGTGCTCGCTCAACACTACTCCTTGTGTAACCTAATAAATGACATAACAAAACCAAATAGTTTTATTTACACAGACTAATTTATAAACACCTATACTGATGTTTAAACAAACAAAAATGTGTGTTTTATTGCTGTAGAGAAATTTAATACACTTATATACACACCTCACAGTCTGATTTCCTAAACACAGGGACACCAGGGTGATACACTTATATACACACCACACAGTCTGATTTCCTAAACACAGGGACACCAGGGTGATACACTTATACACACACCACACAATCTGATCTCCTAAACACAGGGACATCAGGGTGATACACTTATACACACACCACACAGTCTGATCTCCTAAACACAGGGACACCAGGGTGATACACTTATATACACACCACACAGTCTGATCTCCTAAACACAGGGACACCAGGGTGATACACTTATATACACACCACACAGTCTGATCTCCTAAACACAGGGACACCAGGGTGATACACTTATATACACACCACACAGTCTGATCTCCTAAACACAGGGACACCAGGGTGATACACTTATATACACACCACACAGTCTGATCTCCTAAACACAGGGACACCAGGGTGATACATTTATATACACACCACACAGTCTGATCTCCTAAACACAGGGACACCAGGGTGGTACACTTATATACACACCACACAGTCTGATCTCCTAAACACAGGGACACCAGGGTGATACACTTATACACACACCACACAGTCTGATCTCCTAAACACAGGGACACCAGGGTGGTACACTTATATACACACCACACAGTCTGATCTCCTAAACACAGGGACACCAGGGTGATACACTTATATACACACCACACAGTCTGATCTCCTAAACACAGGGACACCAGGGTGATACACTTCTATATACACCACACAGTCTGATCTCCTAAACACAGGGACATCAGGGTGATACACTTATATACACACCACACAGTCTGATCTCCTAAACACAGGGACACCAGGGTGATACACTTATATACACACACCACACAGTCTGATCTCCTAAACACAGGGACACCAGGGTGATACACTTCTATACACACCACACAGTCTGATCTCCTAAACACAGGGACACCAGGGTGATACACTTCTATACACACCACACAGTCTGATCTCCTAAACACAGGGACACCAGGGTGATACACTTCTATACACACCACACAGTCTGATCTCCTAAACACAAGGACACCAGGGTGATACACTTCTATACACACCACACAGTCTGATCTCCTAAACACAGGGACACCAGGGTGATATACTTATATACACACCACACAGTCTGATCTCCTAAACACAGGGACACCAGGGTGATACACTTATATACACACACCACACAGTCTGATCTCCTAAACACAAGGACACCAGGGTGATACACTTCTATACACACCACACAGTCTGATCTCCTAAACACAGGGACATCAGGGCGATACACTTACATACACACCACACAGTCTGATCTCCTAAACACAGGGGCACCAGGATGATACACTTATATACACACCACACAGTCTGATCTCCTAAACACAGGGACACCAGGGTGATACACTTATATACACACCACACAGTCTGATCTCCTAAACACAGGTACACCAGGGTGATACACTTATATACACACCACACAGTCTGATCTCCTAAACACAGGGACACCAGGGTGATACACTTATATACACACCACACAGTATGATCTCCTAAACACAGGGACACCAGAGTGATACACTTATATACACACCACACAGTCTGATCTCCTAAACACAGGGACACTAGGGTGATACACTTATATACACACCACACAGTCTGATCTCCTAAACACAGGGACATCAGGGCGATACACTTACATACACACCACACAGTCTGATCTCCAGGGGAGGGCTGGTAACATGTGGCCTGGGGGGCACATACAATCAAGTGGCCCATTTCTACTATTGTTCAAGCCCACTGTCTCAGCCCTCCTCTTTTGTTAATTTTATAATTGCCATTAATATTGTGAAGTAAGGCAAATGATACCACAGAGCTTACAGTTGAAATGGAGCTACAGAGATTGCAATTTAAGTAAAAGTTAGTGATACCATAGAGCTCACAAGGGAAATGGGTTATGATACTACTGTGAATCCACTTGGATTGTAGCTCTATGGTATCAATGGTGTAGCTCCATTTCAATTGCAAGCTCTGTGGTATCACTACTGTAGCTCCATTTACAGCAGCAGGTGAGAAATTGAGTGAGGCAGTGGCCCACCAACCCGGACATATGACTGGCCCAGGGGGCAATCGCCCCCCTGCCCCCCAGGCCAGCCCTCCCCTGCTGATCTCCTAAACACAGGGGCACCAGGATGATACACTTATATACACACCACACAATCTGATCTCCTAAACACAGGGGCACCAAGGTGATACACTTATATACACACCCCACAATCTGATCTCCTAAAAGGAGGGACATCAGGGTGGGAAAGAGGGACAGAGAGATTTGGGTCTAAAAGAGGGACTGTCCCTCCTAAAGAGGGACACTTGGGAGGTATGACATAACCATATAATATATTCCTGATGTATTGCCTGTAGACATCACTGTGCCAGGCTCTCTAATATGCCTGCAGATTCTGTACATCTCCATATAATATATTCCTGATGTACTGTCTGTAGGTATCACTGTGCCAGGCTCTCTGATATGCCTGTAGATTCTATACATCGCCATATAATATATTCCTGATGTACTGTCTGTAGGTATCACTGTGCCAGGCTCTCTGATATGCCTGTAGATTCTATACATCGCCATATAATATATTCCTGATGTACTGTCTGTAGGTATCACTGTGCCAGTCTCTCTAATATGCCTGCAGATTCTGTACATCTCCATATAATATATTCCTGATGTACTGTCTGTAGGTATCACTGTGCCAGGCTCTCTGAAATGTCTGCAGATTCTGTACATCACCATATAATATGTTCCTGATGTATTGCCTGTAGACATCACTGTGCCAGGCTCTCCGATTTGCCTGTAGATTCTATACATCGCCATATAATATATTCCTAATCTCCTTCCTGTAGGTATCACTGTGTCCACCTATCTAATATGCCTGCAGATTCAATACATTGCTATATAATATTTTACTTATCTCTTGTCTTTAGGGTATCACTATGCCAGCCTATTTAATATGTCTGCAGGTTCAGTACCTTGCTATAAAATATTGCTGTGTCAGACTCTCTATATTCAGTATGTCTGCAGGCTCAGTAAATTGCTGTATAATATGTGCCTGATCTCATGTCTGTAGGGTATCACTATGTCAGCCACTCTAATATACTGTGCAGGTTTAGTATATTACCTTATAATCTCTCTGTAGCAGCCTACCTAATATGCCTACAGGTTCAGTACGTTGGTATATAATATATTCTTGAATAATATATTCTTGATATCTTGTCTGTAATACACCTGCAGTTTCAGTCCTTTGCTGTATAATATAATACTATTTATGATCTCTTGTCTGTGGTACATACCATCCAAGTGTCCCTCTTTAGGAGGGACAGTCCCTCTCTGAGACCCAAATCACCCTGTCCCTCTTTTCTACCATGTTGTCCCTCTTTTTAGGACTTCAGAGTGAGTGGTGTGTATATTAGTCTATCACATTGCTTCACAGCAATGAAATTCACATATGTGTTTAGTTAATCTTCAGTATATATGTTTTTAATTAAATCTGTGTAAATAAAATACTTTGGTCTTGCTCTAAATCATTTATTCAGTTGCAGAAAGGTGTGTCAATAGGTCACAAAGTAACCTAAAAATCCCCCGCCCACCAGTCACGCCCCCAGAAACAGCACCTATAACACAAGTGTCCCTCTTTGGCCATTTGAAATGTTGGGAGGTATGGTAGTGTATCACTGTGTCTGCCTATCTAATATGCCTGCATATTCTTTATATTGCTGTATAATATATTTCTGATCTCCTGCCTGTAGGTTGTCACTGTGCCTGCTTATCTAATATACCTGCAGGTCCAGAACATTTCCATATAATATCACTGTGCCAGCCTATCTAATATATCTGTAGGTTCAGATCATAGTCATTTATTACTGATCTCCTCTCTGTATGGTATCACTGTGTCAGATTATAAAATATGATTGTAGGCCCAGTACATTGCCATATAATATGACTGATCCCTTTCATGTAGGGTATCATAGTGCCAGCCTATCTAATATGCCTGCAAGTTCAGTACATTGCCGTATAACATATGAGTTTAGGGAGCAGGGCTCTGCATGGCCATCTGTTTGTTGATTAATCATTGGTCAGGCAGACTGATATTACATTGTGAAACAGAGACAATATTTCATAATGTTTTCCTCAATGTACTGTTATTACTTTTATGATGAACTCAACCAGACTGTTTAATCATGTGTCCAATGGTTGAAGGTTATAATGTGGGTTAACCCTTTAGATTCTAGTGATCTCCAGTACATTGTGAAACACTGCATTAGAAACCTCTCTAGCACCAAAATAGATTAACTCCTTGAGTACCAAAAGATTGGTTTTAAATTGAACAAAACGTTAATGGAAAAATTAGGTCAAAATAATCTCTGATCGAACATCTATTAAAACAGATTTGATTAACTCTTTTATAGCAGAAGGGGTACGCAACGCATTGCTTTGCAATGCATTGCGTACCCCTCTGGCACTTAAAGGGTATGCAATGTATGCATATGTGCTGTGCTCTAATTATATTAATTCTCCTATCATGTTATCAACAAAGTTCTATGGGGGGAGTGCAGTTAATGTTCAGGTATAAAAATGTCTAGTGTGCCGCAGACTTTTACTTAGGGTACCACTTTTTCTACAAAGACTTTGACAAAAATATGAATGCTGAGTTTCAATCTATATTTATGAAAATTGTAATGCAGAACATATTTATTTGATACTGATTATGAGATCTAAGAAGAACTATATATTTGTACAATTTCCCCTTCATTACAGCCTTAACAAATGAACTTTAATATTTTAGGGGTGCCCTGAAAAATCCTAGACTGGGTGTTAGAGATGACAAGCAAAGAAAAATTGAGAAACACTGTCCTAGAGGAAGCACATTTCCTGTGCAATCCTCACTTCCTGTTGTGTCTAGGACACTACAGTATTAGTGCATACCTCCCAAGTGTCCCTCTTTAGGAGGGACAGTCCCTCTTTTACACCCAAATCCCTCTGTCCCTCTTTCCCAACCTGATGTCCCTCTTTTTAGGAAATCAGATTGTTTGGTATGTATTGCTCCACAGAAATAAACTTGCATTAATTTTTGTTTAAATGTCAGTAAATGGGTTTATAAATTAGTGTGTGTAAATAAAATACTTTGGTCTTGTTATAAGTCATTTACAGTATTAGGTTACACAAGGAGGTGTCAATAGGTCATGGAATAACCTAAAATTATCTGTAATGCCCCGCCCACCAGCCACGCTCCCAGCAACACCCCCTAAAACACGTGTCCCTCTCTGGCAATTTGAAATGTTGGGCGGTATGTTAGTGCCAGACCAGGAAATGAGGGGTGCACAGTAAAACTGTTTCCTCCAGCCTGCTAAAAATGTCACGTTGAAGACAAGATATATTATGTTATATGCAAGGTATGAGACATTTCCCATATACATATAAGAACAGCTTGCATGTGGGTGTTACTGCTCAGTTAAGTAAGTAATACATTTCTTTACTTTTCAGTTTTATAGGGGTATTTATTTGCAAGCATTAAATCAATATTTTGTGTATTCCTATAACAAACATTCATTTTATGATGTTTTACTAATGTTAGCTGTTCCGTCCATGTCAATAAATCTCTTCCATATCTTTTACAACTCCTATAAACCAATAATGAGCAATTACATCATTATCAAGGCAAATTACTGTGATTGAGAAGTTGGGCACTACTGTTACTTGTTGTCTGGGACTAGGTAGCTGAAAGGTCACTGAAGCAGATTTACTTAGAAGGATACAAACAGGCAAAAGGATTGGGCTTGTACATAGTGAACTTGGTATAATTAATTTCAGCCCCAATAGTCACAACTATTAAATCAGTTCAGTGCTGGAGGGAGGTCAGCTAATACAGAATACGCATTATTAAACAATGGTTAAAATATAACTTTAAAGTGATAGTAATGTTTCACAATTTTTCCAATTAATTTTCAAAGTATTTCGGTTATGGAGAGTGTTATTTCAATACTGTCAGAGTTGTAGTACAAGAGTAATTGAATGATAAAGTATGCCCTCCCGCCCCTTTTACCTAGTGTAAGCTGCCTCCCCTCAGATGTGGAATCTGGTCTCTTGACCTGACAGATCACAGCAAGGGACAATCTTCTTACTGTGATCATAAGGAAAAACCCTGCCCCCCTTGACAGGTTTTTCTGGTTTTCTTTTATGGTCACTGAAGATTGTCCCTCTCTGCAATCCATCTGGACAGTTTTGCTGCTCTGAGGTGAGCAGTGTTACATCAGTAAAAGGGGCAGGAGGGGGACACTTTATCATTCAATTACTCTTAAACTACAACTCTGACGGTATTGAAATAGCAGATGAGAGTTGGTGCCGTGTTAGCTGTAGAAATACGGCTATATTTGCCTCCAGTATTGAAATAACACTCTCCATGGCCCAAATACTATGACTATTAACCAGAGCTGCTTTTCTTGTGAAACATTACTATCCCTTTAAGTGTAAGGTAGAATGCCACCCTACAACATTTTGGCAAAAAGACATTCCACGAGCATACTTTTGGATTATTTTAGTGCATTTTGTTAATAACTCGGTACGTGTGGGTTGTCATCACGCAGAACAACTGTGTAACTTATTTGCTTTAACAAGTGTTGGCGATAGGTGTGTCACTTGTGGGACCGCTATCACTCTTGTCACCCCCAACTAATTTGCGCAGGAGCAGTGGGAGACATGGGTATTATTATTGTTGAGGAGAATATTGTCTCGCTCCATAAGACTTCTACAACTCTGTTGTTCTATCCTTCACAGGCCTCTGCATGTTTAGCAGTGCTGTTACCAGAACTACTGCTAATCATCGTACCTCTGACATAATGTAGACATGTCTCCCAATCAGACCTGTGATTGTACTTCAGGGGGGATCTCAGTCTGCTAGGGGGATCTCAGTCTGCTAGATGTGATCCTTCTCTCCCCTGATCACATTTTTTTTACATAGACAACACATAGAAACATATTTAGCTTTTGGAATGAGAGTAAAGCGTCTCCATACTGTAGATATCATAGACTGAGGGGTTCCTTAGGGGCTTCTACTTATGACATCATTACTATTACAAGGGCTAAATGTTGTAATAATATTATTAGCAGTAGATGGCAGTACTGCTAAACATCAAACAGCACTCATAGGTAGGGTTTCTGATGTTGACCTGTGTTGCTGTTTAGTTAACATTAGTAAGTATGACTGGGTGGAGTTGGACTTGGAATTGGTGATAGTGATGACTGATATGATTATGTATTTTTAGGCTTAAAAATTAACTTGTCCAGGCTTTCCAGATGATCTGTCAAAGAGTTGAGGGCAGATTGCTCATTTTTCAGAGGCAAATCACTGAGTCTTTTCCTTTCAGATACATCTATTATTATATTATACCATCATCTCTCTATACTTGATCTGTACCAAAAGAAGGGGAGGAAATTGTAGGGACATAGTTTATATCAACATAATCAATATGGAGGTCAGAAGCATCTGCCACTATTTTCATATTAATGAAGGTATATTTAAAGGGATAGTAATGTTTCACAATAAAAGCAGCTCCAGTTAATCTTCATAGAATGTGGGCCATGGATAGTGTTATATCAATACTGTCAGAATTGTAGTTCAAGAGTAATTGAATGACAAAGTATCCCCCTCCCGCCCCTTTTACTGATGTAACACTTCTCAGCCAGATCAGAAGGGAGGTGCCCAGGTAGACTGCAGAGAGGGACAATCTTCAATTAAGATAAGGGAAAAACCTGAAAAACCTGTCAAGTGGGGCAGGGCTTTCATTGTTCTCATAGGAAGAAGATTGTCCTTGTTGTGAGCTGTCTGGTCTGTGGACCAGATTCCACATCTGAGCTGAGCAGTGTTACATCAGTAAAAGGGGTGGGAGGGGGATACTTTGTCATTGAATTACTCTTGAACTACAACTCTGACAGTAATGAAATAGCACTCTCCATGGCTCAAATACTATGAAGATTAATTGGAGCTGATGTTTTTGTGAAACATTACTATCCCTTTAAGTCTGTGAAAGTTTATTTTTACTTTTCCTCTCATCGTTTTAGAGAACGTTGATTTTTATCACTTGTTTGCTGTGAGGTGTCACTGTCACTGTCTGACAGAAGCTGGTGTCTCTATTGATAAAAAATCCTCTGCTATGACAGCAACACTAGAATGTGACACATTGTCTTTAGTATTAAATGGATAGTAATGTTTCATAATAAAAGCAACTCTAATTAATCATCATAGTATTTGGACTTTGGAGAGTGTTAATTCAATTCTGTCAGAGTTGTAGTTCAAGAGTAATTCAATGACAAAGTATCCCCCTCCCGCCCCTTTTACTGATGTAACACTGCTCAGGGAGGTGCCCAGGCAGACTGCAGAGAGGGACAATCTTCAATTAAGATAAGGGAAAAAGCTGAAAAGCTTGTCAAGGGGGACAGGGCTTTCATTGTTCTCATAGGAAGAAGATTGTCCCCTTCTGTTATCTGTCTGGTCTATGGACTGCATTCCACATCTGAGAAGAGATGGCTTACACTAGGTAAAAGGGGCGAGAGGGGAAACTTTGCTTGTGAATATCTCTCAAACTATAAAGATTTGAGAGATAAGACATATCATTCTTCATGTTTTTTTAATGCCTACAAGATAAAATAAAGATAAAATGAAGTATTACTATCCCTTTAAAAGGCTTAGTACGACTACTGGTGGAACATTCAATATCACTTTTACAAGCAGTCTTTTTGGGAGGTGAAGGAGGATCATCAGCATTAATTGCACAATGTGTAGTAAATATGATCTCAGTAATTTTTTTAGTATAATTTTACAATCCTAACAGATCCATGCATTCTTGTTAGTCCTTTCCCCTTACCCAATCCTCCATCATATTTGATGGACATAATGATAGTAGCCAAAAATCTCTGTTTGTATGGCTGTGCTGTTTGGGGGACAGAGTGGACCATGTTTAAAAATTATGATAGTAGTGTTGATTTTAACAGTAACATACATGACAGAGCTGTTAGCGTCAACACATCTGTAGTGTGAAATTAGTTGTACAGGACAGGAGTGCTGTCTGCTGTATGATGTATGCCTCTGTCTCTATTATCTGTCATTGTCACTCTTGTGGTGTCCCGCTCGCCCAGTGCCTTACCCTGGGCGTTGTTGCGGTTACGGGTTGCCTTCCCGGTCCCTGCACGGCTTCCACTGTTCTTCGCCGCATCCGGAGGCGGCGCACATGCGCATGTCGGCGGACCATAGAGTGGATGGGATAGAAGGTTTGTATAGCGTCTAATAGAGCTTCCAGTGCTTGGGTTCTCTCTCAGTGTGTTCCTGGACCTAACCTCAGCCTGATCCTGCCTGTGCCTCTGTGTGTGTGACCCTGACCTGCCTTGACCAAGCCTCTGCCTGATCCTGCTGTGCCTTTGTGTATGACCCTGACCTGCCTTGACCAAGCCTCTGCCTGATCCTGCTGTGCCTCTGTGTATGACCCTGACCTGCCTTGACCAAGCCTCTGTCTGATCCTGCTGTGCCTCTGTGTATGACCCTGACCTGCCTTGACCAAGCCTCTGTCTGATCCTGCTGTGCCTCCGTGTATGACCCTGACCTGCCTTGACCAAGCCTCTGCCTGATCCTGCTGTGCCTCCGTGTATGACCCTGAACTGTCTTGACCAAGCCTCTGTCTGATCCTGCTGTGCCTTTGTGTATGACCCTGACCTGCCTTGACCAAGCCTCCGCCTGATCCTGCCGTGCCTCCGTGTATGACCCTGACCTGCCTTGACCAAGCCTCTGCCTGATCCTGCTGTGCCTCTGTGTATGACCCTGAACTGCCTTGACCAAGCCTCCGCCTGATCCTGCTGTGCCTCTGTGTATGACCCTGACCTGTCTTGACCAAGCCTCTGCCTGATCCTGCCGTGCCTCCGTGTATGACCCTGACCTGCCTTGACCAAGCCTCTGCCTGATCCTGCTGTGCCTCCGTGTATGACCCTGAACTGCCTTGACCAAGCCTCCGCCTGATCCTGCTGTGCCTCTGTGTATGACCTGGACCTGTCTTGATCCAGCCTCTGCCTGATCCTTGTCCCGGGAGACCTGAGTGAGTACCTTTTCTTTTGGAGATTCATTTCCTCCCTGGGGACCTCTGAGTATAGTTTGTCTAAGTTAGGGTTATCCGGGGTTACCCAGCGGCTCCTCTGCTGGGGCCACTACATCTGGCTTCGCGGCCAGCACCTTTAGGCGGCTCAGCCGCAGCACAACCCTGGCCTAGGCAACCTACACTCCCTAGCTCCGCTCCCTAGCGTCGCCCCCTAGCAGCTTGCTCAGCGGCCTCTTGTTGGAGGAGCGTCTGTGTCCTGCTCTCAGGTACTCAGGTTCCTTCCTGTCCTCGCCTTTGGGTCTGACATTATACAAACGCCACCTTCCTTGGTCATGGACCCTAAGGATCTCTCAGCGGCATTGTTGCAACAGGGTGCAGCCCTGAAACAACATGCTGGACAGATTGTCCACCTAGACCAAAAACTGGACTCTATTTCCAACCTGTTGCAACAACTGCAGCAGAGGTTGGAGGTCTCTGGTGCTACGCCCGCTTCCCCTGTCCAAGCGGTTACACCCTCGGTTCCCACCGTTCGTTTGCCTTTGCCGACACGCTATGACGGTAATCCTAAAGAGCTGCGGGGATTCCTCAACCAGTGCCATCTCCACTTTCGCTGTCAACCCGAGGTTTACGCAGCACACCAGGCGAGGATTGCCTTTGTTGTGTCTCTTCTTCAGGGGAAAGCCTTGGCCTTGGTCTCTCCCTTGTTGGATCATCGGTCTGCGATCCTCGACGATTACGACGCTTTTCTCACAGCCTTTCATTCGGTGTTCGATACGCCGGGTAGACAGGAACAGGCCGAAGCTGCCTTGTTGGACCTCCAACAGGGTCAGCGCCCCCTTTGTCAGTATGCGGTAGAATTCCGCACCCTCGCTTATGAGACTGACTGGCCAGATAGCGCCGCAGAGGGCTTTGCGAGAGGTTAAATGACGAGCTCACCACTCGTCCAATACCCCACTCCTTAGAGGATTTAATTGCGCTCTGCACCACCTTAGAACACCGCGTTCAGGAACGTAGGCAGGAAAAGGAGCGGGACCGCTCCCGCCATCCTCCTCCTCGTCCAGCGGTTCATTTGGCTCCCAGATTCCTGACCCCTGCTGCTACCGAGCCGGTGGCGGAGCCCATGGAGTTCGGGCATGTACTTCGGTTGTCCGACTCCAAAAAATCCAGGAGGCGTTTTACCTCTGCTGAACAGAACTACGACGTGGGTAATCGGGAACTTCTGGCTATTAAATTAGCTCTGGAAGAATGGCAGTACTTATTGGAAGGCTCTCCCCACGAGATCTCCATCTTAACTGACCACCAGAATTTGGCCTACCTAGCTACTGCCAAACGATTGAACCCTCGTCAGGCCCTCTGGTCTCTCTTCTTTACCCGGTTCAACTACAAAATTTCCTACATACCTGGGAGTAAGAATACCAAAGCGGATGCTTTGTCCCGCCTTCATGAACCTCTTCCCACTACACCTTCCCCGATGGACACCATCATACCCCCTTCTCGTGTTCTGGCCGCACTTTCCTCTACTACTCTTCTGGCCATTAAGGACGCTCAGCAGACTGCTCCTTGTAGGGGGTCTTCTGATCCTTGTTCGACCCTATTTGTTCCTGCTCCTCTGCGCACTGAGGTCCTTCACTGGGCTCACCACTCCCCACTAGCCGGACACCCCGGGGTTAAACGTACCCACCACCTGCTTTCCAGATATTTTCATTGGCCTGGCTCTTGGGCCGATGTTGAGGCCCTCGTTGGTTCTTGTCCCGTATGCGCCAGAACTAAGACTCCGCACTCCCGACCTTTGGGTTTGCTTCATCCGCTCCCAGTCTCTTCCTTACCTTGGACCCAACTGGCCATGGATTTCATTGTGGACCTACCAGTTTCCCAGGGTATGACCACTATCTGGGTGGTTATTGACAGGTTCTCCAAGCAGGGACACTTCGTTCCTCTTCCGGCACTACCCTCTTCTGCCAAGTTGGCTGATTTGTTCCTTACTCACATTGTGCGTCTTCACGGCATCCCTCTTCACATCACCTCCGACCGTGGCCCTCAGTTCGTGTCCAAGTTTTGGAGGGCGGTCTGTGCCAGACTAGGGATACGGCTTCAATTTTCCTCCGGTTATCATCCACAAACCAATGGACAGACTGAACGCCTCAATCAGTCGTTGGAGTCCTATCTCCGTACCCATTGTAACCACAGGCAAGATGATTGGGTGGATCTCCTCCCGTTAGCGGAACTGTCCTACAACTTCTTACTCCAGACCTCCCTGGGCTGCTCTCCCTTCTTTGCTGCCCTGGGTTATAACCCTCGGACTCTCCTGCTTTCCCCAAGCCATTCTCTTGTTCCCTCCGCTGAGACCAGGGTTCAGTCCATGGCCCAGCACTGGTCCACCCTGTGCACCACCTTGCTTTCCTCCCAGAGTCGCCAAAAGGCAGCTGCCGATCATCATGGCGATCCAGCTCCTGTCTTCACTCCAGGCGAAAGGGTCTGGTTGTCTTCTCATAATATCCGCCTCCGCCAGCCCTCTGTGAAGCTTGGCCCACGCTTCCTAGGTCCGTTTCGAGTGGTGAAACGGATCTCCCCGGAGGTATACCGTTTGGCGTTGCCCAGGTCTCTCCGTGTCCATCCTGTTTTCCATGTTCCCCTGCTCAAGCCCTGGGTTCTGGCCCGGTTTCCTCTTCCTGTTGCTCCTGTCCCTCCTCCTGTCACTGTTCGAGGGCAGGAGGATTTCATCATCGATGACATCCTGGACTCCCGCCGGGTGCGGGGTCATCTCCAGTACCTGGTTAACTGGAAAGGCTACGGCCCTGAGGAGCGGTCATGGGTACCTGTGCGGGACGTTCATGCCCCGGCCCTGCTCCACCGTTTCCATGTCCGGTTTCCCGGCCGTCCCTCCTAGTGGCCTCCGGTGGTGGCCCTTGGGTGGGGAGCAGTGTGGTGTCCCACTCGCCCAGTGCCTTACCCTGGGCATTGTTGCGGTTCCGGGTTGCCTTCCCGTTCCCCGCGCGGCTTCCACTGTTCTTCGCTGCATCCGAAGGCGGCGCGCATGCACATGTCGGCGGACCATAGAGTGGATGGGATAGAAGGTCCGTCGACATTCTAGCCACCCTCTCCAGGCTCCTTCCGGTTTGGGGATCTTTATCTTCCTCCTCTAGCTCTATGTGGACGCGTTTGTATAGCGTCTAATAGAGCTTCCAGTGCTTGGGTTCTCTTTCAGTGTGTTCCTGGACCTAACCTCAGCCTGATCCTGCCTGTGCCTCTGTGTATGACCCTGGCCTGCCTTGACCAAGCCTCTGCCTGATCCTGCCTGTGCCTCTGTGTATGACCCTGACCTGCCTTGACCAAGCCTCTGCCTGATCCTGCTGTGCCTCCGTGTATGACCCTGACCTGCCTTGACCAAGCCTCTGCCTGATCCTGCTGTGCCTCCGTGTATGACCCTGAACTGCCTTGACCAAGCCTCCGCCTGATCCTGCTGAGCCTCTGTGTATGACCTGGACCTGTCTTGATCCAGCCTCTGCCTGATCCTTGTCCCGGGAGACCTGAGTGAGTACCTTTTCTTTTGGAGATTCATTTCCTCCCTGGGGACCTCTGAGTATAGTTTGTCTAAGTTAGGGTTATCCTGGGTTACCCAGCGGCTCCTCTGCTGGGGCCACTACATCTGGCTTCGCGGCCAGCACCTTTAGGCGGCTCAGCCGCAGCACAACCCTGGCCTAGGCAACCTACGCTCCCTAGCTCCGCTCCCTAGCGTCGCCCCCTAGCAGCTTGCCCAGCGGCCTCTTGTTGAAGGAGCGTCCGTGTCCTGCTCTCAGGTACTCAGGTTCCTTCCTGTCCTCGCCTTTGGGTCTGACATCTCTCAGTTTCAATTCAGATAGAATTATCTACTTGTCTTACTATCATTTCCCCTTTAATGAGATAGTAATGTTTCATAATAAAAGCAGTTCTAATTAATCATCATAGTATTTGGACTTTGGAGAGTGTTATTTCAATTCTGTCAGAATTGTAGTTCAAGAGTAATTCAATGACAAAGTGTCCCCCTCCCGCCCCTTTTACTGATGTAACACTTCTCAGCCAGAGCAGAAGGGAGGTGCCCAGGTAGACTGCAGAGAGGGATAATCTTCAATTAAGATAAGGGAAAAAGCTGAACAACTTGTCAAGGGGGGCAGGGCTTTCATTGTTCTCATAGGAAGAAGATTGTCCCCTTCTGTTATCTGTCTGGTCTATGAACTGTATTCCACATCTGAGAAGAGATGGTTTACTCTAGGTAAAAGGGGAGGGAGGGGAAACTTTGCTTGTGAATATCTCTCAAATCATAAAGGTTTGAGAGATAAGACTTATTCTTCATGTTTTTTTAATGCATACAAAATAAAATAAAGATACAATGAAGTATTACCTTTAAGGAAAAAGGTTTTTCTATTTTTATTTTAACTGTCCTTTCTCCCCACACACCCACACTTCCTGCATACCACCTTTCCAGAGAACAACTGGCTACAACCAATACATATGTCAGGCAACACCAGATGCCTCTCTTTGTCTGTCTGCCTCTACACTAGCTGATCTCCCTCCCAAGCTCAGACTGATAACATGCAGTAAACTTATACCCTTTTCATTCTGTTGTGTTAAGACAGTGGAAATACATGTGGAAACGTTTCACGTGTGTGGGCTGGAAATTATTATTATCAATCATTTCAATGGACTCATAAAAGCAGAACATTTCTTGGGAAATTCCTGTGTAAAGAAGAGAACATTATCATCCATCCCTACAGGAGACATCTCTAAAATCCACAGAGTAAAATAATAAACTTAAAGGATCATTTTGTTATGAAATAACATGTTATAGGGGCTTATCATGCAGATTAAAACAAGGGTATTTCTACGACTGGGAGACACTTGTTTAAATGTTATTACAGCTCACACATTTTAGCCCTATGAGTGCAAGGGAGGTATCCAACGCATTGCGTTGGATACCTCCCTGGTTCTCATAGGGTTAAACAAAACTGTTCGCAACAGTGACAACTAGTGTGCAGAAGGCAATTTTTAAAAATAATGAACTCTAAGGGAGAATTGGAGTCTTAGACTACAGCTCTTCATATCAAGTGAAAGGAAAACAGCCACTGGGTGCCATTATTGAAAAATTGCTATTTAAAGGGGATCTCTCACCTCTCTAAAAGTTTTCCTCTATGTAATCTTCTTATAACGTTAACATGTAATCTGTAATGGGGTTTTTTGGTTTAATGAAGGCTATAGCGAAATTTACAGTTTTAAAAATAAGTCGGCTATATAACTTCAGGACAGGCTGCGGCACAACTCTGCCCGCAGCCTGTCAATCTTTGTCTGTTCCTCTCCCTATGTAGAGCCTTGTTCCATCCTCCTCCAATGACAGAGGCTTCCTCCATGTGAGCGGAAGAGGTCTCATTGGCAAGAGAGAGTGCTCCATCTTACATGGAGGAGGTTGGAACCAGGTGCTAAATGGGAGAGCAGACGAGGATTGACGGGCTGCGATCAGAGTTGTGCTGCATTCTGTCCTGAAGCGACGTCGCCGACTCATTTTTAAAACTGTACATTTCGCTATAGACTTCATTAAATAAAAAAACCAACACAGATTACATGTTAACGTTATAAGAAGATCACATAGAGGCAAACTTTTATAGAGGTGAGAGATCCATTTAGCAAAAAAAAAACCAAACAAAAAAAAAGTAACACCATTCCCGTAACCTGTTCAATCCCAGTGATATTCAACGCGTTGCAATGCTCTGGATAACTCTATTGTGCTCAGAGGATTAAATGGAATTACCACCTCCACTAAAGTCGCCCTGCAATACTTAGGCAGGTGGCGACTAGCTTACTAATCATTATTTTACCTTTCAAAAGTGCCCACGAATAAAATTATCCTTAAGCTTCTGAGACTGAGGGCCAGGTTACTGCAGAGCCATCCGGGCCAGTGCAATGCCTGTGAAGGGCGAAGAGGATTGGCAGTGCAGGCGCACATTCAAGATGTCCGCTGTGATGCCTGTCTTCCGGTCTCGGAAGCTTAAGGATAACTTTATTCCTGGGCACTTTTGTGGATAACATTATTTTGCCATTATACAAATCAATGATAAGACCTAGTGTTGAGCGAGCGTGCTCGGCCGATGCTCGGATCGGCTCGAGCATCGCTCTGCTCGGCACATGGCGGTACTCGTCGAGTACCGCCATGTGCTCGCCCGCCATGTTCGGGTGGCGGGGATCTGTGCCGGAAGAGGCACAGATCCGAAGACGCTCCGCTGGACCACCAGGGACTGGAGGTACGGGGGCATTGCGGAGATGAAGGGGGCATTGCGGAGATGAAGGGGGACATTGTGGAAGAGGGGCATAGACTCTATGCCCCTCTTCCACAATGTCCCCCTTCATCTCCGCTATGCCCGTCTTCCACAATGTCCCCCTTCATCTCCGCTATGCCCCTCTTCCACAATGTGCCCCTTCATCTCCGCTATGCCCCTCTTCCACAATGTCCCCTTCATCTCCTCTATGCCATAGAGGAGATGAAGGGGGACATTGTGGAAGAGGGGCATAGCGGAGATGAAGGGGCACATTGTGGAAGAGGGGCATAGCGGAGATGAAGGGGGACATTGTGGAAGACGGGCATAGCGGAGATGAAGGGGGCATAGCGGAGATGAAGGGGGACATTGCGGAGATGAAGGGGGCATTCGGAGATGAAGGGGGCATAGCGGAGATGAAGGGGGCATTGACCAGGCACCCTCCCCTCATCAGAGCAGGGGGTGCCTGGTGTAATGCTCGTGTCGCCCCATTGAAGTCAATGGGGCTCGGGTGCTCGGCCGAGCACTCGAGCCTCAGGGGGTGCTCGGCCAGAGCACCCGAGCACCCGAGCATCGGGGTGCTCGCTCAACACTAATAAGACCTCACCTTGAGTATGCAGTACAATTTTGGGCCCCGGGTCTGAGAAAGGATATACTAGAACTAGAGAGGGTACAGCGAAGAGCAACAAAATTAATTAAGGGAATGGAGAACTTGACGTATGAGGAACGACTAGACAAACTTGGTTTATTTACTCAAGAGAAAAGACGACAAAGAGGAGACCTTATCACATTGTACAAGTATATGAGAGGTCAATACAAGGATCTCTGTGGTGAGCTATTCATTCCAAGGCCTGATCAGGTGACCAGGGGACACCCCTTGAGATTAGAGGAAAGGAGGTTTAAACTTCAGCAGAGGAAGGGTTTTTTACAGTAAGGTCTGTTAAATTGTTGAATTCATTGCCCAAGGAGGTGGTTATGGCAGAGACAATAGATACATTTAAGAGAAGATTAGATACATTTCTTTCCAAAGGGAACATACAGAATTATACTGTTTATCAGTAGGCAGATCAGGAAGGTCTGATAAAGACTAATTTAATTGGTAGCAGGAAAGCTATAAAATTCTCAGTTACTGGGGTATGAGGCGAAGGTTGAACCTGACGGACTTGTATCTTTATTCAACCTAATTTTACTGTTTACTTTTGAGAGGTAAAATAATGATTAGTAAACTAGTCAGCACCTGCCTAAGTATTGCAGGGCGACTTTAGTGGAGGTGGTAGATCCGCTTTAAAGAGCCTTATAACAGGGATGGAGGTACAGCAGAAAGCAGATTTTTTGGCACCTCTTTACTATAGTGTATTTTAATGGGGACATTTAAATTAGATGATTTATTCAAGAAAATAATATAATTTGACAGCTGCCCCTCTCAATTACGCTCTCTGGTTTATTAGAAATACAATTTCGCACTTCCCCCTTTGCTTGTTATGAAACATTTTGCCACATTTTCAGTGCTATTGCATCGTAATTACATAATTAAGCCTAATTATTATCCAAAGGCGTATTAGTTCTTCAGTGTCAGTCTGATCTGATACTTCCCTGTAGAGGGTGTTTGTTGTACGTTTGTACATGCAAATGGTGCTAACAGCTACTTCTCCAGCAGATAGGAAATTAACGTCTAATAGAAATGCATTTACAATGCTGTTCCTTAATCATCAACTCAATCTCATGTCACGTCTGGGAACTGCTATGCCACACACACTGTGTCATAGGCTACTCTGTAGGGGTAAAATAAAATAAACACTGAATGCACTGAGAGTTTTAAAGGGATAGTAATGTTTCATAATAAAAACAGCTCTAATTAATCATCATAGTATTTGGACTTTGGAGAGTGTTATTTCAGTTCTGTCAGAGTTGTAGTACAAGAGTAACTGAATGATCACTGCTCAGCCAGATCAGAAGGGAGGTACCCAGGTAGACTGCAGAGAGGGACAATCTTCAATTAAGATAAGGAGAAAAACCTGAAAAACTTGTCAAGGGGGGCAGGGCATTCATTGTTCTCACAGGAATAAGATTGTCCCCTTCTGGTATCTGTCTGGTCTATGGACTGCATTCCACATCTGAGAAGAGATGGCTTACACTAGGTAAAAGGGGCGGGAGGGGAAACCTTGCTTGTGAATATCTCTCAAACCATAAAGGTTTGAGAGATAAGACTTATATCGTTCTTCATGTTTTTTTAATGCCTACAAAATACAATAAAGATAAAACGAAGTATTACTATCCCTTTAACCCCTCGAATGCCAGAGACACCACCAGTACATTGCAAAGGGGGGAGATGCACTAAAGCATGATAAATAGGTGACATATCTTCTCCAGTTCTCAGGGTCAGATTTGTCTATAGGACAGCTAGGCACTGGACTAGGCGGCCATATTTTCAGGGGCACCTGGCAATTGCCCTGTCAATCCCAACAGCCCGCCCATCGCCCTCCCACTTTAGTTGTCCATAAATTGAATTGAATACATATGGTGCACAGCTTGCGTGGGCTGCGTATATAGAGCAGAAACCAGCTACTCATGTGGATTTTGCACAGTACTGTGAAGAATCAATCTAAAAATGGGTTTGGCTACAAAAGAGGGTGTATCCAGGGGTGTGGTTAAGTGAGCAGGTGTGGTTATGGGTGGGGCAAAGGTGGTGCCGGAGGGTGTTGTGCCTTGGGGGTGTCTGAGATGTAAACCCAGCCCTGTCATCTCCTTTGTTATTCCATGAAGCCTACGTGCTAAGGTTTCTCCAGCTTTGGATATCTTAGTGCATAGACTCCATAGAGTAAATTAGGAACTGTGATATAACTGAAGTCATCTCCGCTTTATCACCTCTTTATCATCCCATAGTGCATAAACCCAATGATGTTAAAAGCACCATTTAAATCAATGGGACATTTGATTTCTCCCCCCTGGTGCTGTTTTTTTATCACAAAATTTCTCCACTTTGTCTTTTATATATATACTAGCAACATGGGACGGCATTGCCCGTCATGTTATGACCATTGGGCGCACGTGTGTGAAATGCAGACACACTGATAAACACAGACATATGCAGCATACAGGCAGACACATACCATACATCCCAAGTGTCCCTCTTTAGGAGGGACAGTCCCTCTTTGAGGGCCAAATCCCTCTGTCCCTCTTTCCCACCCTGTTGTCCCTCTTTTTAGGAGGTCAGACTGTGTGCAGGGCCGGCTCCACCTATAGGCGAGGTAGGCGCCGGCCTAGGGCGCACACGTACTGGGGGCGCGGGCATGCAGCGGAGAAGAGCTGCGCCCACACACACCACGCCAGGAACCACAACACAGTCAGGTCTGTGTTGCTACAGCGCTCCCTCATCTGGTCGGATCTTTAGTAATGCAGAGCGCGCTGGGAGTCATGATCTCCCGCCGCGCTCTGCATTACTGAAGAGAAGACTGCGCGGGAGATACAGGTATGTGATGGGGGGCAAGTTGGAGCTGAGGAGGCATAGTGGAGCTGAGGGGGCAAGTTGGAGCAGATGTGGGGCAAAGTGGAGATGATGGGGGCAAGTTGGAGCTGTTAGGGGAAAGCTGGAGCTGAGGGGGCATAGTGGAGCTGGTGGGGGCAAGTTGGAGATGATGGGGGCAAGTTGGAGCTGATGAGGGTCAAAGTGGAGCTGATGAGGGTCAAAGTGGAGATGAGGGGGGCAAGTTGGAGCTGAGGGGGGGGCAAGTGGAGCTGAGGGGGGGCAAAGTGGAGCTGGTGGGGCAAGTTGGAGCGGATTGGGGGGCAAGTTGGAGCGGATGGGGGCAAGTTGGAGCTGCTGGGTGCATAGTGGAGCTGATAGTGGAAAGTTGGAGCTGAGAGGGCATAGTGGAGCGGATGGGGGCAAGTTGGAGCGGATGGGGGCAAGTTGGAGAGGATGGGGGGCAAAGTGGAGCTGATGGGGGTAAGTTGGAGCTGAGGGGGCAAAGTGAAGCTGAGGGGGAAAAATGGAGCTGGTGGGTGCACGTTGGAGCTGATGGGGGCAAGTTGGAGTTGATAGGGGCAAAGTGGAGCTGGTGGGCCAAAGTGAAGCTGATAAGGGGCAAGTTGGAGCTGGTGGGGGGCATCTCTTACAGGCATCTCCAGAACAGGGGCAGAGTGGCTCAGGGGGCAGAGAGAGGACAATCATGAAAAGAGGTTGGGTATAAGTAGGCAGGGTATAAAGGGGTGGGACACAAGGGGCGGAGCGAAATGGGCGGCAAAATTAGGTTTTGCCTAGGGTGGCAAAAATCCTTGCACCAGCCCTGACTGTATGGTGTGTATTACTTTGCTCTACAGCAATAAAGCAATAAACTTCAGTATATGTGTTTATACATTAGTCTGTGCAAATAAAATACTTTGGTCTTGAACTAAATCATTTATTCAGTTACATAAATAACCAGTAATAGGTCATGAAATAACCTAAAAATTCTTACTAATGCCCCGCCCACCAGCCACACCCCCAATAATATTACCTAAAACTAACGTGTCCCTCTTTGGCCCTGTGAAATGTTGGGAGGTATGCACATACACACAGTGAGCAGCAGAAACATGCAAAAGACATGTACACACAGACACACCGGAGATGCACACATGGACACACATATGTAACAGAGATGTACACACACAGACACGCAACATATATGAGCAGAAACACATGTGCTCATGAGTTGTGTACCCCTCTGGCACTCAAAGGGTTAAGGTATAGAGAGGCATGTCAGAGTTAAATAGCAGTGGGAAGTGTGTTCATACCTGGGAACACTGACTTGTGAAGTCCCTAGAGGGGACTGATGTGGTGCTGATGTGGAGAGACAAATGGGGCAATCTGGGTTAAAAGTGGGTGGGGCTTAATCGCGAGTAGGGGGCGGGGCTTAACATAAATGTGAAAAAGTGTTAGTAATAGGCTGGGGAAGGAGGAGAAGTGGGAGGGGAATGCAAGTTTACAGTGTGAGGGGTTTGAACACACTCCCTGAGCGGTAAAACTTGATACACAACCCTGTGGCAGTCAGTGGGTTAAGTGTGAATCTGATGGCTGTCTGTCCTGTGTCTTGCATGGCAAATGGTGACAGTGAAGAAGTAATTCAGCAATGAGGGCCTACCTTAACCCTTTGAGTGCCATTTTGTTCCCCTGGTGATGCAGCACCGTTCTGTGGCTTTACTACAGGTCCTGCTGAGGCCACTGGGAGTCAAGGTGAGTGACTGTGTGTCAGCCATCTTTCTTTCTGGCTTTGTGTGTGTGTATGGGTGTTTGGTGCTGTGTGAGTGGGGCATGAGTGTGTAATACCTGTGAACTTTTACTTGTGGAGTCCCTCATGTGGTGCTGATGTGGAGAGAGCAATGGGGCAATCTGGGTTAAAAGGGGGCGGGGCTTAATCACGAGTAGGGGGCGGGGCTTAACATAAATGTGGAAAAGTGTTAGTAATAGGCTGGGGAAGGAGGAGAAGTGGGAGAGAAATGCAAGTTTACAGTGTGAGGAGTTTGAACACACTCCCTGAGGGGTAAAACTTGATACACAACCCTGTGGCAGTCAGTGAGTTAAGTGTGAATCTGATGGCTGTCTGTCCTGTGTCTTGCATGGCAAATGATGACAGTGAAGAAATAATTGAGCAATGAGGACCTACCTTAACCCTTTGAGTGCAATTTTGTTCCTCTGGTGCTGCAGTACAGGTCCTGCTGAGGCCTCTGGGAGTCAGGGTGAGTGACTGTGTGTGTGTGTCAGCCATATGTATTTTTGGCTTTGTGTGTGTATGTGGTGCTGTGTGTGTGAGTGGGGCATGTGTGTGTGTGTGGTGCTGTGTGAGTGGGGCATGTGTGTGTGTTTGTGTGGTGCTGTGTGAGTGGGGCATGTGTGTGTGGTGGTCTGTGTGTGTGAGTGGGGCATGTGTGTGAGTTTGTGTGGTGCTGTGTGAGTGGGGCATGTGTGTGGTGGTCTGTGTGTGTGAGTGGGGCATGTGTGTGTGTTTGTGTGGTGCTGTGTGAGTGGGGCATGTGTGTTTGTCTGTGGTGTAGGAGCAAGTGGCGGCCATATTGTTTTTTTTCTGACTTTGATAGTGGTGGGCGGGCTGCATAGTGGGGGCGGGCCAACTCCCTGCATGATTGAATCACCCAATAGGAGTAGTAACTCCTGCTTTATGCCTCCCCTGGGTGTGTTTTGGCAGGCACAAAGTCTTCTTTTATATATATAGATATATATATATATATATATATATATATATATATATATATATATATAATAATAATAACATTTATCTAGCACCTTTCTCTTAGTGGAACTCAAAGAACTTTTAGCACATGCTCTTGGCATTAACCAAATTGGCAGCTGAATAATAGATGTTTTTATTACCCAATCAATGATACTTATTTATCAACCTCAGAAGGATAAAGAGCAGAGTTGACACTGCCGGGATTCAAACCTGCAGCCTTGAGTAGGTTCTGCCATCACTGAGCTATCTCACCAGCCTTATACATGACTTCCTCCTGTTATAAGAAATGCACTTACTATACCTCCCCTGTAATGTAAACCGTGGCACAGTAACTACAAATCTTGGTGCTATGTAAATAGACATATACTGTACATGCATGCAGGGATTATAACTGGTGTGCTATAGGTTACATAAAGTCACCCATATTTGTAATAGCCATTTTATTTAGAACTAGTTGAAGAGCCCGTTACACGGGCCACAGTGCCACTGCCAGCCGATCGCGGGGCAGTCATGTGCAGTAGAGACTGCCCGCGCTCCTCCGGAGCATCCAGCTCTGTATCAGCCGGTCTCTACTGTACATGACTGCGTCATTACACACGTTTTAGCGAATTATTATATAGGAATGATAACAGTTTATGATATTTAATTTTGTTGATTAGTTTATGCAAATTAGAAGTACTTGCTGGCACCTGCTTGACACTGACATTCCACACTGCTCTCCATCGCAGCGCAATCCAAAAGATGTGAGCGACTCATTGAGAAGGAATACAAGCAGATACTGCTTGTCCTATGGCTACTCGTGGCTTTGAAGAAGCACATTCCAGTTCTTGTGTCATTACAGCTGAAAAATTTCTGTCTGCGTATCAGGATAATCCCACGCAACAGAGTCTTCAGTTCCAAAATAAGAGACAAATCCCCTCTGCACCAGTTAACCACAGATGTATGCTTCAGCCTATTTTTGGCCTCGTGAGGAAGGTACAGTTGGTTTTCCAAGGCATCCAGATCAAGAGATACCACGTTTTAATTACAATTCATCTTTTGGGAGACACCCAAAGTGAAGACAAAGTATGTGAGAGGCTCTTGGGAAGTAATAAAAGCAGATATTGCTTATTCTACAGCTCATCACTGCTCATGAGCACCATATTTTTGCTCTATGTCTCCATTATAGTGGAGAAATGTCTGTGTACATTTAAGACTAAACCCAACCCATGGACCGATCCAGTCATGAAAGGCCAGGCTATTGATTTCTGCACAGGAATTACAGATAACCATAGATGTAACATTTCATCCGGGGCATGGGGTTAGCTGGTATGATCACACAGAGGGGACTTTCCTGACATTTTGGAGCTGGACTATCTTTCTGTAAATGGACATCTCTACTGAAATGCACTAAATGTGATGCTTCTGGGTGGTGACTAGCTGTAGAATGAGCAATATGTGCTTTAGTTCAACCTCAAGGATCATCAAATATCCTCTGGATTCCATTGCCACTATCACATGGTCCCAGCCACAACCAACTAATTTACATAAACTGACAAATAAGTAAAATTAAATATATCTCTCATTAACTATTCGTTGATATTAAAATGTTTTATGAAATTCTCAAAAAGCCCAAACTCTTCCTCTTGACGTCTTCTTAGAAAATTCATACTGGAACAAGTCTGGGGGTCCTTCAGTCCCACAATAGTAATCATGTCCGCCTCCACGGAGGCCACAGATGTTATATCCAACACTAATTAAAGCCTAATTTTGGGGAGCCAGTTCACGTAGAATTGATTATTAGTGGCCATTAAAGCGGAACTAACACCCCTACAAGATTTAGCCTCAATCGAAGTGTTATCATCCTTTATAACGCGCTGTGTAATTATTATTTTTTTTAAAGTGTTATTAAAGAATAAATCGTAATTGCAAAAAGTATCTGGTGACGTCTTCCCACAGAAAAGTGCATTGCGCATGACAGCAACAGAGCCGATCGGCTCTCTTGTAACTCCCACCGGCTACACAAAAACACCTACGTCATTAGCTTTAGATTCAAGTGAACAGGCGCGTTTACAGCTTTACAGTGATTACAATTAACAGGCGCGCCGCTCGAGCGTGCATGCGCAGAAGAGGAAAAAAAACGGCAGTGGGAGGATACTAACTTTTTGAGTGACGGCCTCAGGAACTGTTCGGACATGCGCAGTAAAATTTATTCGCAAAGATGGCCGCGTCTGCTTCTTCTCGCCGCTTGATAAACAGGTCAGTTTTATAACTATACAATTACTGCACAGCTGTTTTATATACATTATTAGGGTCAAGGTGTATATATTTCACTAACTGGTTAACGTTGTCTGAACATGATACTTCCGCTTTAACCCTTTGAGTGCCAGAGCCAAAGCAATGCGTTGCGTACCCCTCTGGCACTCAAAGGGTTACAATTTGAGACGTGAGCATTCATAAAAATCAGGAACACTTTGAATACGATTGGCCTCGCTTCTATATTAATGTGAATCTAAATGGATATTTGATTTGATAATGAGAATTCTACAAACCTTGAAATATCAATAGGATATTACCCATTTCATTGAAATTATGTTCTTTTTTATACTCTTATCTTGTTATTATGTTCTCTGCAATATATTTTTAGGTCTGAGTATTTTACATTCACCTTCAGATTCACATCTCTGTGTAAAATCAATGAGGAGTGCGTTATTGGATGTTTCATGACCTGTTGTTTACAATCGCATATAAAGAACAGTACTTTTTTTTGAACTTACACGCTGTTTTGAGAACATTTTGTTCCATTAACCCTTTGAATGCCTGAGGGTTAATGCAGCCATGTAAAATTCTAAATTAAAGGGATAGTAATACTTTGTTTTATCTTTATTTTATTTTGTAGGCATTAAAAAAAACATGAAGAACGATATAAGTCTTATCTCACAAACCTTTATGGTTTGAGAGATATTCGCAAGCAAAGTTTCCCCTCCCGCCCCTTTTACCTAGTGTAAGCCATCTCTTCTCAGATGTGGAATGCAGTCCATAGACCAGACAGATAACAGCAGGGGACAATCTTCTTCCTATGAGAACAATGAAAGCCCTGCCCCCCTTGACAAGCTTTTCAGGTTTTTCCCTTATCTTGATTGAAGATTGTCCCTCTCTGCAGTCTACCTGGGCACCTCCCTTCTGCTCTGGCTGAGCAGTGTTACATCAGTAAAAGGGGCGGGAGGGGGATACTTTGTCATTGAATTACTCTTGAACTACAACTCTGACAGAATTGAAATAACACTCTACAAAGTCCAAATACTATGATGATTAATTAGAGCTGCTTTTATTATGAAACATTACTATCCCTTTCAGTTAATTGCTTTGGTGTCCATTTTACCAGGAAGGAAGAGTGAGAAGTCCTACTTGTCTTGTGTGTGTGCTCCTATAGTGATATCTTTATTATGTTGTATATTAATGACGCTTTGAAGACTGATTGGAGCACATCTCAGAGTGAGCAGGGACACATAATAGAGAATTTCTATTATGGGAACTTTAAGGGTTAATATTTAGAATATATCAGGGTCACCTCATTTCATCAAAGAAAGGCTAAAAATAATTCAAAATTATAGGAGCAGTAAACTTGTTTTTTATGAAAAAATGTAACGGTGTTGCCTATTGAGTAAAATAAGGGCACTCCCTCTGCTGAGAGGTGCATATTTCCAGAATTATTACAGTTCAAAACTGTGTTTCATTACATTAGCAGTGCCCTCTAGTGGTCAAATTCCAATTTTTTTCATAAAAGACATTTACTTCACCTTTAAGTAATATTTACAAGGGCACATTAAATAATTTAATCATTCAAATTAACCCCTTAAGGACTACATGACGTCCTATGACCGTCATGGTCCTTAAATACTTAAGGACCGATGACGGTCATAGTAGGTCATGTACTTTCTGGTTACAGAGCTCCGCCTCTGTAAGTAAAAATGGGGCCTAAAATTGACCGCTCCAAGACTGGAGCGATCTCTTTCAGGCCCCAAAGCGGTGCACCGATACACGCAACAGATCGCGTGTACCGGCGCGTCGGCAAGGATCAAATTGGTCCTTATGGGACGGAAACGTCCCAGGACCGCTGGTACTTAAGGGGTTAAAAAATCAATTAAAATTACAAATCCTAGACTCTAAAATTTTCAAAATTGGAATGAGGGTCAAAATGGGATGACATTACAGGGTCTGTGCCCTCATTTCTTTTTCACAATTTAACCATTTGAGTGCTAGAGAGGTACGCAACGCATTGCGCTGCAATGCGTTGCGTACCTCTCTAGCACTCAAGGGGTTAATTTATAAAGTTCCCAGGCATGGTAATGTAGTGGAAAACATACGTATACAATTATCCGTACTGCTCAAAATTAAACATTTTGTGCAAAATAATTTCCATAAATATACACTTGAAACTCAATGTTCAAAGTTTTGTTTAAGTCTTTATCCTGAGTGCTCCTGGACAGCTGGAACATACATAACCTCCAGGCACGTACACTTCCCATATAATTACTGTAAGTTAGCCAGCAATGCTAGAGAGACTATCCGTGACTTATATCTTCCATATCATTAGTGCCTCCATTTGTACATATGCACCCCACTTCACCTCCAGGCACTGGTGTCCTCATTTTCATCTTCCTTTCCTGCCTGTTCCATGTCTCTGTGCAGTGAGCTGCCAAGTACAGAAATCTGGAGACCTATTTGTACCCTGGCACAATATTAACTAGTTTAAATTTAGATGGATTGTTTAAAAGTGCAGCAAAACAAATAGAGATTATTATTGGGTCAGTCCTATTTAACCATTTAAAGGGAATGTAATGTTTCACAAAAACAGCAGCTCCAATTAATCTTCACAGTATTTGGACCATGGAGAGTGTTATTTCAATACTGTCAGAGTTGTAGTTCAAGAGTAATTGAATGAGAAAGTATCCTCCTCCCGCCCCTTTTACCTAGTGTAAGCCACCTCCCCTCAGATGTGGAATCTGGTCTCTTGACCGGACAGATCACAGCAAGGGACAATCTTCTTACTGTGATCATAAGGAAAACCCTGCCCCCCTTGACAGTTTTTTCAGGTTTTTCCCTTATGATCACTGAAGATTGTCCCTCTCTGCTATCCATCCGGACAGTCTTGCTGCTCTGAGGTGAGCAGTGTTACATCAGTAAAAGGGGAGGGAGGGGGATACTTTATCATTCAATTACTCTTGTACTACAACTCTGACAGTAATGAAATAACGCTCTCCATGGCCAAATACTATGAAGATTAATTGGAGCTGGTTTTATTGTGACGGCGCAGGCCTTCTACTGATCAGTCTGTATCACTGGACTAGCGAGTAGCACTGGGGATCTCCTATCACATAGCTATTCAGCTTAGCCATTGTTCAGTCTGTATCACTGGAGTAGAGTGGAGCACTGGGGATCTCCTATCATATCGCTATTCAGCTCTGACACTGATCAGTCTGTATCATGGAACAAGTGAGGGAACACTGGGGATCTCTTTTCATATTACTATTCTGCCCCCCCGATAAATCTGTATCATGTGACTAGCGATGAGCACTTGGGATCTCCTATCATATTGCTATTCAGCTCCCCTACTGATCATTCTGTATCACTGCACTAGCAATTAGCACTGGGGATCTCCTATCATATTGCTTTTCTGCTTCCTAGCATTCAGCTCCTCCCACTGATCAGTCTGTATCATGGGACTAAAGAGGAGCACTGGGGATCTCCTAGCATTCAGCTCCTCCCACTGATTAGTGTGTCATGTGACTAGAGAGGAGCACTGGGGATCTCCTATCATATCACTAATGAGCTCCTCCACTGATTAGTCTGTATCATGGGACCAGTGAAGGAGCACTGGGGATCTTTTTTCCACATGACTATTGTGCTCCCTTGTTAATCGGTCTGTATCATGGGACAAGCGAGGAGCACTGGGGATCTACTATCTTTTTGCTATTCTGCATCCCCACTGATCAGTCTTCATCATGGGACTAGTGAGGAGCACTTGGGATCTCCTATCATATCGCTATTCAGTTCCCCCACTGATCAGTCTGTATCACTGGACTAGCGAGGATCATTTGGGTTCTCTTCTCAAATACATATTTTCCTCCCCCGCTGATCACTCTGATCCACAGGACTAGGGAGGAAACACTGGGGATCTCTTTTCATATGGCCATTCTGCCCCTCGAAGATCAGTCTCTATCACCAGAGCTAGTGAGTACAGGGAATCTATTGTCACATGGCTTTTCTACTCCCTCACTGATCAGTCTGTATCATGGGACTGGCGAGGATCACTGGGGATCTCTTTTCACATGACACTGCTTTTCTGGCGAATTGTCAGCTCTACCCTATTAAGGGGTGTATGTTTGCTGCATGAAACCCTCACTCGGTGTAGAGAGGGCCACAGCGAGTATGCGCAGGCAACAATATAATTTGAAAGGAGGAGAAATAGGATTTCTACAGACACAAGTAGGATACCCAGATGCAGGACTGAAGAGAACCCAGACAGTCACCCACAAAACGTATATATATATATATATATACATACATACGGGAAACCATGCATATACATAAAAAGAGAGTAATGTACTGAGTACCTGAGGTCCGCAGGGCGAGAGGCTGACCGGAATCCTCAGGAAACTGGAGGCTGGAGCAGGAGACAAGCTACAGGCTGAAGACTGGGGCAGGAGAATACTCGGACCCAGAGCTCAGGGACAAGCAGGATCAGAATCCGGTTGGCTAGCAGGGTACGGAATCGGCCAATAGACTCAGAGTCCAGGGACAGGCAGGGTCAATATCAGGCTGGCAAGCAAGGTACAGAATCAGGTAACAGGCTCAGAGTCCAGGAACAGGCAGGGTCAATATCAGGCTGTCAAGCAAGGTACAGAATCAGGCAACAGGCTCAGAATCCAGGGACAGGCAGGGTCAATATCAGGCTGGCAAGCAAGGTACAGAATCAGGTAACAGGCTCAGAATCCAGGGACAGGCAGGGTCAATACCAGGCAATCAAACAGTAGCTCCAGAAACTTGCAGGCAAGAACTGAACACACCGGAAGAAACTCAAGACTGAGCACCGGGTAGGACGTCGTGCCGCATTATATGCGGTCTATGGCCGACATCATTGCAGCCCGACGGCATGACCGACGCCGCAACGACGTAGCCTAGCGACGCCACCCGGAAGAAAATATGCCGCACGCCGCCCACGGCAAGCACCGCGCCGATACGAATGAACAAAGGCACAAGGGCAAAATTAATTGGGGCTATTAGGATTTGCTGGCCATGGTAATTTGACTGGAGGGTTATTATGAGGAAGTGTTAGTTTTCTATAACATTTTCATTTTTTTTTTTTTTGTTGGTTGTTTTTTTTTTTTTTTTTTTTTTTGCAGTATGGGTAAAAGCTTTTTTGCACATGTGAACAGTTAGTTTTCTGTTCTTTAATAAAAAAAATACAGTTAAGTAATATATTTTTTTTATAAGAGAGCTATATCACATACAGCTATTAGGAAAGCAATTGTAACAAGTAAGCACCAACATTACTCTTGTCTGCCAGATGCGTCCAATAAGAGAGACGCATTTCCACTGTCCTCCACACAAATGGTTCCATCTGAACATAAAGGCCTCAAAAGTTCTCTTTACTCTATTCACCTAAAACTGAAAGGATGAGAGAGGACAGGAGAAGAGGAACGTGGCATTATGATTACTTTCTTGGTATTATTTCAAAGATTTATCGAATGCTGGAGCAATTTTCCAGCTGTGTTAGTCCCATCTCTCAGTTTAGATGAGATTCCTCTGGCAGATATTGGGTAATTTTACATTTTGTTCCCTTGGCTGTGCATGAATATCACAGCTCATCATTACTTCCTTTTATCACGTAGCCTGCAAAGTATCCAGTTGTGTCTCTAATGCAGAGAGGCTTGGGACATGCTTAGATGTTCATTATTATTGGCATTAGAAAGCGCTAGCAATCTAGAAGGATGATGAAGTTTGAGGAACTTGGGAAAACCATTCAAACTGTTAACAAGTGACTCAGTTTTTATTATTACATTCTATGAATAACTGCAGTCAGTGACTCATGTCTCCCACAGAATGCAATAAAATAACTATCTGAACACCAGGGGAACTGTAGGTGAACATTCTGGCCACTAGAGGGCATTGTTAATGAAAAAACAAAACACCAGTTTAAACTGTAATGTTTCTAAAAAGATTTATCTCCCAGCAATCGAGAAAACTTGTTTTACTCAGCAGGAAAATCTCATTACAATATATCATTTATGCATTAAAACACCCCTGGATGGTGTTTTAACCACTTAAATGCAAGTGAAGTACCAAATGCATTGTTAAGCAATTCAATAGAAAGATCTCTCAATGTTTAAAGAGGCAGTAAAGGGTCAATGTAAAGGTATTTCAAACTATAGGTAGTTTCCATAGCTTTTAACACTTCTGTTCTCTTTCTGATCACCCTGCAGGTCTCCATGATATGCAGGATAGGGTGATGTTATTGTCATTCCTTAATTTGCTACTTATGCTCCATTTAAGCCCCTTGGAAAATAATTTGATGACCCAGTGCTTCTATGGGGAGGATAATGATGTTGCTTCCTCTCCCAGGAATGTAAGTGAAGCTCTGACATCATCCAGCCCACAAAAAGACAGAAATCTAACTGCAGGGCAAAAAGAGAGGGTATCGGAGAGTTTAAAGCTGTAAGAACTTGGTTCCAATACCTGTCAGGACAGCTAGAGAACCACATGTTGGCCATCTCTGCACC
This sequence comes from Rhinophrynus dorsalis, assembly GCA_037306005.1. Taxonomy (NCBI): domain Eukaryota; kingdom Metazoa; phylum Chordata; class Amphibia; order Anura; family Rhinophrynidae; genus Rhinophrynus; species Rhinophrynus dorsalis. The sequence goes on from CM074724.1 coordinate 23,574,292, forward strand.
TCTTTGGATACTATAAGCCATCCATTCTGTGGGGCATATTTGAAATCTCTCGGCTGTTAAAATTACACAGTTGTGTTCCAAAATTTTCTGGCTGCTGTACTGTTCACAGGCACCAAAAGGGTTAATTGCTAACCGAGTGAAGGAACACCATGTAAAAATATATTCTTCAGCTTTGAAACCGAACAGCAGATTGTTTCGTTATGATAATCAATTCAACCCTTTGGGTGCCAGAGAGTATCCAATGCATTGTAAACCAATGCACTGGATACCCATCTGGCACCCAAAGGGTTAAGGGAGGTATAGAGGTGGCCTGTGACTTGTAGCTCACCAGTTGTTGTTAAACTACAGTGATACAATGCACAGGCTATGATTGTAGTCCAAAAGTAATAGGTGAGTGACAAGCTGCCTGACTGCTGAGCTGTTCAGTCGACACAACCCAGACTATGATGTGTGGTATATACAGTAAAAATCACACTAAACTCTATATCATTCATCATCTGTCTCAATTGTATAATTTCACCAAAAACAGTGGCAGCATTATCCGTTTCACACACACACACATGCACGTACATACATAAACAGACACACAAACTCATACACAAACACAAACACCCACAGACTAGGGTGACCACATTTCCATTCTGCCATTCCGGGACATGTGGTCACCCTAGTCCCGTGGCTGAGGCTCCCGCCGGCGCTGACCATCTTTCTGAGGCTGCTCCCAGTGGAAACTCTTACTGTGTGTCAGCCTCGAAAGATGGTCAGTGCGGCGGGAGCCTCAGCCGCAGGTCTCACTTGCAGCGCCAGCATACCTGCTCCATCCAAGCTTTCTCACATGAACCAGTCCAGCCAGCCAATGAAATGTATTTGTTATATGATCTTCATTGGTTGGCTGAGCCAGCCAATGAGGACCATATAGCAAATACATTTCATTGGGTGGCTGGACTGATGCGTGTTGCTCCATTCCAGGATTCTTTGTTGTCCCGGTGGGAGTTGACCTGGGACGCGGGACACAGACCCCCAATAAGGGACAGTCCCGGGCATTCCGGAAAGTGTGGTCACCCTACCACAGACCCAAACACATAGACACGTATGCGCAAAAACACACATATACACACAGACATGCATACATATACACACACACCTAAAAATATGGAAACACACACCCATAGATATACATTCATACACACTTGCACACAGTGGCACTTTTTCTAACCTTTATTTTTTTATTTGTTTTTAACTGTAAACACAAACACATACACTTACAGATATACACCCATGCAAACACATACACTCATACATATACACACACACATAGATATAACACATATACCAACAGACACATGCACACATAAACACGAACACACATACATACATGTACACATCCTCATAAATACACACACAGCTAATATTCATCCACGTCAGTAACCCTGTACCTTTCGTTGGTGCCACGTTACCTTTTATCAGTTACTCTGTATATTTTTTGGTACTTTGTTCATCTAGATTAAAGGGATAGTATTACTTCAAAATTACTATCCCTCATATTGCAGCCCTTAATAAACTGAGTTAATTGACACCAGAGGCATCTCTCAAACCTTTATGGTTTAAGAGATAGCCGCTTTCAAAGTTTCCTCTCCCCTGCTGTCAGCGTTCTGCTGCCAGCAGGGAAATCCGGTCCCGGGACAGGCGGAGGCTCTTAAACAGAGCTGATATCTCGTTATGGAAGGTAAAATGATTCAGTGAAACAGTCTTCTACGTGTGCTTGGTTACCAAGCACACGTAGAAGACTGTTTCAATTAATCATTTTTCCTTCCATAAAGAGATATCGGCTCTGCTGAAGAGCTTCAGCTTGATTCAGAGACCGGATTTGTATTTCGTTTATAAACCTATTATGAACAATTTGAAGCAAATAATAAATTTCAAAGTAAATAAAATACGTCATTTATAATGAAAATTCCTCTAATTTTTTTTACTTCTTTAACTAAAATAACCTTTTTAATGTATGTTTTATGTAACTGTTTCCTAACGATTAACACGTAATAACAACCCTGGACAGACTACTTCCACAAAAGAGTGGTTTCAATAATTCCCTTTGTGACCAAATTTATTTAAAATATTTCTTTTTTTCTCATTAGAAATTGCAGAAAGTCTTTCCGGAATATGAATTGTATATATATTTTATTTAGAATTTCAGTTCAGCTTATTTTTTTACTTTGCCAATTTTTGTTGATTATTAAACTTGTTGTCAAGTAAATGTTCACTAGTCACTGTGATTGTGTTCACCATTTCTCAATGTTATTTTATTTTTTTTACCTAAAGGGTCTATCATTGGAACTAACTTCATTTCCATATGGAATAGCTCTCCCCAAATACTTGTATCTATTGGTTAAGACTAGTGATGATCGAGCACCCCGATGCTCGGGTGTTCGGGTGCTCTGGCCGAGCGCCCCCGGAGGCTCGAGTGCTCGGCCGAGCACCCGAGCCCCATTGAAGTCAATGGGAGGACTCGAGCATTACACCAGGCACCCCCTGCTCTGATGAGGGGAGGGTGCCTGGTTCATAGGAAAAGGTCAGAAAATGATGGAAACACCACAGAAATGGTTCAGGGACAGCATAGGGAGGATGTCTGGATGCATCTTGGACTCCAACGTCGCTGCTGGGAACGATGTTTCGCCCGTAGTACGCCATTTTTACAGACTGACCGTAAAACACACAAAAAGGAAGATAAAAACGATTTTAGGCGAAAAATTGTTACCAAACAGTATTTGCTGTATATTTACTTGAACTATCAGGATCACGTCCACTTCCCCGTCCCTTTTTACCCGCCTTCTTCATATTAAACGGAATATATGCCGGTAATCTGCGGCTAGGCACATGAAACAGAATGTGACGCTAATCTGCGGCTAGGCACACTAAACAATATGTGACGTTAATCTGCGGCTAGGAACACTAAACAATATGTGACGTTAATCTGCGGCTAGGCACACGAAACAGAATGTGACGCTAATCTGCGGCTAGGCACAGTGAACGGAATATGTGACGTTAATTTGTGAATTTGCACACTAAACAGAATGTGACAATAATCTATGGCTAGGCACACGTTTAAAATGGCCCTTTTTGTTGCTGCGTTGTAAAATATTTGTCCCTGTGCATCTAGTACAATGTCACCTTAGAACATGTCCCCCCCCCACAAAAAAATGAAATTCTGCCACCCCCAAAAAAAATTAAATGCTGCCCCCACACACAACAGTCATAAAAAGGACTTTTGGGTCTTGAAAGAGTTTCAACAATTTTATTCTCCCTACACTGACTTCCTGTGCATCTAGTATTATATGTCACCTTACTAATATCCCCCCACAAAAAAAAAGGAAATTGTGCCCCCCCCAAACAAAATATAAATGCTGCCCCCACACACAACAGTCCTAAAAAGGACTTTTGGGTCTTGAAAGAGTACCAACAATTTTATTCTCCCTACACTGACTTTCCCTGCCTGATCGCATCTCTCCCTGGCTAAGAATGAGCCGAACTCGCGCGTCGGGTGCTATACAGCACCCGATCACGGGTTCTGGCCAGCCAATCAGTGTAATGCCAGCAGCCAACATGGCTGCTGGCATTACATTGATGTCAGAGCCTCCCCGCACGTTTATTGGCTGCGCAGCAGCCGCGAAACGTGCGGGGAGGAGACCCGAACATGGCGGGCGAGCACATGCGGTACTCGTACGAGTATCGCCATGTGCCGAGCAGAGCGATGCTCGAGCCGAACCGAGCTTCGGCCGAGCATGCTCGCTCATCACTAGTTAAGACCACCATATGTGATATATGGATCCAGTGTCATTGCATCTTAAAGGAATAGTAATACTTAAGTATTACTAACCCCTATAGTAAAGTCCTATTAAAAATAAATGTATTGCCCCCAGTGTCATCTCTCAAACCTTTATGGTTTGAGAGATAATCGCTCCTAAAGTTGCCCTCTCCCTCCCCCTTCCCCAAAGTCAGCGTTGTAGCTGACTGAAGGGAAATCCGGTCATAGATCATCAGGTGGCTCTGCAGCAGAGCCGCGATCTCGTTAATAAAAAAAAAATCTTTCAGTAAAACAGTCTTCTACGTGTGCTTGCAAACCAAAAACACGTAGAAGACCATTTCAGTGAAAGTTTTCTTTTTTATTAATGCGATTATGGCTGTGCTGGAGAGCCGCCTGAAAGTCGTACGATTGGCTTCCCTGCAGTCAGCTAGAACGCTGACTACGGGGAAGGGGGAGGGAGAGGGCAACTTTAGGAGCGACTATCTCTCAAACCATAAAGGTTTGAGAGATGACACTGGGGGCAATACATTTATTTTTAATAGGACTTTAATATAGGGATTAGTAATACTTAAGTATTACTATCCCTTTAACCTAAAGCATCCATCAGAGAAATAGTTACCCATTTTTTTCAGCTTCTTTGGTATATAATATTAAAAATTTATTATATGGAACTAGTTTTAAAGCCCGTGTACACGGGCCAATGCTGGCAGCGCTGCAGTCATGCTCATACTGACTGGCTGAACACGACACGGCTGATATGGAGTGGGGTGCTCCGAATTCAGACCGTAGTGCTCTCTGCTTGGTCCCAGGAAGTTGCACAGAGAGGACTCTGGTCTGAATTCGGAATTCACCGCTCCATATCAGCCACGGCTCAGGCAGTCTGTACTGCGCATGACTGCAGCATGCACAACCGTCTCTACTGCGGCTTCTGACAAACATCCTTAGCGAATTATAATATAGGATGTTCTTGCAGGACTGTGTTCCAACAATCTAATGGTTTTTCCCAGAAGTTTTTATGGCTTATTTGAATATTGGTGATTATTAAACTTGTTGTCAAGCAAATGAAGTTCACTAGTCTCTGTGATTGTGTTCACCATTTCTCATTTTATTTTTACCCAAAGGGTCTATCATTACAACTGATTTGATTTCCATATGAAGTATCTCTCCCAAAAATTATTAGAAAATGTTTTACCAGGAAGATTTCTCTCGTTTTTAAAGTATGTGGTGGAGTGTTTACAGCAAAGAGTTGCGTATTTGCACAAATACAGAGACATAATATACATACTTAAAATGATATACAGTTGCATATTGTTTAATAAAGAAGCAGTTATACTTAAGCATTTTAGACTGGGAGAACAACTGATTTTTTCAGACAGGTTATTTAAGACTTTCGGCGCTCTGAAGAAAAAAGGGATATCGACCTGCTTCTTTCCTGTAGTGTAGAATAGTCAGTGAGATGGTAGCAGTGGAGCGGAGGTTATAGTTAGTATGTTGATCTGGAGTGATCATACTGCTCAGGTAGTGTGGAATAGTCAGTGAGTTGTTAGTAGCGGAGGTTATAGTTAGTATGGAGATCTGGAGTGATCATACTGCTCAGGTAGTGTGGAATAGTCAGTGAGTTGTTAGTAGTGGAGGTTATAGTTAGTATGGAGATCTGGAGTGATCATACTGCTCAGGTAATGTGGAGTAGTCAGTGAGTTGTTAGTAGTGGAGGTTATAGTTAGTATGGAGAGCTGGAGTGATCATCCTGCTCAGATAATGTGGAACAGTCAATGAGTTGTTAGCAGTGGAGTGGAGGTTATAGTTAGTATGGAGATCTGGAGTGATCATACTGCTCAGGTAGTGTGGAATAGTCAGTGAGTTGTTAGCAGTGGAGAGGATGTTATAGTTAGTATGAAGCACTGGAGTGATCATACTGCTCAGGTAGTGTGGAATAGTCAGTGAATTGTTAACAGCAGAGGTTATAGTTAGTATGGAGATCTGGAGTGATCATACTGCTCAGGTAGTGTGGAATAGCCAGTGAGTTGTTAGTAGTGGAGGTTATAGTTAGTATGGAGAGCTGGAGTGATCATCCTGCTCAGATAATGTGGAACAGTCAATGAGTTGTTAGCAGTGGAGTGGAGGTTATAGTTAGTATGATGATCTGGAGTGATCATACTGCTCAGGTAGTGTGGAATAGTCAGTGAGTTGTTAGTAGCGGAGGTTATAGTTAGTATGGAGATCTGGAGTGATCATACTGCTCAGGTATTGTGGAATAGTCAGTGAGTTGTTAGCAGCAGAGGTTATAGTTAGTATGGAGATCTGGAGTGATCATACTGCTCAGGTAGTGTGGAATAGTCAGTGAGTTGTTAGGAGTGGAGTGGAGGTTATAGTTAGTATGGAGATCTGGAGTGATCATAATGCTCGGGTGGTGTGGAATAGTCAGTGTGTTGTTAGTAGCAGAGGTTATAGTTAGTATGGAGATCTGGAGTGATCATACTGCTCAGGTAGTGTGGAATAATCAGTGAGTTGTTAGCAGTGGAGGTTATAGTTATTATGGAGATATGGAGTGATCATACTGCTCAGGTAGTGTGGAATAGTCAGTGAGTTGTTAGCAGTGGAGGTTATAGTCAGTAGGGAGAGCTGGAGTGACCATACTGCTCAGGTAGTGTGGAATAGTCAGTGAATTGTTAGTAGCGGAGGTTATAGTTAGTATGGAGATCTGGAGTGATCATAATGGTCGGGTAGTGTGGAATAGTCAGTAAGTTGTTAGTAGTGGAGGTTATAGTTAGTATGGAGATCTGGAGCGATCATACTGCTCAGGTAGTGTGGAATAATCAGTGAGTTGTTAACAGCAGAGGTTATAGTTATTATGGAGATATGGAGTGATCATACTGCTAAGGTAGTGTGGAATAGTCAGTGAGTTGTTAGCAGTGTAGCGGAGGTTATAGTTAGTATGGAGATCTGGAGTGATCATACTGCTCAGGTAGTGTGGCATAGTCAGTGAGTTGTTAGTAGTGGAGGTTATAGTTAGTATGGAGATCTGGAGTGATCATACTGCTCAGGTAGTGTGAATAGTCAGTGAGTTGTTAGCAGTGGAGGTTATAGTTAGTATGGAGATCTGGAGTGATCATACTGCTCAGGTAGTGTGGAATAGTCAGTGAGTTGTTAGTAGTGGAGGTTATAGTTAGTATGGAGATCTGGAGAGATCATACTGCTCAGGTAGTGTGGAATAGTCAGTGAGTTGTTAGCAGTGGAGGTTATAGTTAGTATGGAGATCTGTAGTGATCATACTGCTCAGGTAATGTGGAATAGTCAGTGAGTTGTTAGTAGTGGAGGTTATAGTTAGTATGGAGATCTGGAGTGATCATACTGCTCAGGTAGTGTGGAATAGTCAGTGAATTGTTAGCAGTGGAGGTTATAGTCAGTAAGGAGAGCTGGAGTGATCATACTGCTCAGGTAGTGTGGTAGTTTTGTAGAGAAGTGGTTATGAACCAATTAACACTGTGCTACTGCTTCCCACTCCTATATGCTAAAAGTACTTTAATCTTTTGAACAAAGTGGTGCACAACCCTCTGCTGCTCAAAGAGTTAAACTTTCAGGCCTTTCTTATATCAGCTAAAAAAATGAATAAATCAGGCCAAAATGTTGTGTTTAAAAGAAGATTATAATACTGTTCAATATGACTGTGATAGCCTCAGTACCCACCCTTGTAGATTGGGGGGTACCTATCAGGTAATTTATACTGGACTGGCCTCAAAGGATCACCAGACAGGTCTGGTCCATTTGCCACTGGATGTTGTTTCACCACTCAGAGGAGAGGTGGTCTACTGGATTGGAAGAACTTCAGGTGCAGCCAGCCTGTATCAGCTGGTTTAAGGCAGTGAGATGGGTAGGGATTAACACCTCTACCCACTGGAACAGGTCACTACAAAGAAGATATCATCCCCTCTGCTCCATTCTCAGGAGGAAAGAACAGATAGTACACTTGATCTTAGCCAAAAGGTTGAGTAGCAACCCCCAATAACAGAGGTGGTGTTGAAAAAGCCCAAGGTGCTGTACAGTCTTCATGTTGTACTTTCCCTGTGCTTCCCTTGATCCCATTCATGTACTGTGATCGCTTGTGGACTCAGTCAGTGCTCTTCGTAGGGCCTTCCGGCCGGCATTATAAAATTCTTCGATGCCCATCCAAAGAGTGCTCTGTGCCAGTGCTTCACCAAAACTCGTGTCCAGTTATTCACCTATCCAGTGTAAAAAACATAGGCAGGTCCCACCTCAGGCTTTCCACTCCCAGTCCTTTGACATACAATCAAGTACCTCTCCTTTCCCAGGATGCAAGAACAGATATCATTGAATTAGCCTGAGGATGCAAGAGCAGATATCATTGAATTAGCCTGAGGATGCAAGAACAGATATCACTGAATTAGCCTGAGGATGCAAGAACATATATCATTGAATTAGCCTGAGGTACTGTGCAATCTTGGTGCTTTACTCCAAGGATCCCCACACCTTATTTATGTCGAAAATGTTTTACCAGGAAGAATACATTGATATTTCTCTTGTTTTCAAGTATGTCCTGGAGTGTTTACAGCAAAAAGTGGCGTATTTGCACAAATACAGAGACATTATATATATATATATATATATATATATATATATATACACTAGTGTGAAAGCCCGTGTGCACGGGCTGTGGAGCAGTGTGGTAATGGCAGTACACAGAGCAGGACTGGCCTCTTAACATTACCCAGACCTGCTCTGCGTACCGCCATTACCTCACTGCTCCACGCGATTGCGCCGCCTCATTCACACGATGCAATCAATCACAGTAGAGAATGGCCGAACACGGGCAGTCTCTACTGCTCATGACTGCATCGTGACAAACTTTCCGGCCTTTTATTATATAGGATATACACACACAAACACATGTACTAAAAATGTTATATATAGTTACATATTGTTTTTAGATATAAAGAAGCAGTTATTTTTAAGGATTTTAGACTGGGAGAAGATCTGATTTTTTCAGGTAGGTTATTCCAGACTTTCGGAGCTCTGAAGGAAAAGGCAGATCGACCGGCTTTTTTCTTGTAGTGTGGTATATTGTGTCAATTGTTCTCCAAATATTTTTTTGCTATTGGACATGACCACTATATGTGATGTATGGATCCAGTGTCATCGCATCCTAATCTAAAACATCCATCAGAGGAATAGTTACCCATTTTTTCATCTTCTTTGGTACGTAATAGTAAAAATTGATTATTTTTATGGAATGTTCTTGGAGGCCTATGTTCCAACAATCTAATGAGATTTCCCAGAACCGTTTCCTAATTCTTATGACTTATTTGAATATTCACTGCCTCCTCTCACTTGGTGCTGGTATACTGTACATTCTGGAAATCAAAACTGTATTCTCAAAAGGCTCCCTAATTATCGTTTCAAAGGCTGTAATTTGTTAAAGATATATCATATTTTCCCTTTAATCTTTAATCTTCTGTCTAATTTCCCCTTTAATCTTTGTTTTACATTTTTTCATATATTTGTCTGTAATCATGACTCACGTTTCCTTTTGCGTTTATCCAAAATCTACATTATCTAAAACTGGTTTACAGGGATAGTAATACTTGAAAATAATTTTATATCGTAGCCCTTAAAAAAAACATGAAAAATGATATAAGTCTTTTCTCCCAAACCTTTATGGTTTGGGAGAGATTTACATGTAAAATTTAGTAAAGGTCTCTTTTCCTGGCTGTTTCAGCCAAGTCTGCCATCTAGTGGACAGATTTGGAATTTGGTCCACAGAGCAACCGGCAGCTCTTTAGCAGTGCCGAGTTCACAATCTTTGAAAAGAACTACTTAATTGGAACTGTCTACAAAGTGTGCCTGGCTTGAAAGCACACTTTGTAGACCATTCCAATTCAGAAATTCTTTTTAAAGATGGTGATCTCAGCACTTCTGGAGAGGCACAGCCGGTCCCGGGACTGGATTCCAAATCTGAAGGGTGGAGCAATGACATCACTCCAGGGGAAACTTTACTTACGAATATCTCCCAAACCATAAAGGTTAGGGAGATAAGACTTATATCATTTTTCATGTTTTTGTAAGGGCTACAATATAAAATTAACTTATTTTCAAGTATTACTATCCCTTTAAGCACACTGAGATAGTAAGATAACCCCTTAGCTTCCTTTAACCCTTACCAAATTTTGACCATTTATTTCTTCTTTTCCAATATATCACATGCATATTCATTTGGACTACTGTTCTCTTTCAGTTACTACCCATCCTGATCTCTTTGAGTCATTTAATAGCTCAATCCTCTGAGATGGTTGACATGGATTCATAGTAGTGAATAGAAGAAAGGGGAATAAAGAACAAGTGCCCCTATGTGGGATCAATGGGTATCAATAATTGGCCACCAACATCACCCCAAAGGTGTGTACTCACAAACTTGGTGGCCAAATGATGGCATATACCAAAATCGGCAAACTACTGCCCCCAGACACAGTATATCAGATGTATTGGTGATGATCCAGGGCCACTCTCAAGAAACACTCTCCCCCTGAGTGGCTGAAGACTCGCAGATATAGAGAACAAAACACACAAAAAAACAAGAGAGCGCCCAATAGTGTAATATAGTCAGTAATCAATATAAATATGTGAAAAATAAAGATTGCACTCACATGTGAAGATGGTCAGAAAGCTGATACCAGACTAACTGTCAAACAAGCTTGTGGAGAAACATCTCCGTCTCCACTTGGACAGCTATCAATCAGCTGCAGGACAAAAAACTCCAGAAGAAAGGCTGGATCCAAGAAGCCACGTTTAATGATTACAGTATTCAAATATAAAAACTATGAAACAATATTCAATATGTAGCGTTACTGTCAAGAAAATTCAGCATTTTCATCTGGATCCTCTATAACAAGTTTTTAGGAATCAGAGTTGGTAACATTCTGAACAACTACTGAATTTTTGACAAATATATCTGTTTAAGAGCACTGATTCTCCCAAGCCACAAGATTCTAGTGTTGTGCCAATATTCTAGTTTTTTCCACTTAATCTTAAGTAAGATTTTCACAAAACGCTTTAGGAGCTTTGTGTGTTTTTCTCCATTCAAGCTGGTATGTTTCAATATATTTTTTCAACAGGAAGTTGTTTTTAACCTTGTACAGATAAAATGTATTTTTATTGAACAATTCGTGGAGAAGCTGGCTGTTTGGAACTAGTGGGTCCGTTGTAGCACTCCCTTCCTGTGTCATTCAGTTTGTCAGAACTTGTAGCAAAGGTTGGTGGGAGTAGCTCTGGAACTGCAAAAGCTTATAAGACTTGGTGAGTTTAATTCCTATTAGAATGACTATAGACATCTTTTGTTGTGCTATTGTTTCTAGTTTTTTTTCAGACATGCAATTAAATAGTTTACAATTCAGACTCTCCCATCATGGATAATTTTGTTATGGAGTACTATTATACGTTTTTAAATAATGTGACTGTCCTCCCTTTAGAGCCCATGTTATGTATAATTTCTAGTAGGTATTTCCACCCTATAGAGTCAAAGGCCTTATGTATGTCCAGGCTTAGCAATAAGCATCTTTGTCTCTTAGTATATCGAATATGATGTCTTGGTTACCTTGTCTCCCCATTATGAAGCCTACTTGAACATAATGAATTATGCTGGCATAACTTTTTGTCTAATTGTGATACATGCACATTATGATAAGATCTTCCCGTCCATATTGATCAGTCTAATTGACATAGTTCCTTGTCTTTACGATACTTGTAAATTCATATTAGATTTAAAGAACTTAGCTCTTATGGTGTCCTCCTTTCCTCTTCCAACAAATAGTCAAACATTTTCAGCTTATGTTTTCTTAAACTCTGTATACATGTTTTATGATGGGGTGATGGACAACTATATTTAGTGTGTGGGAGGGGTCTGTTGGAGATGGGGTCATATGTGTTTGTGGGGACAGGAGAAACCTGCAGAAGTTTTGAAAGCTTTCCATTTGTTGGTTTATAAGGGCAGGGGAACGGAGACTTTGCTAGAGGACAACATGGTGGAGTGACCTAGCTGAGGGTGGCACAGAGACAAGGAGTGACATGTTTGTGTGTTGGGGAAAAACACTTGCTGAGGGATAAAGAGAACAATGATTAGAAAAAGTTTAAGAGAGACTTGGCTATATATATATATCAAAAAGAAGGGAAGCACTCTTTCAGGTTTGTTTGTCTAGGTGCTATTTCTACAGCAATGTCCATGGAATAACTACAAAGAATCAGGATGAATTTTAATCAAAAGATCAACATTTTGGTTACATTGAAATAATCTTCCAAGACAGAAGTAGCACCCAGGCAAACACACTGAAAAGTGTGAGTACTTCCCTTCTTTTTTAGATTATATATACACACATATGCAAACTTAGCAAACGTATGCGGATACTAGTAGCCAATGTTGTGGCCCTCCTTGGAAATGTTGAGTGCGTTGCCCTTGACTGTGCTTTATTGGATTCTCTACTTCTTAGTTCTCTCATTATAACTTCTTATAAAATCTCTCAAGCACTTTTATTATCTCTTTTGGTTTGAACGACTTCCCAGACAGCCTCTTCATTTATACCTATAATTTTCAAATTCATTTTTTTTGACTGTTCAGTTCTTTCCTAATGGAGTACATTGGTTATTAGTCCACAAATTGTATTTGGCTGCCAGTCATGAAACATGTTTCTTTGTCTTGGTTTCTGTTTGTTTTTTTAGTCTGTTTACACCAAGGTATCCTAGGCTTTTTTTTTGTTCCACTCATGCAATTTCTTTATTTTTGACTGCACACTTTCTAAAATTGTCTGTAGTTTTCTTTTCTAGGTTTCTCTCTACATCATATGCCCTAACTGTGTATTTATCAAGTCCTATCCTCCTGTACAGTTTTGGAATACTTAATATTGCCTTCAGTTTGAGTTATCTTTTGACATTAGTAGTAAAGTATTCAGCCTCAAGTTAAATCTCCTGTTTTAATGTAGGACACATACTTCCAGCAACACAGCACTATGGTCTATCCAGCATTGTTTGATCTACTCAATCTTCCTTACCTTTAGCAATAAAGATTATTCTACCAGGATACAATCTTTGAATATGTATTAAGAATATTCTTGGGTTTAATTCCCACCAATCATCATACAGTGAGCATTAAATTAGATTTATCTATGTATTTATTTAGAAAATGTTTTAACAGGAAGAATACATTTAGATTTCTCTCTCAAGTACGTCCCAGAGAGATCTTACAGTAAAAAGTTACATATTTACACACTTTTTAGGTACTTGATTTTTACCTCCTGTCAAGGTTTGTCTGAGCTTCTCTACCTCTGCTGATTGATTCTGCTGCCTGAGTTAAATCTAGAGCTCTGCTGTTGATTGCTGCTGTCTTCCCTTTCCTGAGTCAGGCTGAATCAGCTGAACTCTCCCAGGGTATTTAAAGTAGCTTGGCTCACTTCCTCATTGTCCTTGTGTTGTTGTTGCTGGCTGCTGTGGAGTCTCCTGCGCTCCTGTTTCTCTGTGTATGACCTGGCTTCCTCTGACCATCCTTCTGGCTCCTGACTCCTGGCTTGTCCTGACATCACTGACTTCTGTGTTCCTGACTCCGGCTTGGCTAAGTACCCGCCTTGGTTCGTGACCCTGTCTTGTCTTTTGCTTTATGGATCACCATTCTGTTTTGTTTGTTTTTTGTTACTTTAATAAAGGTGTTTTGCATTTTTTATTTTTTTTGTGTCTATCTGGTTCCTGGTCCCTAACACCTCCTTTGAAGTGTTTCCCAGTCCAGTGTTTGACCGAGACATAGGCTAAAATTCATGTCAACGATTAGCATTCCCTTCAATACTTTATTCTCTATGTCTTTGAAAAAAATCACTTATCTGTCTTGGAGGACCACAAATTTTAATTATGCCGCACGGCGTAACTTTAATTTACCCACCCATAGTAAGTACTGTTCATGTTCATCTCTAATCAGTTTCTCTGTTACACAACAGATAAGTTTTAAAAGTATTTGTCCAATATTCTGATTTTCCTAGCTTCTCCCACTACAAATTAATTCAAAATGTCTCTAAAACATATTATTAATGTAAAGTGATTAGCTAACACAATCATATTGTATATTAACTGTACCTCACTGTAAAACAGGAGACTCTAACGTTAATTCAATGCAGAAGATTAAATGGATTAGTAATAGTGATGATCGAGCACCCCAATGCTCGGGTGTTCGGGTGCTCTGGCCGAGCGCCCCCGGAGGCTCGAGTGCTCGGCCGAGCACCCGAGCCCCATTGAAGTCAATGGGAGGACTCGAGCATTACACCAGGCACCCCCTGCTCTGATGAGGGGAGGGTGCCTGGTTCATAGGAAAAGGTCAGAAAATGATGGAAACACCACAGAAATGGTTCAGGGACAGCATAGGGAGGATGTCTGGATGCATCTTGGACTCCAACATCGCTGCTGGGAACGATGTTTCGCCCGTAGTACGCCATTTTTACAGACTGACAGTAAAACACACAAAAAGGAAGATAAAAACGAGTTTAGGCGAAAAAATGTTACCAAACAGTATTTGCTGTATATTTACTTGTATATCATCTGCAAATTCTGCAAAAAATTTCATCGATTTTTCGGAACTGGGGCCATGATTAAGAGGGAAACGTGCGCAGCGTAAAGCAGGTGTTCAACGTGGTTATGGCCCGGGTAAGGTACAGCATTCAGGAACGGAGGCCGCAGCTACCACAGGTTTTACAACATGTCCGTTTGCCCTTGTTAAGTCCAAAATTTATAGTCGGAACAGTGGGGTCTGATCCATTGAGTAAAAGTGACGAAGTGACTTAGTGGATGAAGCCAAGAACTACCTTCTGCTCTGTCGAACACCCCAGCCCTCTTTAATTCAATGGGAGGACCTGAGGCACTCCGATACAACCTGTATATCACAAAATGGAGGGCCTCATTCACATTGTGGTACAATAGTTCAGGTAGTGGTCCAACACTCATAAAGCCTATGCACTAAGTGAAAGGGCTGCCAAAAATTAGACAGAAATGTCACTCCAATACACCCTTTATTACACATAAAGGAGGGCATCATACACACCCTTGAAAAATTAGGATTAATGGCCTGCTGGTGACCCTCTAAAACATTAGGGGCGAGGGCATGCCGCTAAGCTGACCATCTAAAACATTAGGAATGAGGGTCTGCTGCTGAGCCGACCATCTAAAACATTATGGGTGAGGGTCTGCTGCGGAGCTGACCATCCTAAACATTATATGCGAAGGCCCGCTAGTGAGCTGACGCTATAAAACATTATATGAGAGGGCCCGCTAGAGAGCTGACCCAATAAAACATTATATGAGAAGGCCCGCTGGTGAGCTGACCTATACAAAAATTGTCAAACAGGGCCCGCTGGTGAGCTGGCCCTATATAAAAATTATATCACTGGGCCCGCTGGTGAGCTGGCCCTATATAAAAATTATATCACAGGGCCCGCTGGTGAGCTGGCCCTATATAAAAATTATATCACTGGGCCCGCTGGTGAGCTGGCCCTATATAAAAATTATATCACTGGGCATATGGAAGAGGAGGAGGAGGATGAGAAGATTAAGAGTCAACCATATACCCGTTTTTTGGGTGGAAGGGGGGAATGGGAATACAGAGTATTTGCTGTATATTTACTTGTATATCATCTGCAAATTCTGCAAAAAATTTCATCGATTTTTCGGAACTGGGGCCATGATTAAGAGGGAAACGTGCGCAGCGTAAAGCAGGTGTTCAACGTGGTTATGGCCCGGGTAAGGTACAGCATTCAGGAACGGAGGCCGCAGCTACCACAGGTTTTACAACATGTCCGTTTGCCCTTGTTAAGTCCAAAATTTATAGTCGGAACAGTGGGGTCTGATCCATTGAGTAAAAGTGACGAAGTGACTTAGTGGATGAAGCCAAGAACTACCTTCTGCTCTGTCGAACACCCCAGCCCTCTTTAATTCAATGGGAGGACCTGAGGCACTCCTATACAACCTGTATATCACAAAATGGAGGGCCTCATTCACATTGTGGTACAATAGTTCAGGTAGTGGTCCAACACTCATAAAGCCTATGCACTAAGTGAAAGGGCTGCCAAAAATTAGACAGAAATGTCACTCCAATACACCCTTTATTACATATAAAGGAGGGCATCATACACACCCTTGAAAAATTAGGATTAATGGCCTGCTGGTGACCCTCTAAAACATTAGGGGCGAGGGCATGCCGCTAAGCTGACCATCTAAAACATTAGGAATGAGGGTCTGCTGCTGAGCCGACCATCTAAAACATTATGGGTGAGGGTCTGCTGCGGAGCTGACTATCCTAAACATTATATGCGAAGGCCCGCTAGTGAGCTGACGCTATAAAACATTATATGAGAGGGCCCGCTAGAGAGCTGACCCAATAAAACATTATATGAGAAGGCCCGCTGGTGAGCTGACCTATACAAAAATTGTCAAACAGGGCCCGCTGGTGAGCTGGCCCTATATAAAAATTATATCACTGGGCCCGCTGGTGAGCTGGCCCTATATAAAAATTATATCACTGGGCCCGCTGGTGAGCTGGCCCTATATAAAAATTATATCACTGGGCATATGGAAGAGGAGGAGGAGGATGAGAAGATTAAGAGTCAACCATATACCCGTTTTTTGGGTGGAAGGGGGGAATGGGAATACAGAGTATTCCCATCATTGTAAAAAACATATCTAAAGTGACTTTATGTTCACCCGGGGCTTTCCTCCAGTGGAGTGGAGAAGTCAGGGGAAATCCAGGCCTTGTTCATTTTTATAAGTGTCAACCTATCAGCATTTTCGGTGGAAAGGCGGATACGCTTATCTGTTATGATGCCACCAGCAGCACTAAATACCCGCTCAGACAGAACGCTGGCGGCAGGGCAGGCCAGCACCTCCAAGGCGTAGAGTGCCAGTTCATACCACGTGTCCAGCTTGGACACCCAGTAGTTGTAAGGCACAGAGGGATCATTGAGGACGCTGACACGGTCTGCTACGTACTCCTTCACCATCTTCCAAAACTTTTCCCTCCTTGTGACACTAGGCTGCGCATCAGGGTGAGGGTGCTGGCGGGGTGTCATGAAGGTGTCCCACGCCTTGGAGAGTGTTGCCCTGCCTTTGTCGGAACTGCTGTGTGCTCCCCTTTTCTCCCCTTCTCGGTTGGCCAAGGTAGCACGTACTCTGCCGCCAGCGTTGTCAGATGGAAAATTTTGGAGCAATTTTTCGACAAGAACCTTCTGGTATTGCAGCATTTTGCTTGTCCTCTCCACCGGAGGAATGAGAGATGAGAAATTCTCTTTGTAGCGGGGGTCCAGAAGGGTGAACACCCAGTAATCCGTGTTGTCTAAAATGCGTATAACGCGTGGGTCACGCGAAAGGCAGCCTAACATAAAGTCAGCCATGTGTGCCAGAGTACCAACAGGCAAGATTTCGCTGTCCTCACCAGGAGGATGACTCTCAATCTCCTCATCCTCTTCCTCCTCTTCTGCCCACCCACGCTGAAGAGATGGAAATAAAGTTCCATGGCTACCCTCTGTAGCGGAGGCAACCGTGTCTTCCTCCTCCTCCTCCTCCTCCGCCTCCTCCAATTGTCGCTGAGAAGACGAAGTGAGGGTGCTCTGGCTATCACCTTGTGTAAGCTCTTCCTCCCCCATTTCAACCTCTTCCACATGCAAAGCGTCGGTTTTAATTGTGAGCAGCGAGCGTTTCAGTAGACACAGAAGTGGGATGGTTACACTGATAATAGCGTTATCGCCGCTCACCATCTGTGTCGATTCCTCAAAATTGCGTAAAACCTCACAGAGGTCTGACATCCATTCCCACTCCTCACTTCTGATTAGAGGAAGTTGAACGGAGAGGCGATGACCGTGTAACAGCTGGTACTCCACTACTGCCCTCTGCTGCTCACAAAGCCGGGCCAACATGTGGAAGGTGGAGTTCCAGCGCGTGCTCACGTCACACAGCAGCCGGTGAGCTGGCAATTGTAAGCGCTGCTGCAGCTTCAACAGGCCGGCTGAAGCTGTAGATGACTTACGGAAATGTGCACACACGCGGCGCACCTTCGTCAAGAGATCATGCAAATTGGGGTAGGTTTTTAGAAATCGCTGAACCACTAAATTAAATACATGCGCTAGGCATGGTACGTGTGTGAGCTTGCCGAGCTCCAAAGCCGCCACCAAGTTACGCCCATTATCACACACAACCATGCCTGGTTGCAGGTTGAGTGGCGAGAGCCACTGCTCGGTCTGGTGACTAATCCCCTGCAACAGCTCTGAGGCCGTGTGCTGTTTGTCCCCAAGGCAGATCAGCTTCAGCACGGCCTGTTGACGCTTCCCCACTGCAGTGCTACACTGCTTCCAGCTACCGGCTGATGGGTGAGTGGCGCTGCGCGCAGAGAATTCGGAGGTGGAAACGGAGGAGGAAGAGGAGGAGCCAATAACGTAGGTGCTGGCGGAAACCCTGATGGAGGTAGGGCCCGCAATCCTCGGCGTGGGTAGCACCTGTGCCATCCCAGGGTCCGAGTCGCTCCCAGCCTCCACGACATTCACCCAGTGTGCCGTCAGGGAAATGTAGCGTCCCTGGCCACAAGCACTTGTCCATGTGTCAGTCGTTAAGTGGACCTTCCCAGTAACTGTGTTGGTCAGGGCACGGGTGATGTTAAGGGACACATGGTGGTGTAAGGCGGGGACGGCACACCGGGAAAAGTAGTGGCGGCTGGGAACTGCGTACCGAGGGACAGCTGCTGCCATCAGGCTGCGGAAGGACTCAGTCTCCACAAGCCTAAATGGCAGCATTTCGATGGCCAGTAATTTGGAAAGGTGTGAGGTTAGTGCTATGGCCTGTGGGTGGGTGGCTGGGTATTTTTGCTTGTGCTCAAATGCCTGGGGTAACGACATTTGGACGCTGTGCTGGGACAGGGATGTGGATGTGGTCGCTGATGGTGCTTCAGATGGTACAGGTGCAGGGCGGGAGGTATGAGGGCCTGCGCCTTCGACAGGCAATTGGCCGGCACCGAAAACAGGGGAAGAGGAGGCAGTGGTGTGGCCTGCAGACACAGATTGGCGATCCGGGCGTTCCTCCCACTTATTACGGTGCTTGGATGCCATGTGTCGGATCATGCTGGTGGTGGTGAGGTTTCTAGTGTTCATGCCTCGGCTCATTCTGGTGTGGCACAGGTTGCAAACTACAATTTTTTTGTCGTCCGCACTTTCCTTAAAAAAACGCCATAACCCGGAACACCTAGCCCTTGGCAAGGGAGATTTACGCAAGGGGGTGCTCCGTGGAACATTTGCGGGCCGGTTTGGTGCGGTCCGCCTTCTTTCTTTAGCCACACCACTGCCTCTTCCAGCCTGTTGCGGTGCTGCAGATGGCTCACCCTCAGGACTGCTGTCATCGCTCGGCTCTCCACCTTCCCAGGTGGGGTCAGTGACCTCATCGTCCACCAAGTCCTCCTCCACTTCCTCACTCTGATCATCCTCCTCATTTCTTGATCCCACCACATACTCAGTCATTGACAACTGTGTATCATCCTCCTCAACAAGGTCTTGAGACAGTAATTGTGGTTGATTTGATGGCAACTGTGTCTCATCATCATCATCATCCACTTCCTTTGACCTTAAATGCCGTTCCCCTCTGTCATCTTCTTGTGATTGGGTACCCTCTAGAGGTTGTGAATCAGGGCACAAGATCTCATGTTCCTCTGCAAGCGTGCTTGGAGAGAGGTTCAAATGAAGGATTGGTGATGAGACGAGCTCCTCACTATATCCCAGTGTGGGATCACTTCTTTGGCCAGACCCTCTATGGTGGGAGGAAGGATGATCAGGGTGAGGATTATGTTGACCAGACTCTTGGCTACTGAGAGTGGAGTTGGTGGAAGACAGGGTGGTGCTTAACCGACTGGAAGCAGTATCAGCTGAAATCCAACCGACCACCTGTTCGCAGTGGTCTGACCTCGAGAGTGATGTCCTGCGACGCCCTGTAAACTGAGACATGAAGCTAGGTATGGTGGATGTCTTTCTTTCTTGTGCTCTGGCACCAGGCACAGTTTCTACGCATCCTGACCCGCGCCCTGAACTATCAGGATCACGTCCACTTCCCCGTCCCTTTTTACCCGCCTTCTTCATATTAAACGGAATATATGCCGGTAATCTGCGGCTAGGCACACGAAACAGAATGTGACGCTAATCTGCGGCTAGGCACACTAAACAATATGTGACGCTAATCTGCGGCTTGGCACACTAAACAATATGTGACGTTAATCTGCGGCTAGGCACACTAAACAATATGTGACGCTAATCTGCGGCTAGGCACACGAAACAGAGTGTGACGCTAATCTGCGGCTAGGCACACTAAACAGAATGTGCCGCTAATCTGCGGCTAGGCACACTAAACAGAATGTGCCGCTAATCTGCGGCTAGGCACAGTGAACGGAATATGTGACGTTAATTTATGATTTTGCACACTAAACAGAATGTGCCGCTAATCTGCAGCTAGGCACACTAAACAGAATGTGACGCTAATCTGCGGCTAGGCACACTAAACAGAATGTGCCGCTAATCTGCGGCTAGGCACAGTGAACGGAATATGTGACGTTAATTTATGATTTTGCACACTAAACAGAATGTGCCGCTAATCTGCGGCTAGGCACACTAAACAGAATGTGACGCTAATCTGCGGCTAGGCACAGTGAACGGAATATGTGACGTTAATTTATGAATTTGCACACTAAACAGAATGTGACGCTAATCTGCGGCTAGGCACACTAAACAGAATGTGCCGCTAATCTGCGGCTAGGCCCAGTGAACGGAATATGTGATGTTAATTTATGATTTTGCACACTAAACAGAATGTGCTGCTAATCTGCGGCTAGGCACACTAAACAGAATGTGACGCTGATCTGCGGCTAGACACACTAAACAGAATGTGCCGCTAATCTGCGGCTAGGCACAGTGAACGGAATATGTGACGTTAATTTATGAATTTGCACACTAAACAGAATGTGACGCTAATCTGCGGCTAGGCACACTAAACAGAATGTGACGCTAATCTGCGGCTAGGCACAGTGAACGGAATATGTGACGTTAATTTATGAATTTGCACACTAAACAGAATGTGCCGCTAATCTGCGGCTAGGCACACTAAACAGAATGTGACGCTAATCTGCGGCTAGGCACACTAAACAGAATATCCCACCTTAAAAAAAAAAAATGAAATTGTGCCCCCCCAAACAAAATATAAATGCTGCCCCCACACACAACAGTCCTAAAAAGGACTTTTGGGTCTTGAACTACTACCAACACTTTTATTCTCCCTACACTGACTTTCCCTGCCTGATCGCATCTCTCCCTGGCTGAGAATGAGCAAAACTCGCGAGTCGGGTGCTATACAGCACCCGATCACGAGTTCTGCCCAGCCAATCAGTGTAATGCCAGCAGCCAACATGGCTGCTGGCATTACACTGATGTCAGAGCCTCCTCGCACGTTTATTGGCTGCGCAGCAGCCGCAAAACGTGCGGGGAGGAGACCCGAACATGGCGGGCGAGCACATGTGGTACTCGTACGAGTACCGCCATGTGCCGAGCAGAGCGATGCTCGAGCCGAACCGAGCTTCGGCAGAGCATGCTCGCTCATCACTAATTAGTAATATTCACATACACACTCACACACACAGACACACTCAGACACAGATACACACACACAATTACAAATATATACAAACACACACACAAACATACACATGCAAAAATGCACACAAACACACATACACAGACATAAACATGTGGGCAGACACTCACACAGACACACACACATATTTTCACACACGCATATGCAGATAAACACACACATATGCACAGATGCAAATGAACACATATATACACACACACAAACATGAGCTCATGAAACACATATACATGCAACATGTGCACAAATATACAAACACATACAGATACAACTAACATACACAAATGTATACACACATACATGCATATAATGCATTCATATACACATATACAGACACACACACAAGCATACCCATAAAAACACACATACACACACACATTCACACACACCTTCTCACAAACAGTGTTCTGGTAATCACAAAATATACATTCACTGCCTGATACCCCAGCCTTGTTCAATATATAGACACAGAACCACAAACACACACACCTTCTGACAGTCCAGTTTTGTTCTACTCTATACTAGTAGGCACAGATTCAAACAGCCTTGTTCCATTGTACACTGGTAGTCACAGAGACACACGTACACTGTATGACATCCCAGCCTTGTTCCATTGTCCACTGGCAGTCACAGAATGAAACATTCACTGTCTGATATCCCAGCCTTTGTCTCACTTGTAATTACAGACCACACATACACTGTTTAATGCCTCAGCCTTGGTTCACTGTCCATTTGTTATGACGCTAGCACATATACACTATTTGACACAACAGCCTTAACCCATTGTCCACTGGTAGTCACAGATCGACACATACACTGTGACACTTCATCCTTATTCTGTGTCCACTGGTAGAAACAGACCAACACATACACTGTGACTCCTTATTCTTTGTCCACTGGGATTCACAGAATCACACATACGCTGCCATACACCCTGTTACACTGTCTACTGGTAGTCACAGAACCACACGTACCCTGTTTGACAAGTCTTGTTCTACTGGATTTTTCCATTGTATAAATTCGCCTCGTTTTTTTTTTTATTTTCTTAGGTTGCGTTTTATGAGACTTTCCTTCGTTTCAACCTACAGTGGGTAAGTGTTATCGATGGTTTCTTTTGATAGTCAAAGTATCACACATACACTGTCTGACATGACAGCCTTGTTCTACTGTCCTCTATCAGTCACAAAACCACACATACATGGAAAGGTCTGCCTTGGTCTATTGTTCACTGGTTGTCAAAGCACCACATATAAATGGTCTGGCACACCAGCCTTGTTCCACTGTCCTACTGGTAGTCACTAGACCACATATACACTGTCTGACACCCCAGTCCCATTTCACTGTTGATTGGTAGTCACAGAACCACACAATTTAATTAGTTTTAATTAGTTCCCTTTCAAATACATGATGTCCTCACTTGCACTTTGTCTCTGATGAAGTATAAAATTATACAAAACTTGTAAAACAATTATATAACAACTATAGCCTCTATTTTGCATTGATACAGAGGTTTCTTTGAACTTTGAACTGGGATAATATTATTCTGCTTACTGAGTAGGTACACTGGAGTTTGCTGTTTATGTATTACTTAATAATATCAGAGTATTTTACTAGGGAGTATGTCCTGGGGCATAGATATTTTTACCCAATTTAATGGTCCTCGGAAGAATGAAATGCTGAGTTGACCTGCAGGGACTAGAATTTGCGGCCATAAGATTTGAACAGATTCTACAGCTGGTACATTAACCAGCTGAGTCATCTCACCAGCAATGTCATTGCCTTTCCTCATTGATACCATTGCTTTGGGAATGCGGTAAGGAATGGCAGAGGCATAACATGGGTGACCCACACAGGCGTCAACCATATTTTATTGGCTAACCCCTATCAGCTATTTATTGGACATTGAGATACTCATTGAAACATCCACATCGCTAGTGCAATCAAATCTGAACAATATCCCAAATGGTCATCAAGGTACACAAATAGGTCATGTTTTCAGGCCATTCCTCTTGTCTTCTACCTGGCACCCAGCCACGGGACCCCTTCCCCTGTGGGTTTTCCTAAGTGCCATGTCTGGCAGACCCTTAGGCATGGTGATGAAAAGCTTGATTAATACAGGTCACACCCAGCTCTCTGCCACCCCCCATCCCTACATCAGTTATTGCCCCAGGTTTATGTTACATCTATGGATTTTGCATTACATTAATTCTGTATGTGATCTGTATATTGGCACTGTCCCATCAGGGGTACTAAGCAACCTCAGGTGGTCTACATGCCACTCAGCACATGCACTTAGGTGCCAGTCAGTCTACACATTCCTCCAGATAATATAATCTGGAGACCTGTGAAGACCCTCCATAGGAACAGTAGGTCCCTCTAGAAATCCAGATTGGTCATGTAATCTCTGGCAGGGTGGGTAAGAATAGCCATGACTTCTGGATATGGAAGATTGCAGTAGTCCCTACCATTGGAGTCTGGATTGGTTGCTACTCCTACAGAGCCTGGTTCAGTAGATTGTGTGTTCACTGGCCAGGCCAACGTTCCAGAAGTCCTATAAGAGAGGCTCCCAGACCAGCAATGGATTGATAGCTTGTTGGTGTGTGTTTCAGGATGGGCCTAGACTCTGATCAGGCTCCAATGTCCTATTCGTATTGTTGGAGATAATTAAGACTCTCTAATTGTTAAGTTCAACTCAGATAAGATGTGGTTTTCTTCATCTACTTCAAAAACCCATGTAGTGTTTCCACTGTCAGGGTAAGCTCCTACGTACTCTGCTTAATAACAGGAAGGTAATCAGGGGATCAGAATTTTTTATTAATCTAACTGTGCTTAATTAATGTTATTCTGTTAAAACATGACCTATAGGTATGCCCTGAGGACCAGAATTGGAAACCACTGCCACAGACTACCGACCACATCAGCTCTGCTGATTTCTTCTGTGTTCAATGGATGTTCACAGGAAAGTTGCGGCAAGCTCTAGTGTAAACAGCCACACTGGGCACAATATGTTCAATTCACTAGAGATTAGCATATTTTTTTTTACAAAACTCTGTTCTAGAACTGCCATTGTCAACAAGGCCTTAGGGTTAGTATTCACAATTCAATAGGTTCTATTTTCAGATAAAAGTGGAGTCATTCTGGACAGTGGCAAAACTAGTCATTGGAGGACTCTGGTGCAAACTGGGTATTTTAGGGTAACCTAAAAACGGAATTTTCTCCCATGGGCATGACTCAAACCTATTGGGGCTGATGGGAACCTCTTGGATGTCAGAACCTGTTACAACAGCCCCCACTGCATGCCCAGTAGTTATGCCCTTGATTCTGGAACAAACCAACTTCACTGTAGTGGAGAACTAAAATCTCACATAAATTTACGACTCATTGAAAGCTATCTCTCTAGAGTCCAAGGTCCAGCAGTGTCTTAAAATGTATGTATTGCATGGCATTTTCCTTTTTTTATTTTTTTTCCTCATGAGCAGCAAGATCAACCAGGGCATCACTTCACCCCTCACAGCTTCAACACTGTATCCAATTAACATAAAATAAACCCACATTACGGTCTATGATTGACGACAGCTCAGCCCACATCCTGCCTGCTCCCCACCTAAATACAGGGAGACCCATCCACAAAAAGGCCAATACCTAAATAACTGTAACACATTTGAATATTCCAAGCGAGGTCTATATTCAACCAACAGGAGACCACCCGGTGCACAGGTCCTGCCCCAACAAACGAGAAGTATTCTGACACAAGAGAAAACACCTAATGGTTTTATCCACAAAATAAAACAGGAGCAAACCAAGTATACCACAGGGAGGAAAGTATTGCTTTAAATGGAGCTCTTAAAGGGATAGTAATGTTTCAAACTGAAAGCAACTACAATTAATCTTTATAGTATTTGGGCCATGGAGTGTTATTTCAATACTGTCAGAGCTGTAGTTCAAGAGTAATTGAATGATAAAGTCTCCCCTCCCACCACTTTTACTGATGTAACACTGCTCACCTCAGAGCAGCAAGACTGTCCAGATGGATCGCAGAGAGGGACAATCTTCAGTGATCATAAGGGAAAACCTGTCAAAGGGGGGCAGGGTTTTCATTGTTCTCACAGTAAGAAGATTGTCCATTGCTGTGATCTGTTCAGTCAAGTGATCAGATTCCACATCTGAGGGGAGGTGACTTACACCAGGTAAAAGGGGCAGGAGGGGGATACTTTATCATTCAATTACTCTTGTACCACAGCTCTGACATTACTGAAATAACACTCTCCATGGCCCAAATCATTTGAAGATTAATTGGAGCCGCTTTTATTTTGAAACATTACTATCCCTTTCACCTCATGAATGCCAGACAATTCTCCAATGCATTGCTTCAGGTTGAACTCACATGCTACATCCCTTCTTTTGTCTGTGCTCATTACAGCAGCAGGTATTGTACATAATCTGGCAAGTCTGCAAAGCTGAATGATCAGATACAAATAATAGATACAAATATTGCTCTTTAGTTTTGCTGGTTCGTCATTTTCTAAAGAGCTGCCAAGGAGTAGAGAAAAAGTTGCAAAATCACGACTTCAGCGCAGGTTTTATCCGCCATGGAATAATATTCATTAGCATGTAAGTATAACCTGTTCAGTGGATACGTAGCAATCATAGCACTGTTATTTATCAGTGAAAGGCAGCCACTCCGATGTTTCAGTTTTAAGCAGTAACCCAGAGATTTCGGTGAAATAAAGTATAGATTTGTTTTCCTGTTTTTAACTCTCAACTGAATGATAGTATTTGCTGAATCATTTATACATTTATGCATTTCCGCTTCTCACCATCTGAGACCCTTCAAATATTCATGGATTCGATTTTTAGTCTCAGCAGCACTCGAAATAAGAAAACCCTACTGTAGCTGTTATTTATATCTATATATTTATTTATATGTGTGCTATACCATAATTAATCCTTTGAAATCTAGACAGATTTCAGAATACGTTGTAGACCTTCCTATCATCCAGAAGACTACAATGAAGCATCCACATTATTTTCCTGATCTTCTCTCAAAGAACATACCCTGGTTGTCACCCATCTCCTATTTTGTTTGTTTAGTAAATTGATCCTGTTGCCTCCAGGATCAGGCTAAAATCAAACGTCACATCATGAGAATATTGATAACAAAATATTGTTGCTTGCAGGCAAAATCCTCTGCATGTTTTATTTTATTACATGGACCCCAGATATACACTTAAAGGAGCAGTAAACTTGTTTTTATAAAAACACATATTGTATAGATCTTTTCCTGCTGAATAAAACAAGGTCACTCCCACTGCTGTCAGATGTTTTATTCAAAATTTATAGCAGTTTAAATAATCAGGAAGCAAATTTACTGTGTTTACTTCCTGATAGTTCTAACTGACAGGAAGTGAATTTATTGTGTTTACTTCCTGATAGTTCTAACTGACAGGAAGTGACAGGCAGTTTCTATCGCATTCTGTGGGGAACTGTATGTCTCTGACTTTCCTGACTTTCTTCTTCATTAGAATCTAACAGGAAATCTAATTAGAATTTGACCACTAGAAGGCAGTGCTAATGTAAAAAAAACATGGGTTTAAACTGTAATAACTCTGGAAATATAAATCTCTTGGCAGTGGGAGTACCCTTATTTTACTCAGTAGGAAAATCCCTACAATATATATTTTTTTCATAAAAAAAAGTTTACTGCTCCTTTAATTACATAATTAAACCAGATAATAAACCATTGTCCCATCTAGTCTGTCCATATCCCTATCTAGTCAGCTCAGATTTTTGTGTTCGTAGAATAGCAATATTCCATTTATCTGTCACCCTTTCTGTGTGGTAGTTTTTTTCCTCACATTTCCTGTTATTTTTTCTTCTTCCAGTTTTGACATGTACTCTTGTACTAGTATTCATATAATTGTAAAAATCCTCCTTTATCAAATTCTTTAATGTAATTGAAGATTTCAATCATATAACCCCTCTTCCATCATTTTATAATGTTCTGATGTTAGACTCACAGGCTTGTAGATGCCAGATTCTTCATTACTGGCCTTTTTGTAAAGTTTGACCATATTAGCAATTCATCAGTCATCTGGCACTGTTCCTGTCAACAGTGACTGATTAAAAGTTCAGTTAATGACAAGGCAAATACATCCACAAGCTCTCTTAATATCCTTATATATATACTTCATCTGGTTTTAAGCTCAGCTGTGCTAATTTTGATATTCTAAACCTAAAAGTCCTGTTGGATTGCATATATATTTATTTAAACACAAAATATTATAGCAACCATAATTATTGATAAAAAATTACCAGGATGTAACCCTCTTCATTGCAAACTATTTTTATCCATTAAATATGATCTAATTAAAAAACACAGACTGTATACCAAGTCAGTATTAGGGATGGGAAAACAGTTGGGATTTTTCACAAAATGGAAGCAGTTTCTCATGTCTATTGAAAATTCTAGCTGGTAGGAAAATCATGCAAAACACGTGGAAGGCTGTCAGCTGATTTTAATGGCCACCTCTGTATAACTTAGCATAAATAGTTAGGCTATATATCAAATATTACTAAAACTGTCTTAATTTTTTTTAAGCTTTATTTTGTGTAACTTTACATTATAAAGTCTGCCCTGGCCCGACTTCCATATAGACTTTGGTTACCTGCTCTGTAACCGCAGTCTGTTGCTCTGCCTCTGCTCTCCTCCCGCTATCCAGCCTCCTCTGATGATGGAGTCTTCTGTCTGTAAGCTGAAGCGATCTCATTGGCAGAGATCGATATCTAACCAATGAGATCACTCCAGCTTACAGACAGAAGCCTCCGTCATCAAAAGAGGCTGGATAGCGGGAGGGGAGCAGAGGCAGAGCGACAGACTGCAGTCTATGCAGAAGTAGCTGCAGGACAGACTTTATAATTTAAATTTACACAAAATAAATCTTAAAAAAATTAAGACAGTTTTAGTAATATTTGATATATATAGCCTAACTATTTATGCTAAGTTATACAGAGGTGACACATCCACTTTAAGCATCATAACACATGCACATATGCACACAAACACACACCTTAATTCCCTGGAGAAAGATATTGGGGGTAAGCATCTTCTTGTACAACTCCCACAGAAGTTCCTCTTTTACACCTCTTCCTTCCCACGGTGCCATCTCTAGTCAAGATTCCATATTTAATGGCTAGAATGAGGAGTATGTAGCAATATAGTCATATTATTCAAAACTAGTATAAAAGCCCTTGTACACGGGCCAGCATTCTGTGCATTCGGGTAGTCTCTACTGTTCATGACTGCAAAAGCCCATGGACAAAGGCCAGTATTCTGTGCGTTCGGGCAGTCTCTACTGCACATGACTGCATCGGACAAACATACATCTGCCTTTTATATTATAGGATATTAAATAATTAATTAGAATTTTATCTAAATCAGAAGAGATGCTAGAAACTGTCCCATCACATAGACCCACATACACATAAATTAATGATGAAGACCTCTCCAATTCGTTGTTTGGAATGCAATTGTAATGCTAGCATTAAACCATTAAAAAGACAATAGCACATTTTTGTTCCTTCCTACTGTTCTGTTGCTTTACCCCACAATTGCTTCATTTTTGCTTTTATATAACATCTCCATTAAGATGAATCGGAAGAAGTGAATATACTAATATATGAAAAATGTTCTTTGAGGCAATGGAATACAGTGACAGTAAAATCATCTTTCTCAGTATGAAACAATATCTCTCACTATTAACCAATTTATTTTTACAGCGATGAGCAAACTGTTTTGATAAGGTTGGTGCTTGTTCAAATGATGTGGTTTCTTAAAGGATGACTAAAGTTTTAAAATGAAAAAAAAATATATTGTAGTGCTTTTCCTGCCAAGTAAAATGAGAGTTCACCTGCTGCTATTACAGTTCAAAATGTCATAAAGTGTACCTGACTTTATGATTACTATAACATTATATGGGTAATTGTAGCCATTGCTGGTCCCACCCCAGATCTTTCATTGTGTTTTCTCCCCAGCCTGGATCAGAGCACTTCAGTGTTGTATCAATATCTGGTGCATTCTGGGGCCTACATGCGTGCGATGTGCCATCAGATCAAGAAGAGGTGGTAAAGGAGAACGTGGCTCAAAATCTATATAGGGGCATGGAACCATGAGAAGCTTGTAACCTTTTGGTTTCATGTGAGAGGCCATTTGGCTTGTGCTTTTTTATACTGATAATTTTAATAAATTATTACATTTAGATTTCCTATTATGTTTGTGTTATTCTCCTATACTTAGCTGTCTGAGCACTGATTCACTGCTGATTTTCATGTTGGTTTACAAGGCCATTGACATCCATCAGCACGAGACATAGAGGAGAACTATATCAAAGAAAGAGTTTGTCTTACATCTCATTTTCATAATTTCAGGCCAATGTTCATCTCCATCCTCATCCTATTTGATGATATCATTAACTGACAGTGGACCACTAACATCAGGTAGGCTATTACTAATCTGGACAAATATGTCATAATACTGTATTTTTATCATGACTTGTGATTTCTAATGAACTTTTTAATTTGGCAAAAAAGTTTCAATTTCTACATTGAGCCAGTGGACATTAATTAATTTAATTGAGTCTGTTCACCAGCATTTTGCATATTGTAACAAAGTAACATAGTAAGTTAGGTTGACACAAGTCAATCAAGTTTAAAGGGATAGTATTGTTTCATAATAAAAGCTGCTGTAATTAATCATCATGGTATTTGGACTTTGGAGAGTATTATTTCAATTCTGTCACAGTTGTAGTTCAAGAGTAATTGAATGATAACGTATCCCCCTCCCTCCCCTTTTACTGATGTAACACTGCTCAGCTCAGAGGATGAGGGAGGTGCCCAGGTAGATTGCAGAGAGGGACAATCTTCAATTAAGATACGGGAAAAAGCTGAAAAACCTGTCAAGGGGGCAGAGTTTTCGTTGTTCTCACAGTAAGAAGATTATCTGTTGCTGTTATCTGTCTGGTCAAGCAACCAGATTCCACACCTGAGGTGAGCAATGTTACACTAGGTAAAAGGGGCAGGAGGGGGATACTTTTTCATTCAATTACTGTTGAACTACAACTTTGACAGAATTGAAATAACACTCTCCATGGCCCAAATACTATGAAGATTAATTGGAGCTGCTGTTTTTGTGAAACATTACTATCCCTTTAACTTTTGCCTCAAACCTTAGTGACATGAGAACTGTATAACTTTCCTGCTACCAAATAAGTTAGTCTTTATCAGACCTTCCTGATTTGCCTATTAATATACAGTATAACCTTGCATGTTCCATTTTGAAAGAAATGTATCTAATCTTCTCTTAAATATATCCATTGTATCTGCCATAACCACCTCATTGGGCAAGGAATTCCACAATTTAAGACACCTTACTGTAAAAAAACCCCTTCCTCTGCTGAAGTCTAAACCTCCTTTCCTCTAATCTCAAGGGGTATCCCCTGGTCATTTGATTAGGCATTGGAATGAAGAGCTCACCACAGAGATACTTGCATTGACCTCTCATATACTTGTACAATGTGATAAGATCTCGTCGTAGTTGTTTGTCTAGTCGTTACTCATACGTCAAGTCCTCCATTCCCTTAATTAATTTTGTTGCCCTTCACTGTAGCTTCTCCAGTTCTAGTATATCCTTTTTTCAGAACTGGTGCCCAAAACCTCACTGCATACTCAAGGAGATGTCTTACCAATGATTTGTACAATGGCAAAATGATGTGATCCATTCTTGCTTCAATACCTCTTTTTATGCAAGACAGGATTTTGTTTGCTTTTGCTACTGCTATTTGACACTGGTCACTGTTTCCAAGTTTGTAGTTGACACGGATACCCAGGTCTTTCTCTAGCAATGAGTCTCCTAAAATTATTCCATTAAGTTCATAAGTAGCCTTGGGATTGTTTCCTCCCAAATGCATGACTTTACACTTTCCCACATTAAATTCATATTCCATTTGTTTGCCCAATCTGCCATTTTATATAAATCCCTCTGTAGAGGACAAATATCCTGTTCTGAATGAATTACCCTGCATTATTTAGTGTCATCTGCAAATATTGATATTTTTCTTTCTATATCTATTTCCAGGTCATTTAAAAACATGTTAAAAAGCAGCGGACCTAATACTGAACCCTGAGGTACTCCACTTTCCACTTTAACTGTACTGTAGAATTGTCCATTTACAACCACACACTGTTCCCTGTCCTTCAACCAGTTTTGTAGCCAATTGTCAAGGTTATCCTCTAGCCCCAATTTCCTTATTTTATACTCTAATCTTCTGTGTGGCACTGTATCAAATGCCTTTGCAAAATCTAGATACAATTAGATACCATTACCATTATCCAAGTTGCTACTTACTTCCTCGTAGAAGCTGAAAAGATTAGTTTGGCATGATCTATTCCTCATAAAACCATGTTGATTCCTGCTAATGATCTTCTTTGTGTCGTAATCCTGAATATAGTCCCATATTATCCTTTCTAGCAATTTTCCCACTACAGAGGTCAAACCAAGGTTCTGTGTTAGTTATCTTCTTATATAGAGGCACTACAGTGGCTCTTCACCAATCCTGTGGCACTGAGCCTGTGGTGAGAGACTCTTTAAAGAGCAAATATAGGGGTTTTGCTAACACTGCACTGAGTTCCTGAAGAACCCGTGGATGTATACCATCAGGACCCGGTGCTTTGTCAGTCTTAATTTTGTTCAGTCTTACCATGACATGTTCTTGAGTTAACCCAATTTCTGATAATTGTATTGTTTTATTTGTTACTTGTGAAGGCTCTTTTACCATTCCATATTCCCTTGTATATACTGATGCAAAGAAAGTGTTTAGAACATCGGCCTTTTCCTTATCCTCACTAACCAACTCACCCATCTCATTTTTGAATGGTCCAATGCACTCCCTCTTAAGTTTGTTGCTATTTAGATATTTGAAAAACTTTTTTGGATTAATCTTACTCTCCATTGCAATTCGAGTTTCATTATCTATTTTTGCAACCCTAATTGCCTTTTTGCAGTCTTTGTTGTAGTGATGTGCATTGCTCACCCCTGTGGCACTTAAAGGATTAAAAATAATACATCAGGCACTACACAATTATCCCCTCAGCTCTGTATCATTTATTATGGTATCCTTTTCATATGTCACATCGCGTACCGCGCGACTTCTTATGTCGCATTTCTTATGTTGCACGTCATTAAATGGCGCATCCCTTTGGTCACGCGTATTCAAATGACGCATTCCAAATATCGCAATGGTAAATGGAGCATCTCTTTGGTCGCAATGCTACATAGCATGCAGCAACAGCGTGTTCCAATAAATGGTGCAAGGGCACAAGGACGCAAAAGGTCGTAAAACTGGAGTCACATGGGCTCAAGGGTCAAATTGGCGCAATAACGGCCCAACAATGGCACATAATGGAGCTATTTGGATGCAATGTTATAAGGGGGCAAAAATGACGCAGTAAAGTAAACTCTTGATTATACATGTTGTACACTCCCAAGGGAACAAGAC
The DNA here is from genome assembly GCA_037306005.1 of Rhinophrynus dorsalis. Lineage (NCBI taxonomy): Eukaryota > Metazoa > Chordata > Amphibia > Anura > Rhinophrynidae > Rhinophrynus > Rhinophrynus dorsalis. The sequence continues at coordinate 23,607,343 of CM074724.1, forward strand.
TGGGGTTCAGGCAGCATCCATAGGGATTTGTGACAACCATTTGCCCCTAAGCCTTGTTCCCTTGCCCACTGGTAGCCAGAGAACCCCCATGTACACTGTCAGACCCTCTCCAGCCTTTTTATCTTGCTTACTGCTAGCCACCAATCCTCATGGGCACTGTCTGGGCAAGGGAATAAGGCTCAAGACTGTCAGTCAGTGTAAGTGGGGTAACACACAATCATGATGTTCCCAAACAATACTTATATCCAACATTATGGCACACAGTTCAGATATGACATATTTTGCCTCTCCTGATTACAGTCCGACATATGATGCCCCTGATGTTCGACATATGCTGCCTCCTCATTCTAATCCGACATTTATCCCTGCTTACGTATGACATATGCTGCTTCCCCATTACAACGCGACAAATGATGCCTCACACTGTTAACTCTTTGGGTGCCAGAGGGATACTCCGTGCATTGCGTTGCGTACCTCTCTGGAACTCAGAGGGTTAATGTCCATGTTATACTGTGTCAATATGTTCTTAAAAAAACATAGTGCAGTGTTTTGGACTTTAAAATCAAATCAGACCTCGCTGGGGGCATTGGAACCCTTCCTGATGTCCTCCTGACTGATCACCTACCAAGTGCCAGCTGCTTTAGAATTCGGCTGCTTTAGAATTCAAAACTCTGCACTACGTTTTTTAAAAAACATATTTACACAGTAAAACATGGACATTAAAGGGACAGTAATGTCCCAGAAAAATTGTCTCCAGTTTTGTAGACGTTAAAATAATAAACAATATGCTCCAAATCCTATCTCTCAAACCGCTATGGTTTGAGAGATATAGGGATTCAAAGTTCCCCCTCCCTCCTCTTCTCCTGATGTCAGCTGTAAAGAAGACAGCAGCAGATTCGAGTTGTACGACCAGAGGAGGCTCTTCAGTAGAGCCGCAATCTCGTTATTTAAAAAGAATGACTTCATGTGAACAGTCTACAAAGTGTTCTTGCAAACCAGGCATACTTTGTAGACCTTTCCAATGAAGTAATTTTGAAATAACGAGATTTTGGCTCTGCTGCAGAGCTGCCGGCTGGTCCCCGTCCTAGATATCCTGCTGTCAGCTAGACGTTGACTTTAGGAGAAGGGGAGGGAGGGGGGAACTTTCAATGCGAATATCTCTCAAACCATAGTGGTTTGAGAGATAGGGTTTGGAGCATATTGTTTATTATTTTAACCTCTACAAAACCGGAGACAATTTTTCTGGTACATTAGTGCCCCTTTAAGTGTGAGGCATCATTAATTGCATTGAAATGGGGAGCCAGAAAAAGTCGTACATGAGAGGCAAAATTTGTCGCATTGTAATGGAGAGCCAGCATATGTCGTACATAAGGGGTAACATTTGTTGCACTGTAGTGGGGAGGCAGCATATGTCGTCCATAAGTAGCAACATTTGTCGGATTGGGATGAGTAGGCAGCATATGTCGAATATAAGAGAGAGTATTTGTTGGATTGTAATAGTGGAAGCAGCATATGTCAAATTTGAACTGTGGGGCAGCATGTTGGACATAAGTATTGTGGGGAAACATCACGATTGTGTGTTAGCCCACATACACTGACTGATATCTTCCAGCCTTCTTCCCTTGCCCAGGCAGAGCCCATGGGGATTTGTAGCTAGCAGTTGACAAGGGGAAAAGGCTGGAGAGGGTCAGACATGGGAATCCATGGCTATCAGTGGACAAAGGAACAGGTGTGGGGGCCAGGCAGTGTACATGGGGTTCTATGGCTACCACTGGGCAAGGGAACAAAGCTAGGGGGCAAGTGGTAGCCACAAATTCAGTCCTCAGCAACAGTAGTAGTATTACAACAGAAAGTTACTTGGCCATAAAAACCATAGATGTAAAACTATAGAATTCTCATTAGAAATGAATTGGTGGAAGAGAAAAGGCAGAAATGTTATGTATTTTCTAAGTGCTGGAATTTCTAGTGGGAAAAGCTTCAGATTGTGTTTTTTTCCTGAGAAAATACCCAGAGAAAAAGCCCTTTTCACACATCTCTACACAGGTGTCCCACGGACCATTTCACCAAATCACAACCTTGGTGGGTGGTTGTCAGACTCACCTGCTGCACTGGCTGTTTCCTGCCTCTGTGCAGTATACAGTTATATCCATGGAATGACACACCAATAGATTCATAAGCAGCTCACCTCACCTCAATATAAAAAGCCAAGTCAAAATCTCTTTGGTGTATTATGCTGTTCTGCCGGATGCTTCTTTGATTTTTGATATACCAATATTTGGCTTGGATCTGACCACTGAAACCTCGCTGCCTGCCCTGATTTTTCAGACTGCCTTTTACCTTGAACTCTAGCTGCCTTCCCAACCTTCCTCCCAGCTGCGTAACTAGAAGCCACCGGGCCCTTGTGCAGAAATTACCATGCCCCCCCCATCTTCACATTGCCCCATGTCCATCTCCTAACTCCATCACCCGCTCCCGTGCGGTTCTCAGTCATGCAGAGCGCTGGGAGATGATGTCATCTCCCAGCGCTCTTCATTACTAGAGCACCGGGAGATCAGCTGAGCTACTGTAGGCAGGGCTGTGGGTGAGTGGCGATGGGTTTGCAGAGGGCGGCCGGGCCCCTGGAGTGACGGCCCGGTCACAGGTGCGACCCCTGCAACCCCTATTGTTACGCCACTGCTTCCTCCTGTAAAGTTGATTTTTCTACCATTTCATAACCCTCATTCCAAGACAAGCTTGGTTTCTTGGCCTCCAGGCACCTGCCCTGTTTTTACATCTTTTGGATAGGAACCAGCAACATAACAACACTTAAGATAATCAGCTTGAAATCTGAATCCTAATAGATACATTCATCTCTAGTTCCTGAACTTAGTAGTAGTGCTTCTTTATAATAGACAATACATAATGTTTAGTGTTGAGCGAGCATGCTCGGCCGATGCTCGGATCGGCTCGAGCATCGCTCTGCTCGGCACATGGCGGTACTCGTACGAGTACCGCATGTGCTCGCCCGCCATGTTCGGGTCTCCTCCCCGCACGTTTTGCGGCTGCTGCGCAGCCAATAAACGTGCAGGGAGGCTCTGACATCGGTGTAATGCCAGCAGCCATGTTGGCTGCTGGCATTACACTGATTGGCTGGCCAGAACCCGTGGTCAGGTGCTGTATAGCACCTGACCATCGAGTTCGGCTCAGTCTTAGCCAGGGAGAGCTGAGGATAGGAAGGGAAAGGCAGTGTACGGAGGAAAAAAAACAAATTTGTGAAAAAAAAGAACCAAAAGTCCTTTTTAGGACTACTGTGTGTGGGGGCAGCAGGTTATTTTGTGTGGGGGGAAAAAAACAAAAAAAAAAAAAAAAAAAATATTCTGTTTAGTGTGCAAAGTTGCAGATTAGAGCACATTCTGTTAAAGTCACATATTCCATTCAGTGTGTTTCACCGCCGTTTAGCAGCCTATTCTGTGTACTCTGCAGAGTTGCAGAATAGTAAGAAATACTGTTAAGTTTTCAAACTCAAATATTAAAGTCACATATTCCATTCAGTGTGTTTCACCGCCGTTTAGCAGCCTATTCTGTGTACTCTGCACAGTTGCAGAATAGTAAGAAATACTGTTAAGTTTTCAAACTCAAATATTAAAGTCACATATTCCATTCAGTGTGTTTCACCGCCGTTTAGCAGCCTATTCTGTGTACTCTGCAGAGTTGCAGAATAGTAAGAAATACTGTTAAGTTTTCAAACTCAAATATTAAAGTCACATATTCCATTCAGTGTGTTTCACCGCCGTTTAGCAGCCTATTCTGTGTACTCTGCAGAGTTGCAGAATAGTAAGAAATACTGTTAAGTTTTCAAACTCAAATATTAAAGTCACATATTCCATTCAGTGTGTGTCACCGCCGTTTAGCAGCCTATTCTGTGTACTCTGCACAGTTGCAGAATAGTAAGAAATACTGTTAAGTTTTCAAACTCAAATATTAAAGTCACATATTCCATTCAGTGTGTTTCACCGCCGTTTAGCAGCCTATTCTGTGTACTCTGCAGAGTTGCAGAATAGTAAGAAATACTGTTAAGTTTTCAAACTCAAATATTAAAGTCACATATTCCATTCAGTGTGTATCACCGCCGTTTAGCAGCCTATTCTGTGTACTCTGCACAGTTGCAGAATAGTAAGAAATACTGTTAAGTTTTCAAACTCAAATATTAAAGTCACATATTCCATTCAGTGTGTGTCACCGCCGTTTAGCAGCCTATTCTGTGTACTCTGCAGAGTTGCAGAATAGGAAGAAATACTGTTAAGTTTTCAAACTCAAATATTAAAGTCACATATTCCGTGTAAGATGAAGAAGGCGGGTAAAAAGGGACGGGGAAGTGGACGTGATCCTGATAGTTCAGGGCGCGGGTCAGGATGCGGAGAAACTGTGCCTGGTGCCAGAGCACAAGAAAGAAAGACATCCACCATACCTAGCTTCATGTGTAATTTTACAGGGCGTCGCAGGACATCACTCTCGAGGTCCGACCGCTGCGAACAGGTGGTCGGTTGGATGACAGCTGATACTGCTTCCAGTCGGTTAAGCACCACCCTGTCTTCCACCAAGTCCACTCTCAGTAGCCAAGAGTCTGGTCAACATAATCCTCACTCTGATCATCCTTCCTCCCACCATACACGGTCTGGTCAAAGAAGTGATCCCACACTGGGATATAGTGAGGAGCTCGTCTCATCACCAATCCTTCATTTGACCCTCTCTCCAAGCACGCTTGCAGAGGAACATGACATCTTGTGCCCTGATTCACAACCTCTAGAGGCTACCCAATCACAAGAAGATGACAGATGTGAACGGCATTTAAGGTCAAAGGAAGTAGTGGATGATGATGATGATGATGAGACACAGTTGCCATTAAATCAACCACTATTTCCGTCTCAAGACCTTGTTGAGGAGAATGTTATACAGTTGTCAATGACTGAGTATGTGGTGGGATCAAGACTTGAGGAGGATGATCAGAGTGAGGAAGTGGAGGAGGACTTGGTGGACGATGAGGTGACTGACCCCACCTGGGAAGGTGTAGAGCCGAGCGATGACAGCAGTCCTGAGGGTGAGCCATCTGCAGCACCGCAACAGGCTGGAAGAGGCAGTGGTGTGGCTACAGAAAGAAGGCGGACCGCACCAAACCGGCCCGCAAATGTTCCACGGAGCACCCCCTTGCGTAAATCTCCCTTGCCAAAGGGTAGGTGTTCCGCGGTATGGCGTTTTTTTAAGGAAAGTGCGGACGACAAAAGAATTGTAGTTTGCAACCTGTGCCACACCAGAATGAGCCGAGGCATGAACACTAGAAACCTCACCACCACCAGCATGATCCGACACATGGCATCCAAGCACCGTAGTAAGTGGGAGGAACGCCTGGATCGCCCATCTGTGTCTGCAGGCCACACCACTGCCTCCTCTTCCCCTGTTTTCGGTGCCGGCCAATCGCCTGTCGAAGGCGCAGGCCCGCATACCTCCCGCCCTGCACCTGTACCATCTGAAGCACCATCAGCGACCACATCCACTTCCCTGTCCCAGCACAGCGTCCAAATGTCGTTACCCCAGGCATTTGAGCGCAAGAGAAAGTACCCAGCCACCCACCCACAGGCCATAGCACTAACCTCACACCTTTCAAAATTACTGGCCATCGAAATGCTGCCATTTAGGCTTGTGGACACTGAGTCCTTCCGCAGCCTGATGGCAGCAGCTGTCCCTCGGTACGCGGTCCCCAGCCGCCACTACTTTTCCCGGTGTGCCATCCCCGCATTACACCACCATGTGTCCCGTAACATCACCCGTGCCCTGACCAACGCAGTTACTGGGAAGGTCCACTTTACGACTGACACATGGACAAGTGCTTGTGGCCAGGGACGCTACATTTCCCTGACGGCACACTGGGTGAATGTCGTGGAGGCTGGGAGCGACTCGGACCCTGGGATGGCACGGGTGCTACCCACGCCGAGGATTGCGGGCCCTACCTCCATCAGGGTTTCCGCCAGCACCTACGTTATTGGCTCCTCCTCCTCCGTTTCCACCTCCGAATTCTCTACACGCAGCGCCACTCCCCCATCAGCCAGTAGCTGGAAGCAGTGTAGCACTGCAGTGGGGAAGCGTCAACAGGCCGTGCTGAAGCTGATCTGCCTTGGGGACAAACAGCACACGGCCTCAGAGCTGTTGCAGGGGATTAGTCACCAGACCGAGCAGTGGCTCTCGCCACTCAACCTGCAACCAGGCATGGTTGTGTGTGATAATGGGCGTAACTTGGTGGCGGCTTTGGAGCTCGGCAAGCTCACACACGTACCATGCCTAGCACATGTATTTAATTTAGTGGTTCAGCGATTTCTAAAAACCTACCCCAATGTGCATAATCTCTTGACCAAGGTGCGCCGCGTGTGTGCACATTTCCGTAAGTCATCTACAGCTTCGGCCGGCCTGTTGAAGCTGCAGCAGCGCTTACAATTGCCAGCTCACCGGCTGCTGTGTGACGTGAGCACGCGCTGGAACTCCACCTTCCACATGTTGGCCCGGCTTTGTGAGCAGCAGAGGGCAGTAGTGGAGTACCAGCTGTTACACGGTCGTCGCCTCTCCGTTCAACTTCCTGTAATCAGAAGTGAGGAGTGGGAATGGATGTCAGACCTCTGCGAGGTTTTACGCAATTTTGAGGAATCGACACAGATGGTGAGCGGCGATAACGCTATTATCAGTGTAACCATCCCACTTCTGTGTCTACTGAAACGCTCGCTGCTCACAATTAAAACCGACGCTTTGCATGTGGAAGAGGTGGAAATGGGGGAGGAAGAGCTTACACAAGGTGATAGCCAGAGCACCCTCACTTCGTCTTCTCAGCGACAATTGGAGGAGGCGGAGGAGGAGGAGGAGGAGGAGGAAGACACGGTTGCCTCCGCTACAGAGGGTAGCCATGGAACTTTAGTTCCATCTCTTCAGCGTGGGTGGGCAGAAGAGGAGGAAGAGGATGAGGAGATTGAGAGTCATCCTCCTGGTGAGGACAGCGAAATCTTGACTGTTGGTACTCTGGCACACATGGCTGACTTTATGTTAGGCTGCCTTTCCCGTGACCCACGCGTTATACGCATTTTAAACAACACGGATTACTGGGTGTTCACCCTTCTGGACCCCCGCTACAAAGAGAATTTCTCATCTCTCATTCCTCCGGTGGAGAGGACAAGCAAAATGGTGCAATACCAGAAGGTTCTTGTTGAAAAATTGCTCCAAAATTTTCCATCTGACAACGCTGGCGGCAGAGTACGTGCTACCTTGGCCAACAGAGAAGGGGAGAAAAGGGGAGCACACAGCAGTTCCGAGAAAGGCAGGGCAACACTCTCCAAGGCGTGGGACACCTTCATGACACCCCGCCAGCACCCTCATCCTGATGCGCAGCCTAGTGTCACAAGGAGGGAAAAGTTTTGGAAGATGGTGAAGGAGTACGTAGCAGACCGTGTCAGCGTCCTCAATGATCCCTCTGTGCCTTACAACTACTGGGTGTCCAAGCTGGACACGTGGTATGAACTGGCACTCTACGCCTTGGAGGTGCTGGCCTGCCCTGCCGCCAGCGTTCTGTCTGAGCGGGTATTTAGTGCTGCTGGTGGCATCATAACAGATAAGCGTATCCGCCTTTCCACCGACAATGCTGATAGGTTGACACTTATAAAAATGAACAAGGCCTAGATTTCCCCTGACTTCTCCACTCCACTGGAGGAAAGCCACGGGGGAACATAAACTCACTTTATATATGTTATTTACAATGATGTGAATACTCTGTATTCCCATTCACCCCTTCCACCCAAAAAACGGGTATATGGTTGACTCTTAATCTTCTCATCCTCCTCCTCCTCTTCCATATGCCCTGTGCTATAATTTTTATATAGGGCCAGCTCACCAGCGGGCCCTGTGATATAATTTTTATATAGGGCCAGCTCACCAGCGGGCCCTGTTTGACAATTTTTATATAGGTCAGCTCACCAGCGGGCCTTCTCATATAATGTTTTATTGGGTCAGCTCTCTAGCGGGCCCTCTCATATAATGTTTTATAGCGTCAGCTCACTAGCGGGCCTTCGCATATAATGTTTAGGATGGTCAGCTCTGCAGCAGACCCTCACCCATAATGTTTTAGATGGTCAGCTCAGCGCACGTTTCCCTCTTAATCATGGCCTCAGTTCTGAAAATCAAGGAAATTTTTGGGAGAATTTGCCTCTGCGCACGTTTCCCTCTTAATCATGGCCTCAGTTCTGAAAATCAAGGAAATTTTTGGGAGAATTTGCCTCTGCGCACGTTTCCCTCTTAATCATGGCCTCAGTTCTGAAAATCAAGGAAATTTTTGGGAGAATTTGCAGATGATATACAAGTAAATATACAGCAAATATTGTTTGGTAACAATTTTTCGCCTAAAGTCGTTTTTATTTTCCTTTTTGTGTGTTTTACGCTCAGTCTGTAAAAATGGCGTACTACGGGCGAAAGATCGTTCCCAGCAGCGATGTTAGAGTCCAAGATGCATCCAGACATCCTCCCTATGCTGTCCCTGAACCATTTCTGTGGTGTTTCCATCCTTTTCTGCCCTTTTCCTATGGACCAGGCACCCTCCCCTCATCAGAGCAGGGGGTGCCTGGTGTAATGCTCGAGTCCTCCCATTGACTTCAATGGGGCTCGGGTGCTCAGCCGAGCACTCGAGCCTCAGGGGGTGCTCGGTCAGAGCACCCGAACACCCGAGCATTGGGGTGCTCGCTCATCACTAATAATGTTCACTTTTTCCACATACACTTTTGCAAATAATATTAAGATTCTTAGAATTATGTTTTTATATAAAAAATGCAATGAGCAAGTTAGCCTCTTGCGAATCACAGGGATGTGCAGTGTGTTAATTTGCAATTTGTTGTACACCCGTTTAGTGATTAAAGGGATAGTAATGTTTCACAAAAACAGCAGCTCCAATTAGTCTTCATAGTATTTGAGCCACAGAGCAGTGGTGTAACAATAGGGGTCGCACCTGCGACCGGGCCCGTCACTCTCAGGGGCCCGGCCGCCCCCTGCTATCCGATCGCCATGCGCCCGCAGCAACCTGTAAACCAGGGCAGCACTGTGCACAGCTGATCTCCCGGCGGCCGGTGCTCTAGTAATGCAGAGAGATGACAATCTCCCAGCGCTCTGAATTACTAACAACCGCGCGGGAGCTCCAGTCAGGGGTCTGTGCAGAATCTCTTGTCACACACTGCTACACCACCAGGGACTCGAGGTAGGAGGACGAGGGGGTCAGTAGGGGCATTGTGGAGAATGTGGGGCATTGTGGATAATGAGGGGCAGTGTGGATAATGAGGGGAATTGTGGAAGGGGCATTGTAGATAATGCGGGGCAATGTGGAAAGGGCATTGTTTATGGCGCAATGTGGAGATTGAGGGGCAGTGTGGAGAATGAGGGGCATTGGGGAGAATGAGGGGCAATGTGGAGAATGAGGGGCAATGTGGAGAATAAGGGGCATTGTGGAGAATAAGGGGCAATGTGGAAGGGGCATTGTGGAAGGGGCAATGTGGGGAATAAGGGGCATTGTGGAGAATAAGGGGCAATGTGGAAGGGGCATTGTGGAAGGGGCAATGTGGGGAATAAGGGGCATTGTGGAGATGAAGGGGTAATATGGAAAATAAGGGGCATTGTGGAGATGAAGGGGAAATGTGGAGAATGAGGGGCATTGTTGAAGGGGCATTGTGAAAGGGGCAATGTGGAGGTAGCCAATGTGGTTGAGGGGGGCCAGTGTGGTTGGGTGGGGCCCCATGGCAATTCTTGCACCAGGGTCTGGTGGCTTCTAATTACGCCTCTGCCACAGAGAGTGTTATTTCAATACTGTCAGAGTTGTAGTTAAAGAGTAATTGAATGATAAAGTATCCTCCTCCTGCCCCTTTTACCTAGTGTAAGCCACCTCCCCTCTGATATGGAATCTGGTCTCTTGACCAGATAGCTCACAGCAAGGGACAATCTTCTTATTGTGATCATAAGGAAAACCCTGCCCCCCTTGACAGGTTTATCAGGTTTTTCCCTTATGCTCACTGAAGATTGTCCCTCTATGTGATCCATCTGCACAGTGTTACATCAGTAAAAAGGGTGGGAGGGGGATACTTTATCATTCAATTACTCTTGAACTACAACTCTGACAGTATTGAAAGAACACTCTCTATGGCTCACATACTATGAAGATTAATTGGAGCTGCTGTTTTTGTGAAACATTACTATCCCTTTAACTTTTGAAAAAACACTCTCCAAGGCCCAAATACTATGATGATTAATTGGAGCTGCTTTTATTATGAAACATTACTTTAAATGATTGCATTGATCACTTAACACCATGGATAGTAGAGATGTATCGAACAAAGCGTGGATGAGAGAAGAGAGAGAAGGGATATGACAGAAACATTCAAATACAAAGGGTTTCAACCAGGAGGGCAGCACATTTCATAGGAGCAGAAATGTTAGGACAAATGGCCATAGTCTAAAACTAGGACGTAGGTTTAGATGTAATGTAAGAAAGAGGTTATTACAGTTAGGGAATGAATGCATGCATGGGACAGACATAAGACAAGACCAAGGACCACATAAGCTTTGACATTTTTACAGTAGGAAAAATAGACAGAACTGGATGGGCCAAATGGTTCGTATCTGATGTCAAACTCTATCTTTCTAATCTGCTATACATCTCTAGCATTTAGTGCAGGGATGGGAAATATGAGGCCCTCCAGCTGTTGCTGGACTAAACTCCAGTGATTCTCTATCAGCTGCTTTGGCTAGAGGAGCTTGATTGGAATTGCAGTCCGACAACAGCTGGAGGGACTCATGTTGCCCAAGCCTGAGCTAAGGGGTTAAGAAAGAGAGCTATATAAGCAGGTTAATCTATTAAGATATGAGCATTTATTGCTTCTGTTTCTCCTGGGATCTTAAAGCTATTTGGCTTTACATTAATTGACTTCATGGCCATACAAGCTGGTCAAATTGTTAGCAGCCTGGAACAGAAATGTCAGATGTTCCCTGAAATGGGATTATTGCCCTTTATGCACACACAGAGCTGCATACGTTTATAGCTGGTATGGAAGCAGAAAATCAGGCGCATAAATGTAAAACCTAATAAATGTGACATTGATCTAATAGTAGTACAGCATATGGCCTTGAATTAATTGATACATTTTAATTGTGAAAAGGAAAAGGTTTTGATGCTAATTAATCTTCTTGGGCCGACATCATAAGGCTGATGTTTTAGCCCTTTGACTGTTAGAGAGTTACTCAGTGCATTGTGATGTCCTGTTTCGGGCAACGCAAGAGGTTAAATGCCTCATTTAAATCAACAGTAATTTTTTTGTATCCCATGCTGTAGTTATTTTGCCCATGAATTGATTCAGTTCATAATACGTCAGCTTCAGCGGGGAGAATATATGAATTTTCCTGAATATTTGGGCCACCACTGGGGAGAAGCCAGAGCACCTGCAGTGCACCCAAAGTTACTTCTTTTCATTGAGCCTCCAAGATACTCATTGAATTAAAGGGTGGCCTGCTATCTGCTCATGCTTACATGACCTGCATGGTCTACACTGCATGTGTATGATCACGTATTGGTCATGATTCCATTGCATTTGTGCGCAGGGCCAGCATGTGTGTGTGTGTGTGTGTGTGTGTGTGTGTGAGAGTGGTCACAGGAGGCTAGCCTGACCTCCTTTTTGCCCACGAATGTTAGGTACTGTCAGCCCAGCCCTGGAAAATATCACCAATGCCTCCCCCTGACAAAGCCATTTGGAGATTTATGTTTGGTAGTCACACTTTGTGGCTAGTGCTTCCTGAGATAGCATTTTCTAGGAAAGTAGTACAACCTTTATAAAGATGTATGTCTATACTTTTCAGAGTATATTCACATGAATTTCAATTTCTATCTCTTGCACTACTAGTGTAATGGGAACCAGGGACTTAGCTGAGATCCCTTGTCATCATCGTTGTGTGTCCAACTCAGGTCCTCTGGATACCAGCTTCTGGAATGCTTGAATAATAATGTTACAGCTCTCCCTGAGGAAAATTTGTTCACATCCTTTTCCCACTGAATAAACATATGGCAATGATGACCAGGGATCTTGGCTAAGACTCTGGTTCCTGTAACATTTGGTGGCAGTAGTGGGATTCTTACCCACCCCCAGAACCAAAAATCTTTTTTCACTGGCTGCCACTCACCTTTGGAATGTCTTCCCTATCACCATTCGCCAGTCCTCCAGACTCATCACTTTCAAACATCTCTGGATAACCCACCTGTTCAAGGTAACATTTCAGCATCAATATTCGCCTTTTACACACTGACAGACGCATTAGAATCACTTGCACTTATGATCCTCCTCCGACTGTTTCCGTTTGTTACCATGATTACTAATTAAATTGTAAACTCCTTGGGGCAGGGTCACTTTCCCAATGTATGATTCCCTTTGCTGCACTTTTTCCCCTACTAATAATGCAATGATCGCACTTTAAGCTGAAGCAATTAACCCAGTCTTGTGTTTTTACTATTGCTATTTCTGTAAATCGTTCTGTACATGTATGGTGCTATATAAATAAAGACTCATATGTACCCTGTCAATTATTATACAGAAGAGGTTGTGAACCAATGCAGGAATTCTCTTTGTTGTTGTTTAACATTGTCCTCCCCTTGACACAAGCACTATTAAATGGTGAATTTTACATGTAAGTAGCTTAATAAATTGGCGTTAACCAAGCTAGAACAGAGAAATCGATTTTAAATCCTGGTTTTGAAAGGAATTGTGTAAGACATCTCCCAGTGATGCTGATGTACTAAAGAGACAACGATTCACTGACTTCAGTAGCATTCAAGAGGGGAGATGCACTAAGGTGTGATACAGACGTGATAAAGTGGGGATGACTTCTCCAGTGATACCACTTCTCCAGTTCCTATTTTATCCTATGGAGCCAAAGCACTAATATTTCTCCAACTTTGGAAATCTTAGTGCATTGGCTCCCTGGAATAACACAGGAATTGGAGAAGTGATTTCACTGGAGAAGTTATCTCCACTTTATCACGCCTTACTGCATAACCCCCAAGGAGTTAAAATCCCATTGATAGAAAAGGGTATTTTTCTTTGTTCTCTGTGGTTTGACTATTATGGTTTGCCCCAGGATTGCTGCAGTTTTCAGTTCCATTATTTTCTTTATTTATAATATTTATTTCTTACTATTTTTGCACCATACTGAGAAATGTTTGAGATTGCAGTTTACGTCACAAGCAGTTTTCCATTAAAAGATGCAATTGTGCATGTAAGTACCATTCAAACATTCTCTTTCTTTATAAAATTGACTCATTTTGTACAGAATGAAAAGTGATTTATGATACCTCAATATTAGATTGAAGTAATAAAAAACAACATTCTCTGGTAGCTGTGCATTCAATCAAAGGTGTCATAATTAACCCTTTGATGACCAGAGAGGTTAAAACAGTTAACTTAACTCTTGGAACAATATAAAATGCCTTGCCAAAGCCGCAATAGCCACAATGCAATGGATGAGGATGCTCTTGCTTAGCCAGTCAACCAGCAAGACAGCCAATCGCATCAGTCCACTTTCCTGTGCTCATGGAAATGAACTGCTTCTTTATAAAGTGTGAGCATTTTACATGAACGCGCTCGCACTATGCTGAGATGACCTGACCATGCTTGAGGCTAGGAGCGCGCTGGGTCATGTGGCTCAGAGGATGATGATGCAGGAGGTATTGTTAGGACGGTGGGATTTACAAGGGAGATTTTCGGCTCCTCAGCGGTCATGCGCAGTGCGTCTTCAACTGGACAACACGTCATCGGGTACATCATTCTTTTACAGTTTATGCATTAACACTGGATTTTTTTAAATAAAATTAAATACACAGCACAATATAACAATGGAAGACACATTGATGTAAACTACATCATGTTGTGGTGGTAGTTCTGCTTTAAAGGAGCAGTAAACTTTTTTTTATGAAAACATGTATTTTATAGATCTTTTCCTGCTGAATAAAATAAGAGCACTCCCACTGCTGTCAGATTTTTTATTCAAAATTTATAGCAGTTCAAATAATCAGGAAGTGAATTTACTGTGTTTACTTCCTGATAGTTCTAACTGACAGGAAGTGAATTTACTGTGTTTACTTCCTGATAGTTCTGACAGGAAGTGAATTTACTGTGTTTACTTCCTGATAGTTCTAACTGACAGGAAGTGAATTTACTGTGTTTACTTCCTGATAGTTCTGACAGGAAGTGAATTTACTGTGTTTACTTCCTGATAGTTCTAACTGACAGGAAGTGAATTTACTGTGTGTTTACTTCCTGATAGTTCTAACTGACAGGAAGTGACAGGCAGTTTCTATCACATTCTATGGAGAACTGTTATGTCTCTGACTTTTCTGACTTTCCTCTCCATTAGAATCTAACAGGAAATCTAATTAGAATTTGACCACTAGAGGGCACTGGTAATGTAAAAAAACGTGGGTTTAAACTGTAATAACTCTGGAAATATAAATCTCTCGACAGTGGGAGTACCTTTATTTTACTCAGTAGGAAAATCCCTACGATATATATTTTTTCATAAAAAAAGTTTACTGCTCCTTTAAATATTTTAACATCATTCCAAATAATGGGCCTTGTGTATAATAGGATCTCTATTTCTGTTACCAGAGAGCTTGCTGGTCAGTGATTGAAAGCAGGGATAGTGATACACTGGAACACTATACCTGCATCGCTGAGTACTCTGTAGGCAATATTTCATTGTCTGGATACATTGTATCACATTCTTTTTGACATGGTTTCTTCTTTACGTTTTTCACTATCCCTACATTCATATTCTCCTGACAGAAAGCTTTCTGGAAGCAGATTCATGGAGCTCACTATCAGGGACAGTAATATGTAATAAACAGGTGACGATGAAAAAAAATAATAAAACAAAGTATAGGCAATTTGACTTTACATATTATGCACCATCAGAATACTAACTCTTTAAAACTCGAATGCTAGAGGCTTCTGCAGTGAATTGCTTCATAATGAGTTTGAAATGTATCTAGCATACAAGGAGTTAAATTGTTTCACAGATCTGGACATAATTCAACCTGTTATCTAGCAAGATGTACACATTTATTTTCTCTTTTCTTTAAAACTGACAGTTTTCTTTAAAAGGAACAGTTCTGGATCAAACCAACGACACCACAAGGGTCAAATAAAATTGCCCAAATCCCATATTAACCCTTTCAGTGCCAGGGGGCCCCCACCCAATTTCAGGTGCCTCATTTGAGGAAGCTGCAAGGACAAAATGGCTGCTAACAGTACTGCAGCTTTTGCAGCTTCTCTAAGGGCCATATGTACAAAAGCAAAAGTGGAACAATTCTGGAACAAAGGAATTTCGCCACTGTGGACCAATTAAAAGTCCTGTTTATTTAAATGGGACTTTTAATCCCTTGAGTGCTAGATAGGTCTCCAACACTAGCATTCAAGGGGTTAAAAGCCCCAATTTAATCAGTGGAAATTTGGGGAATGTTGATTTTTCTCTGTGCAGGTGGTTTTGCCCCCAATTATTCCAGTATTTTGTTGTGTATATAGGCCTAAGCATACCTGAAAACTTTTTCTCCTAGAGTCCTTGGAAGGGACTCATGTGGTGCCGACAGGGGGATTTAATGAAGTGATTTGCGTCACAAAAGGGCAGGGCTTAATTGTTGGTGGGGGCATGGCTTAACAGGCTGTGTACTAAAGTGGGTTAGAAGAAGGAGAAGTGAGTGAGAAGTGGGCACAACAGGGTGTTAAGGAGGAGAAGTGGGAGGAACAGGATGGAAAGGAGGAGAAATGGGTGGGGAGTAGAGGAACAGGGTGGGGAAGGAGAATGTCACGGACACCAGAGTAAATGAAACACACGACACAGGGACAGTTGAATTTAACCAGTTTATTAAAATAAGCAAGCACTTCCCCAACCTAGTTGGAACAGGCGTGAGGACAGTGTCTAGTCCACTACTCAAGGACTGACACTGAACTGTAGCCGGTTGTATGTAGCCTATAGAATATATGGGAGCAGAACCAGGCTTAGTTCTATCACAGAGTATATGGAAACCTGGAACGGCAGGAACCCTGACTACTGGAGTGACAGATAAACTCCCAGACACGAGACAGGCGTCTCATAAGCAGTGACTCTACCACGGAGTGGTAGGAGGAGCGAGGCAGAGAGTAACCTATATTGCGATAGGTAGGCACAGAGCGGAGGCAAGAAAGTGGAGCGTAGCCAGCCGCGACACTGGTAAGTATGTGAAGGCCGCATAGTATATAGGCCACAGAGCAGAGTGTACACAACAGGACCAAGAGGCAACTGATACAGTGCCCAGAATGGCAGCAACGGAGCGAGAGGCAACCAGTAACTCTACAACAGAGGTTGCAGTTGTTGTACACTGATGGAGTGCGACAACAACTAGCCAGGGCAGGTGGTAGTCAGACTGGAGCGAAAGGCAGCACAGAGCGTAAGTCAGACAAGTCACAGTCAAGAAACAAATCGGGTAGTCAGTCACAGCCAAGGTCAAAACAGAGCAAGTAGTCGGACAAGCCAGGGTCATACACAGATCGGATAGTCCGACAAAGCCACTAGGTCTTGAGCCGGAGCAGAAAGTCAGACAAAGCCAAGGATCGATCAAGAGAGAAAGTGGCAGCCAAGCAAGGGTCAAACGAGGGCAACACTGAAGCAACGCACAGGTATGCCATGAAAGGGCAACAAATCCTAGCCTCAATGAGGTTTATAAAGCAGCAGAAGGAGGTGGGACCCAATTAGGCCGAACAGAATAGGCCCATAAACAGGCATCCGTGCCAGTGCCTGTAAGATGACTCTAGCAATAAGGAAGTGGCCGGAGGCCATGACAGCCGGCAGCCATACAGAGGTAAGAGCACAGGATCGCTTAGGCCTCAAAGGGAGACTGTGATAGAGAAGAAGTGGGTGGGAAGTAGGAGGAACAGGGTGGGAAGGAGGAGAAGTAGGCAGGAAGTGGGAGGAACAGGGTGGGGAAGGAGGGGAAATGGGTGGGAAGTGGGAGGAACAGGGTGGGAAGGAGGAGAAGTCCGTGGGAAGTGGGAGGAACAGGGTGGGAAGGAGGAGAGGTCCGTGGGAAGAGGGAGGAACAGGGTGGGAAGGAGTAGAAGTAGGTGGGAAGTGGGAGGACCAGGGTGGGGAAGGAGGAAAAATGGGTTGGAAACAGGAGGAACAGAGTGGGAAGGAGGAGAAATGGGCAGGAAGTGGGAAGAATAGGCTGGAAAAGGAGAAAAGTGGGAGGAACACACTGGGAAGAAGCAGTATTTCATAACCACCGGAAGATCAGCCTCTGTCCCCGTAGACCTGGTAACTCATTGCAAAAACCAGAGTATCCATTGCAGATTTAGAGAGTTCCCAGGTATGGGCCTAAGTAATAGGTAAGTAATTAAAAAAGTATCATATGAAAACCATAACTTGTTTTCTAAGGCTACGTTAAATTTACAGATAAGTGTTTTATAATTTGTGGGTAAATGTTCTTGTCACGATCCTGCAGCTACCATCAAAAACCCAGAACATGACTTAATCAGTTTTTGTTGGTGAGATGTTCAAAAACTCGTGGTAACTGAAATTGTATGTAAGAAGAATTAAAAAGTTTTAACTCCATGGACCATCAATTCTCAGACGTATCACCGTCATTTTTTTCATCCAATCTGTCATCTCCGTCAAACGGAAAAAGCCATCTTAAATGTGGGCGTGGTTTAAGCTACCTTCATACTGTAAGGTATTTTCAGAAAAAATGTTCTTTTAGTTGTCACTTTTTTGTTTGATTAATGTCATTTTTTTTCAGATAAAATAACAATGATCTAAACTCGTGGAAGACAAATTAAAGTACTTTTGACAGATAGGAGTGAGAAGTAATAGTAGTATGGAGTTAAATGGTTAAAAAAAAAATCCTGTCTTTGAAATTTTTCATTTTTCAAGGCAAAACAAAAAACTATGTTCTTTCTTTGAAAATGTGTTTTAAAGACAAAAATAAGACATATTCACCACAGAATTTTTAAGGGAAAAATTCCTCAAGTTCATCTTACTACAATTTTTAATACTTTACGGCACGTTTTCAAATGCAATGAATTTTCTTTTGAAAATACTGTTCTTTTTTTTAACCACAAGTTCACAATCCGGCAATTTTTCTGATAATGATGCTGTTTTGAACATTGTGCTCTTTGAGTTCTGAGGATAAAACCAAATAGTAAAACCAATTACTCAGTCATTTCTGAAAACGATCTGCACTGGTTTATATCTACTCCTTTGAGCCTGGGATAAGTGTCCTTCATTACTTGAAACCTGAGATCCAAGAATGACCCAAAAAGCTTACAAGAAGTAAATATTGCCCACTAAAATGTGTTTAAGTGCTGTCCCAGTTAATCTTTAATCCGTGTTTTTTTTTTTTTTATGTCATGCAATTTAGCCAGAGATTTTACCTTTTAAAGCGGAACTTTCAGGTAATACTGTCGCCATACATTCATTAAATGCATGGTGACTAGCTTGAAAATAGATGTCTTACCGTTAAATAATAGCTCGGAGACCAGAACCCAGACTACAACGCGCCTGCGCCGTCAGTCCCGGTCTCCAATGAGTAGACTGCAGTGCACCATATGGTCACTGGAAGGGACTGACGGCGCAGGCGCACAGACCGCACTAACCTGCCCGTCAGTCCCGAAACGGGAAGGATTACTTTAGACAGAGCTATTATTTAACGGTAAGACATCTATTTTCAAGCTAGTCGCCATGCGTTTAATGAATGCATGGCGACTTGGTATTACCTCAAATTTCCGCTTTAAAAAATATGCCAGTGACGTCAGTTAACACTTTAACGACCCGTGACATACATGTATGTCACGGGGCGTAGGTCCCTAAAGGACCATGGACGTACATATATGTAATGGAATTCAGGGCTCCCCGCGCAGCTGCACGCCGTTCAGACCGCACAAAAAAAAAAATGGTCCATGGTCCTTAAGTGCTGGCCGCGTGCACACGTGACTGGTCCTTTAGGGGTGAAGGGAAGGCTGCTGTACAGTTTTGAACCTCAACCTGTCAATCCTGTCACCTCTTCCCCTCCCCAGTAGCACCTCATTTTGACCTCCTCAAATGACGGAGTCTTCCTCCATGTGAGTTGGAGTGCTCTCTTGCCAATAAGAGCGCTCCAGCTCACATGAAGGAAGCCTGCTTCAGAGTAGGAGGTGAGGATTGACAGGCTGCGGCACAGAACTGTACTGCACTCTGTCCTTAAAGGGTTAGTAATGCAATAAATAAACTTTATTCTGTATGGTAGATTTTACAAAAATAAAGTATCTGTGTTAAAGTTCCTGTCTCCCCTTCTTCTGACGTCACCGCTCTGCTGACAGCAGGAGATCCCGGTCCTGGGACCAGCCAGCAGCTCTTCAGCAGAGCCGAATAGCGATCTTTAAAAAGAATACTTCGTTAGAATGGTCTGCAAAGTGTGCCTGGTTTGCAAGTACACTTTGTAGACCGTTCCAATGAAGTAGTTCATTTTAAAGATCGCTATTTTGGCTCTGCTGAAAAACCAACTCGAGTCGGCCGACAAGGATCTCCTGCTGTCAGCTTTACAGCTGACATCAGGAGAGAGAGGTTTGAGAGATAGGACTTTCTCCAAATACTTTATTTTTGTAAAATCTATCATACTGAATAAAGTTTATTCCTGGCATTACTATCCCTTTAACTGACACCACCAGCTTATTTTTTAAAAGGTAAAATCTTGGGCTAAATTGCAGGACATTAAAAAAAAATAGAATTAAAGATTAACGAATTAAAGATTAACTGGGATACACTTTAGAATTATAAATACTTTAACAGAGGAGAGAGTTCCTTTAACCCCTTAAGGACCCATGACGGTCAAGGGTTGTTATACCCTTAACGACCCATTACGGTCCAGAACTGTCATGGCTTAAATCATAGCAGCGCGCCTCCATGCACTCTACTATCATTAATTCCAGGCTGAGACTGAGTGCTCCAAGACTGGGGGGTTCAGTCTCAGCCCTTCCTGCTTGTGCCAGTTCATGTGATCGCCGTAGCAGAGATCACATGTACCGACATAGTGACAGAGGCAGCATGCAAAACATGCTGTCTGTGCCTGTCTCATCTGCCTCTGTCTCCCTTGCTATCAAAGTAAGGGAGACAGAAGTAGATAGGAGACACCTAGTGGTTAAAAAAAATACAGCAGCTAGGGGTATTAACCCCTTCACTGCTGGTGCAGGAGGCTGGCTAAATGCAGGTCAATTTTTGACCTGCAATCATACACTTAAAAAAAAAAACACACTTTTTTTACAAAAAAAATTTTTATTTAAAAAAATATATATAATTAAACAATATTGCAAGTGTGATTGTTATGGAGCTATGTAATACACTTATATACGCCACCAAATGCCAGGGACAAAAAAGTGTCAAAATAGGGTGGGAAAAAGGGACACAGGGATTTTCACCCAGGGGGGACAGTGGCCACTTTAAACTGCGCATTTTGTAGGTATGACTGACCGGTCATACCTTTCATGCAGTCTCCATAAAAATGTAACCCTTTGTGGCCAATTGATCCCAAGAGAAAAATCGAAAATGTTTTGGTTTTTTTTGGTTTTTTTTATTTTTTTACTTTTTTTTAAATTTTAAGTGAGTGGTGGGTTATCCATATCAATAGGGTATCAAAGGAAAGCCCTATTTGTGCTTAAAAAAACAGTATATAATTTATGGGGGTGGAATAAAAGCCTTAGAAGGAAAACACTGTTGAACAAAGATATAGAAACATAGAAACATAGAAACATAGAAGATTGACGGCAGAAAAAGACCACCTGGTCCATCTAGTCTGCCCTTTAGTATTCCTTTAGTCAAAAAGGTCAGAATTGCTCCGGTCCTTAAGGGAAAACGACTAGTGTTGAGCGAGCGTGCTCGGCCGATGCTCGGATCGGCTCGAGCATCGCTCTGCTCGGCACATGGCGGTACTCGTACGAGTACCGCCATGTGCTCGCCCGACATGTTCGGGTGAAGAGGATCTGTGCCGGAAGAGGCACAGATCCGAAGACGCTCCGCTGGACCACCAGGGAATGGAGGTACGGGGGCATTGCGGAGATGAAGGGGGCATTGCAGAGATGAAGGGGGACAGTGTGGAAGAGGGGCATAGACTCTATGCCCCTCTTCCACAATGTCCCCCTTCATCTCCGCTATGCCCCTCTTCCACAATGTCCCCCTTCATCTCCGCTATGGCATAGGAGATGAAGGGGGACATTGTGGAAGAGGGGCATAGCGGAGATGAAGGGGGACATTGACCAGGCACCCTCCGCTCATCAGAGCAGGGGGTGCCTGGTTTAATGCTCGAGTGCTCCCATTCATTTGAATGGGGCTCGGGTGCTCGGCCGAGCACTCGAGCATCAGGGGGTGCTCGCTCATCCCTAAAAACGACCTCAGATTTTCCCGGTCCTTAAGGGGTTAAGTAGGTTTCAGCTTTAGACAGTTTATTATCTCTGGGAAAGAAATATAAAACAGCATCATTCAAATCCTACCCCCAACCTAACAAAAAAGTGGAGAAACTAAGGAAAAAAAAGACAAAAAGTAAGATGGGGCACTCAGATTACTTACAGATACACGTTTTATTCCCAAATATACATATAAGCAAAATATGCAACAAAACAACAAGGTTACTTTTTTTTTTCCAGAAGCGTGTCCAACACATTTCAAAGCTATGTGTTCGACACTCCATTGGCAATCATAGGGTTAAACACTCAAAACTACATGAGGAAGGAATCCAATCCCTATGGAATAACAGGACTCCACTGATAAATATCAAATATATTTTATTGACAAATATTTGCAGCACTAAAACCTAGAAAATAACTTGGGTTAAGGCAAATTTACTTAAGTCCTTGCTAAGTAAATAAGGGAATCTCCTCTGCTGACAAATCTAATCCCCAGATTTCTTACAGTGTTTATATATATATATATACTAGCAACATGGGACGGCGTTGCCCGTCATGTTATGACCATTGGGCGCACGTGTTTGAAATGCAGACACACTGATAAACACAGACATATGCAGCATACAGGCAGACACATACCATACATCCCAAGTGTCCCTCTTTAGGAGGGACAGCCCCTCTTTGAGGGCCAAATCCCTCTGTCCCTCTTTCCCACCCTGTTGTCCCTCTTTTTAGGAAGTCAGACTGTGTGCAGGGCCGGCTCCACCTATAGGCGAGGTAGGCGCCGGCCTAGGGCACACACGTACTGGGGGCGTGGGCATGCAGCGGAGAAGAGCTGCGCCCACACACCACGCCAGTAACCACAACACAGTCAGGTCTGTGTTGCTACAGCGCTCCCTCATCTGGTCGGATCTTTAGTAATGCAGAGCGCGCTGGGAGTCATGATCTCCCGCCGCGCTCTGCATTACTGAAGAGAAGACTGCGCGGGAGATACAGGTATGTGATGGGGGGCAAGTTGGAGCTGAGGGGGCATAGTGGAGCTGAGGGGGCAAGTTGGAGAAGATGTGGGGCAAAGTGGAGATGATGGGGGCAAGTTGGAGCTGTTAGGGGAAAGCTGGAGCTGAGGGGGCATAGTGGAGCTGGTGGGGGCAAGTTGGAGATGATGGGGGCAAGTTGGAGCTGATGAGGGTCAAAGTGGAGCTGATGAGGGTCAAAGTGGAGCTGAGGGGGGGCAAGTTGGAGCTGAGGGGGGGCAAGTGGAGCTGAGGGGGGGCAAAGTGGAGCTGGTGGGGCAAGTTGGAGCGGATGGGGGGGCAAGTTGGAGCGGATGGGGGCAAGTTGGAGCTGCTGGGGGCATAGTGGAGCTGATAGTGGAAAGTTGGAGCTGAGAGGGCATAGTGGAGCTGGTGGGGGCAAGTTGGAGCGGATGGGGGCAAGTTGGAGCGGATGGGGGGCAAAGTGGAGCTGATGGGGGTAAGTTGGAGAGGATGGGGGGCAAAGTGGAGCTGATGGTGGTAAGTTGGAGCTGAGGGGGTAAAGTGAAGCTGAGGGGGCAAAATGGAGCTGGTGGGGGCACGTTGGAGCTGATGGGGGCAAGTTGGAGTTGATGGGGGCAAAGTGGAGCTGGTGGGCCAAAGTGAAGCTGATAAGGGGCAAGTTGGAGCTGGTGGGGGGCATCTCTTACAGGCATCTCCAGAACAGGGGCAGAGTGGCTCAGGGGGCAGAGAGAGGACAATCATGAAAAGAGGTTGGGTATAAGTAGGCAGGGTATAAAGGGGTGGGACACAAGGGGCGGAGCGAAATGGGCGGCAAAATTAGGTTTTGCCTAGGGTGGCAAAAATCCTTGCACCAGCCCTGACTGTGTGGTGTGTATTACTTTGCTCTACAGCAATAAACTTCAGTATATGTGTGTATACATTAGTCTGTGCAAATAAAATACTTTGGTCTTGAACTAAATCATTTATTCAGTTACATAAATAGCCAGTAATAGGTCATGAAATAACCTAAAAATTCTTACTAATGCCCCACTCACCAGCCACACCCCCAATAATATTACCTAAAACTAACGTGTCCCTCTTTGGCCCTGTGAAATGTTGGGAGGTATGCACATACACACAGTGAGCGGCAGAAACATGCAAAAGACATGTACACACAGACACACTGGAGATGCACATATGGACACACATATGTAACAGAGATGTACACACACAGACACACAACATATATGAGCAGAAACACATGTGCTCATGAGTTGTGTATCCCTCTGGCACTCAAAGGGTTAAGGTATAGAGAGGCATGTCAGAGTTAAATAGCAGTGGGAAGTGTGTTCATACCTGGGAACACTGACTTGTGAAGTCCCTAGAGGGGACTGATGTGGTGCTGATGTGGAGAGACAAATGGGGCAATCTGGGTTAAAAGTGGGTGGGGCTTAATCGCGAGTAGGGGGCGAGGCTTAACATAAATGTGAAAAAGTGTTAGTAATAGGCTGGGGAAGGAGGAGAAGTGGGAGGGGAATGCAAGTTTACAGTGTAAGGGGTTTGAACACACTCCATGAGGGGTAAAACTTGATACAGAACCCTGTGGCAGTCAGTGGGTTAAGTGTGAATCTGATGGCTGTCTGTCCTGTGTCTTGCATGGCAAATGGTGACAGTGAAGAAGTAATTCAGCAATGAGGGCCTACCTTAACCCTTTGAGTGCTATTTTGTTACCCTGCTGATGCAGCACCATTCAGTGGCTTTACTACAGGTCCTGCTGAGGCCACTGGGAGTCAAGGTGAGTGACTGTGTGTCAGCCATCTTTCTTTCTGGCTTTGTGTGTGTGTATGGATGTTTGGTGCTGTGTGAGTGAGGCATGTATGTGTTATACCTGGGAATTTTTACTTGTGGAGTCCCTCATGTGGTGCTGATGTGGAGAGAGCAATGGGGCAATCTGGGTTAAAAAGGGGCGGGGCTTAATCGTGAGTAGGGGGCGGGGCTTAACATAAATATGGAAAAATGTTAGTAATAGGCTGGGGAAGGAGGAGAAGTGGGAGAGAAATGCAAGTTTACAGTGTGAGGAGTTTGAACACACTCCCTGAGGGGTAAAACTTGATACACAACCCTGTGGCAGTCAGTGGGTTAAGTGTGAATCTGATGGCTGTCTGTCCTGTGTCTTGCATGGCAAATGATGACAGTGAAGAAATAATTGAGCAATGAGGACCTACCTTAACCCTTTGCGTGCAATTTTGTTCCTCTGGTGCTGCTCTACAGGTCCTGCTGAGGCCTCTGGGAGTCAGGGTGAGTGACTGTGTGTGTGTGTCAGCCATATGTATTTCTGGCTTTATGTGTGTATGTGGTGTATGTGGTGCTGTGTGTGTGAGTGGGGGCATGTCTGCTTGGTGCTGTGTGAGTGGGGCATGTGTGTGTGTTTGTGTGGTGCTGTGTGAGTGGGGCATGTGTGTTTGTCTGTGGTGTAGGAGCAAGTGGCGGCCATATTGTTTTTTTCTGACTTTGATAGTGGTGGGTGGGCTGCATAGTGGGGGCGGGCCAACTCCCTGCATGATTGAATCACCCAATGGGAACAGTAACTCCTCCTTAATACCACCCCTGGGTGTGTTTTGGCAGGCACAAAGTCTTCTTTTATATATATATATCTATATATATAAAAGAAGACTTTGTGCCTGCCAAAACACACCCAGGGGTGGTATTAAGGAGGAGTTACTGTTCCCATTGGGTGATTCAATCATGCAGGGAGTTGGCCCGCCCCCACTATGCAGCCCACCCACCACTATCAAAGTCAGAAAAAAACAATATGGCCGCCACTTGCTCCTACACCACAGACAAACACACATGCCCCACTCACACAGCACCACACAAACACACACACATGCCCCACTCACACAGCACCAAGCAGACATGCCCCCACTCACACACACAGCACCACATACACCACATACACACATAAAGCCAGAAATACATATGGCTGACACACACACACAGTCACTCACCCTGACTCCCAGAGGCCTCAGCAGGACCTGTAGAGCAGCACCAGAGGAACAAAATTGCACGCAAAGGGTTAAGGTAGGTCCTCATTGCTCAATTATTTCTTCACTGTCATCATTTGCCATGCAAGACACAGGACAGACAGCCATCAGATTCACACTTAACCCACTGACTGCCACAGGGTTGTGTATCAAGTTTTACCCCTCAGGGAGTGTGTTCAAACTCCTCACACTGTAAACTTGCATTTCTCTCCCACTTCTCCTCCTTCCCCAGCCTATTACTAACATTTTTCCATATTTATGTTAAGCCCCGCCCCCTACTCGCGATTAAGCCCCGCCCCTTTTTAACCCAGATTGCCCCATTGCTCTCTCCACATCAGCACCACATGAGGGACTCCACAAGTAAAAATTCCCAGGTATAACACATACATGCCTCACTCACACAGCACCAAACATCCATACACACACACAAAGCCAGAAAGAAAGATGGCTGACACACAGTCACTCACCTTGACTCCCAGTGGCCTCAGCAGGACCTGTAGTAAAGCCACTGAATGGTGCTGCATCAGCAGGGTAACAAAATAGCACTCAAAGGGTTAAGGTAGGCCCTCATTGCTGAATTACTTCTTCACTGTCACCATTTGCCATGCAAGACACAGGACAGACAGCCATCAGATTCACACTTAACCCACTGACTGCCACAGGGTTCTGTATCAAGTTTTACCCCTCATGGAGTGTGTTCAAACCCCTTACACTGTAAACTTGCATTCCCCTCCCACTTCTCCTCCTTCCCCAGCCTATTACTAACACTTTTTCACATTTATGTTAAGCCTCGCCCCCTACTCGCGATTAAGCCCCACCCACTTTTAACCCAGATTGCCCCATTTGTCTCTCCACATCAGCACCACATCAGTCCCCTCTAGGGACTTCACAAGTCAGTGTTCCCAGGTATGAACACACTTCCCACTGCTATTTAACTCTGACATGCCTCTCTATACCTTAACCCTTTGAGTGCCAGAGGGATACACAACTCATGAGCACATGTGTTTCTGCTCATATATGTTGTGTGTCTGTGTGTGTACATCTCTGTTACATATGTGTGTCCATATGTGCATCTCCAGTGTGTCTGTGTGTACATGTCTTTTGCATGTTTCTGCCGCTCACTGTGTGTATGTGCATACCTCCCAACATTTCACAGGGCCAAAGAGGGACACGTTAGTTTTAGGTAATATTATTGGGGGTGTGGCTGGTGAGTGGGGCATTAGTAAGAATTTTTAGGTTATTTCATGACCTATTACTGGCTATTTATGTAACTGAATAAATGATTTAGTTCAAGACCAAAGTATTTTATTTGCACAGACTAATGTATACACACATATACTGAAGTTTATTGCTGTAGAGCAAAGTAATACACACCACACAGTCAGGGCTGGTGCAAGGATTTTTGCCACCCTAGGCAAAACCTAATTTTGCCGCCCATTTCGCTCCGCCCCTTGTGTCCCACCCCTTTATACCCTGCCTACTTATACCCAACCTCTTTTCATGATTGTCCTCTCTCTGCCCCCTGAGCCACTCTGCCCCTGTTCTGGAGATGCCTGTAAGAGATGCCCCCCACCAGCTCCAACTTGCCCCTTATCAGCTTCACTTTGGCCCACCAGCTCCACTTTGCCCCCATCAACTCCAACTTGCCCCCATCAGCTCCAACGTGCCCCCACCAGCTCCATTTTGCCCCCTCAGCTTCACTTTACCCCCTCAGCTCCAACTTACCACCATCAGCTCCACTTTGCCCCCCATCCTCTCCAACTTACCCCCATCAGCTCCACTTTGCCCCCCATCCGCTCCAACTTGCCCCCATCCGCTCCAACTTGCCCCCACCAGCTCCACTATGCCCTCTCAGCTCCAACTTTCCACTATCAGCTCCACTATGCCCCCAGCAGCTCCAACTTGCCCCCATCCGCTCCAACTTGCCCCCCCATCCGCTCCAACTTGCCCCACCAGCTCCACTTTGCCCCCCCTCAGCTCCACTTGCCCCCCCTCAGCTCCAACTTGCCCCCCCTCAGCTCCACTTTGACCCTCATCAGCTCCACTTTGACCCTCATCAGCTCCAACTTGCCCCCATCATCTCCAACTTGCCCCCACCAGCTCCACTATGCCCCCTCAGCTCCAGCTTTCCCCTAACAGCTCCAACTTGCCCCCATCATCTCCACTTTGCCCCACATCTTCTCCAACTTGCCCCCTCAGCTCCACTATGCCCCCTCAGCTCCAACTTGCCCCCCATCACATACCTGTATCTCCCGCGCAGTCTTCTCTTCAGTAATGCAGAGCGCGGCGGGAGATCATGACTCCCAGCGCGCTCTGCATTACTAAAGATCCGACCAGATGAGGGAGCGCTGTAGCAACACAGACCTGACTGTGTTGTGGTTACTGGCGTGGTGTGTGGGCGCAGCTCTTCTCCGCTGCATGCCCACGCCCCCAGTACGTGTGTGCCCTAGGCCGGCGCCTACCTCGCCTATAGGTGGAGCCGGCCCTGCACACAGTCTGACTTCCTAAAAAGAGGGACAACAGGGTGGGAAAGAGGGACAGAGGGATTTGGCCCTCAAAGAGGGGCTGTCCCTCCTAAAGAGGGACACTTGGGATGTATGGTATGTGTCTGCCTGTATGCTGCATATGTCTGTGTTTATCAGTGTGTCTGCATTTCAAACACGTGCGCCCAATGGTCATAACATGACGGGCAACGCCGTCCCATGTTGCTAGTATATATATATATATATATATATTCTAGCAAAAGGGACACGGCATTGCCCGTGGTGATTAAGTCCTTTGAGTGCCTCAGGGGTATTTAACGCATTGACTGACAATGGTTTATGTACTTTTGCACCAGTGAAAGGGTTCACTGTTTGACAGGCAAAGAGGTATCCATGCAGAGGAATGTGTTGGATTCCTGTTTGGCACAGAAGGGGTTGAATGAAAACGAATAAAATTGCCAAGCACCAAGATGTTGGGTTCCTTCAATGCCAAAGAGATATCCAAAACATTACAGTGCACGCATACCTCTTTGGCTGTCAAACATTTAATCCCCCTGGGCAATTCCTTTCCCGTTTTGCTAGTATATTATATTAGGATCAGGACAGGGGGATATATATTATACTGGCCTCAGGACAAGGAGAGATATATTATACTGGGCTCAGGACAGGGGGATATATATATTATACTGGGCTCAGGACAGGGGGAGATATATTATACTGGGCTCAGGACATGGGGATATATATTGGGGCAAGACAGGGTGATATACAGGGCTCAGAACAGGTGACAGTGGGATATTTAGGAGTCAGAACAGGGGGATATATAGGGCTCAGTACAGGTGACAGGGAGATATATAGGGCTCAGGACAGGTGACAGGGGGATATATATATGGCTCAGGACAGGTGACAGGGGAATATATATGGCTCAGGACAGGTGACAGGGAGATATATAGGGCTCATGACAGGTGACAGGGGAATATATATGGCTCAGGACAGGTGACAGGGGGCTATACAGGTCTCAGGTCAGGTGACAAGGGGATACACAGGGCTTAGGACAGGTGACAGGGGGATATATATGGCTCAGGACTAGTGATGAGCGAGCACCCCAATGCTCGGGTGTTCGGGTGCTCTGACCGAGCGCCCCCGGAGGCTCGAGTGCTCGGCCGAGCACCCGAGCCCCATTGAAGTCAATGGGAGGACTCGAGCACTACACCAGGCACCCCCTGCTCTGATGAGGGGAGGGTGCCTGGTCCATAGGAAAAGGGCAGAAAATGATGGAAACACCACAGAAATGGTTCAGGGACAGCATAGGGAGGATGTCTGGATGCATCTTGGACTCCAACATCGCTGCTGGGAACGATCTTTCGCCCGTAGTACGCCATTTTTACAGACTGACCGTAAAACACACAAAAAGGCAGATAAAAACGACTTTAGGCGAAAAATTGTTACCAAACAGTATTTGCTGTATATTTACTTGTATATCATCTGCAAATTCTCCCAAAAATTTAATCGATTTTTCTGAACTGAGGCCATGATTAAGAGGGAAACGTGCGCAGAGGCAAATTCTCCCAAAAATTTCCTTGATTTTTCTGAACTGAGGCCATGATTAAGAGGGAAACGTGGGCAGAGGCAAATTCTCCCAAAAATTTCCTTGATTTTTCTGAACTGAGGCCATGATTAAGAGGGAAACGTGCGCAAAGGCAAATTCTCCCAAAAATTTCCTCGATTTGTCTGAACTGGGGCCATGATTAAGAGGGAAACGTACGCTGAGCCGACCATCCAAAACATTATGGGTGAGGGTCTGCTGCGGAGCTGACCATCCTAAACATTATATGCGAAGGCCCGCTAGTGAGCTGACGCTATAAAACATTATATGAGAGGGCCCGCTAGAGAGCTGACCCAATAAAACATTATATGAGAAGGCCCGCTGGTGAGCTGACCTATACAAAACTTGTCAAACTGCGCCCGCTGGTGAGCTGGCCCTATATAAAAATTATATCACTGGGCCCGCTGGTGAGCTGGCCCTATATAAAAATTATATCACTGGGCATATGGAAGAGAGTCAACCATATACCCGTTTTTTGGGTGGAAGGGGTGAATGGGAATACAGAGTATTCCCATCATTGTAAATAACATATATAAAGTCACTTTATGTTCCTCCGGGGCTTTCCTCCAGTGGAGTGGAGAAGTCAGGGGAAATCCAGGCCTTGTTCATTTTTATAAGTGTCAACCTATCAGCATTTTCGGTGGAAAGGCGGATACGCTAATCTGTTATGATGCCACCAGCAGCACTAAATACCCGCTCAGACAGAACGCTGGCGGCAGGGCAGGCCAGCACCTCCAAGGCGTAGAGTGCCAGTTCATACCACGTGTCCAGCTTGGACACCCAGTAGTTGTAAGGCACAGAGGGATCATTGAGGACGCTGACACGGTCTGCTACGTACTCCTTCACCATCTTCCAAAACTTTTCCCTCCTTGTGACACTAGGCTGCGCATCAGGGTGAGGGTGCTGGCGAGGTGTCATGAAGGTGTCCCACGCCTTGGAGAGTGTTGCCCTGCCTTTGTCGGAACTGCTGTGTGCTCCCCTTTTCTCCCCTTCTCTGTTGGCCAAGGTAGCACGTACTCTGCCGCCAGCGTTGTCAGATGGAAAATTTTGGAGCAATTTTTCAACAAGAACCTTCTGGTATTGCACCATTTTGCTTGTCCTCTCCACCGGAGGAATGAGAGATGAGAAATTCTCTTTGTAGCGGGGGTCCAGAAGGGTGAACACCCAGTAATCCGTGTTGTCTAAAATGCGTATAACGCGTGGGTCACGGGAAAGGCAGCCTAACATAAAGTCAGCCATGTGTGCCAGAGTACCAACAGGCAAGATTTCGCTGTCCTCACCAGGAGGATGACTCTCAATCTCCTCATCCTCTTCCTCCTCTTCTGCCCACCCACGCTGAAGAGATGGAACTAAAGTTCCATGGCTACCCTCTGTAGCGGAGGCAACCGTGTCTTCCTCCTCCTCCTCCTCCTCCTCCGCCTCCTCCAATTGTCACTGAGAAGACGAAGTGAGGGTGCTCTGGCTATCACCTTGTGTAAGCTCTTCCTCCCGCATTTCCACCTCTTCCACATGCAAAGCGTCGGTTTTAATTGTGAGCAGCGAGCGTTTCAGTAGACACAGAAGTGGGATGGTTACACTGATAATAGCGTTATCGCCGCTCACCATCTGTGTCGATTCCTCAAAATTGCGTAAAACCTCGCAGAGGTCTGACATCCATTCCCACTCCTCACTTCTGATTACAGGAAGTTGAACGGAGAGGCGACGACCGTGTAACAGCTGGTACTCCACTACTGCCCTCTGCTGCTCACAAAGCCGGGCCAACATGTGGAAGGTGGAGTTCCAGCGTGTGCTCACGTCACACAGCAGCCGGTGAGCTGGCAATTGTAAGCGCTGCTGCAGCTTCAACAGGCCGGCTGAAGCTGTAGATGACTTACGGAAATGTGCACACACGCGGCGCACCTTGGTCAAGAGATCATGCAAATTGGGGTAGGTTTTTAGAAATCGCTGAACCACTAAATTAAATACATGCGCTAGGCATGGTACGTGTGTGAGCTTGCCGAGCTCCAAAGCCGCCACCAAGTTACGCCCATTATCACACACAACCATGCCTGGTTGCAGGTTGAGTGGCAAGAGCCACTGCTCGGTCTGGTGACTAATCCCCTGCAACAGCTCTGAGGCCGTGTGCTGTTTGTCCCCAAGGCAGATCAGCTTCAGCACGGCCTGTTGACGCTTCCCCACTGCAGTGCTACACTGCTTCCAGCTACCGGCTGATGGGTGAGTGGCGCTGCGCGCAGAGAATTCGGAGGTGGAAACGGAGGAGGAGGAGCCAATAACGTAGGTGCTGGCGGAAACCCTGATGGAGGTAGGGCCCGCAATCCTCGGCGTGGGTAGCACCTGTGACATCCCAGGGTCCGAGTCGCTCCCAGCCTCCACGACATTCACCCAGTGTGCTGTCAGGGAAATGTAGCGTCCCTGGCCACAATCACTTGTCCATGTGTCAGTCGTTAAGTGGACCTTCCCAGTAACTGCGTTGGTCAGGGCACGGGTGATGTTACGGGACACATGGTGGTGTAAGGCGGGGACGGCACACCGGGAAAAGTAGTGGCGGCTGGGGACTGCGTACCGAGGGACAGCTGCTGCCATCAGGCTGCGGAAGGACTCAGTCTCCACAAGCCTAAATGGCAGCATTTCGATGGCCAGTAATTTGGAAAGGTGTGAGGTTAGTGCTATGGCCTGTGGGTGGGTGGCTGGGTATTTTCGCTTGCGCTCAAATGCCTGGGGTAACGACATTTGGACACTGCGCTGGGACAGGGAAGTGGATGTGGTCGCTGATGGTGCTTCAGATGGTACAGGTGCAGGGCGGGAGGTATGCGGGCCTGCGCCTTCGACAGGCGATTGGCCGGCACCGAAAACAGGGGAAGAGGAGGCAGTGGTGTGGCCTGCAGACACAGATGGGCGATCCAGGCGTTCCTCCCACTTATTACGGTGCTTGGATGCCATGTGTCGGATCATGCTGGTGGTGGTGAGGTTTCTAGTGTTCATGCCTCGGCTCATTCTGGTGTGGCACAGGTTGCAAACTACAATTCTTTTGTCGTCCGCACTTTCCTTAAAAAAACGCCATACCGCGGAACACCTACCCCTTGGCAAGGGAGATTTACGCAAGGGGGTGCTCCGTGGAACATTTGCGGGCCGGTTTGGTGCGGTCCGCCTTCTTTCTGTATCCACACCACTGCCTCTTCCAGCCTGTTGCGGTGCTGCAGATGTCTCACCCTCAGGACTGCTGTCATCGCTCGGCTCTACACCTTCCCAGGTGGGGTCAGTCACCTCATCGTCCACCAAGTCCTCCTCCACTTCCTCACTCTGATCATCCTCCTCATGTCTTGATCCCACCACATACTCAGTCATTGACAACTGTATATCATCCTCCTCATCAAGTTCTTGAGACAGTAAAAGTGGTTGATTTAATGGCAACTGTGTCTCATCATCATCATCATCCACTTCCTTTGACCTTAAATGCCGTTCACCTCTGTCATCTTCTTGTGATTGGGTACCCTCTAGAGGTTGTGAATCAGGGCACAAGATGTCATGTTCCTCTGCAAGCGTGCTTGGAGAGAGGTTCAAATTAAGGATTGGTGATGAGACGAGCTCCTCACTATATCCCAGTGTGGGATCACTTCTTTGACCAGATCCTCTATGGTGGGAGGAAGGATGATCAGAGTGAGGATTATGTTGACCAGACTCTTGGCTACTGAGAGTGGACTTGGTGGAAGACAGGGTGGTGCTTAACCGACTGGAAGCAGTATCAGCTGACATCCAACCGACCACCTGTTCGCAGTGGTCGGACCTCGAGAGTGATGTCCTGCGACGCCCTGTAAACTGAGACATGAAGCTAGGTATGGTGGATGTCTTTCTGTCTTGTGCTCTGGCACCAGGCGCAATTTCTACGCGTCCTGACCCGCGCCCTGAACTATCAGGATCACGTCCACTTCCCCGTCCCTTTTTACCCGCCTTCTTCATATTACACGGAATATGTGCTGCAAATCTGCAACTTTGCACAGTAAACAGAATTTGCTTCTTAACTGCGGCTACGCACAGTGAATGGAATATGTGACTTTGATATTTTACAGTTTGAACACTTAACAGAATGTTTTCCTATTCTGAAACTGTGCACAGTAAACAGAATTTGCTTCTTAACTGCGGCTACGCACAGTGAATGGAATATGTGACTTTGGTATTTTTCAGTTTGAACACTTAACAGAATGTTTTCCTATTCTGAAACTGTGCACAGTAAACAGAATTTGCTTCTTAACTGCGGCTACGCACAGTGAATGGAATATGTGACTTTGATATTTTACAGTTTGAACACTTAACAGAATGTTTTCCTATTCTGAAACTGTGCACAGTACACAGAATTTGCTTCTTAACTGCGGCTACGCACAGTGAATGGAATATGTGACTTTGATATTTTACAGTTTGAACACTTAACAGAATGTTTTCCTATTCTGAAACTGTGCACAGTAAACAGAATTTGCTTCTTAACTGCGGCTACGCACAGTGAATGGAATATGTGACTTTGATATTTTACAGTTTGAACACTTAACAGAATGTTTTCCTATTCTGAAACTGTGCACAGTAAACAGAATTTGCTTCTTAACTGCGGCTACGCACAGTGAATGGAATATGTGACTTTGATATTTTTCAGTTTGAACACTTAACAGAATGTTTTCCTATTCTGAAACTGTGCACAGTAAACAGAATTTGCTTCTTAACTGCGGCTACGCACAGTGAATGGAATATGTGACTTTGATATTTTTCAGTTTGAACACTTAACAGAATGTTTTCCTATTCTGAAACTGTGCACAGTAAACAGAATGTTCTTCTTAACTGTGGCTACGCACAGTGAATGGAATATGTGACTTTGATATTTTACAGTTTGAACACTTAACAGAATGTTTTCCTATTCTGAAACTTTGCACAGTACACAGAATTTGCTTCTTAACTGCGGCTACGCACAGTGAATGGAATATGTGACTTTGATATTTTACAGTTTGAACACTTAACAGAATGTTTTCCTATTCTGAAACTTTGCACAGTACACAGAATTTGCTTCTTAACTGCGGCTACGCACAGTGAATGGAATATGTGACTTTGATATTTTACAGTTTGAACACTTAACAGAATGTTTTCCTATTCTGAAACTGTGCACAGTAAACAGAATTTGTTTCTTAACTGCGGCTATGCACAGTGAATGGAATATGTGACTTTGATATTTTACAGTTTGAACACTTAACAGAATGTTTTCCTATTCTGAAACTGTGCACAGTAAACAGAATTTGCTTCTTAACTGCGGCTACGCACAGTGAATGGAATATGTGACTTTGATATTTTACAGTTTGAACACTTAACAGAATGTTTTCCTATTCTGAAACTGTGCACAGTAAACAGAATTTGTTTCTTAACTGCGGCTACGCACAGTGAATGGAATATGTGACTTTGATATTTTACAGTTTGAACACTTAACAGAATGTTTTCCTATTCTGAAACTTTGCACAGTAAACAGAATGTGCTGCTAATCTGCAACTTTGCACACTAAACAGAATGTGCTCTAATCTGCAACTTTGCACACTAAAAAGAATGTGCTGCTAATCTGCAACTTTGCACACTGAACAGAATGTGCTCTAATCTGCAACTTTGCACACTAAACAGAATGTGCTGCTAATCTGCGGCTAGGCACAGTGAACAGAATATATGAAGATTTTTTTTTTTTTCTCTGCCCCCCCACACAAAATAAACTGCTGCCCCCACACACAGTAGTCCTAAAAAGGACTTTTGGGTCTTTTTTTTTTTCACAATTGCTTTTCTTCTCCCTACGCTGACTTTCCCTTCCTATCCTCATCTCTCCCTGGCTAAGACTGAGCCGAACTCGCTGGTCAGGTGCTATACAGCACCCGACCACGGGTTCTGGCCAGCCAATCAGTGTAATGCCAGCAGCCAACATGGCTGCTGGCATTACACTGATGTCAGAGCCTCCCTGCACGTTTATTGGCTGCGTAGCAGCCGCGAAACGTGCGGGGAGGAGACCCGAACATGGCGGGCGAGCACATGCGGTACTCGTACGAGTACCGCCATGTGCCGAGCAGAGCGATGCTCGAGCCGAACCGAGCTTCGGCCGAGCATGCTCGCTCAACACCACTCAGGACATGTGACAGGGGGATATACAGGGCTCATAACAGGTGACAGTGGGATATATAGGGCTCAGGACAGGGGGATATATAGAACTCAGGACAGGGGGATGTATAGAACTCAGGCAGGGGGATGCATAGGGCACAGGATAGGTGACATTGGGATATATAGGGCTCAGTGCAGGGAGGTATATAGAACTCAGTACAGGTGACAGGGGGATATACAGGGCTCAGGACAGGGGGATATATAGAACTCAGGCAGGGGGATGCATAGGGCACAGGATAGGTGACATTGGGATATATAGGGCTCAGTGCAGGGAGGTATATAGAACTCAGTACAGGTGACAGGGGGATATACAGGGCTCAGGACAGGGGAATACATATGGCTCAGGACAGGTGATATTGGGGCAGTGCAGGCAAGATGATAGCCTAAGCTCACAGCGGACACAGGGCCCAGCTTCCTGTGCTCTCTCATCCAGCTCTTGAAGTCCATGCACGAGCCACAGAGCTTTTTATGGGGCACCGTCTCCTGTCCCCGGCTAGCGGCCTGGCCACTTCCCTCAGGCTTGACCCTGGGGATATTAAATGGGAAGCCTCTCAGAGGTGGCGGAGGATGCTGGTGAGTGGGTGTCAGAACAGTCCCCTTTCATCACTTGCTTTCTGTTCACTATATATATATATATATATATATATCGGGAATATAACTTGTATCCCTCTTCAACATTGATCTAATGCACAGAATATCTTATATGAACCTTAAATATAAACATACCTTGTAGCAATACTCATATCATGGCATATCTCCCTCGTTTAACCATCTGGATGCCAGAGGCTCTGCCATTACAGTCGCAAATATTACTTAAAGGGATGAGCGCTTCTCGACTTCCAAATGGCCCAACAGTCAATACACTAGGTCCATGCCACATATCCCTTATTTAATGAAATCAGTGTACAGATACATTCAAATTGTTCACAGCATATAAAAAAAATTACCATAAAGTCCTAGGGATAGAGAAATGGTGTATTCCACAGTAATCCACAGAATCATTCACCCCACTATTCATTCACCCCAGACCTATATGATGAGAAATTAACCACAAGTTAATGTAGTTTCCTACTTAAAGAAATAATAATACTTATTTTTAAGTCTACTTCATATTGTAGACCTAAAAAAACTGTGAAAAATGATGCAAGGCTTATCTCTCAAAAC
The DNA here is from genome assembly GCA_037306005.1 of Rhinophrynus dorsalis. Classification (NCBI taxonomy): domain Eukaryota; kingdom Metazoa; phylum Chordata; class Amphibia; order Anura; family Rhinophrynidae; genus Rhinophrynus; species Rhinophrynus dorsalis. The sequence goes on from CM074724.1 coordinate 23,644,273, forward strand.
ATTATGGTGTGAGAGATATACCTCACTAAAGTTACCTTTCCTTGCCTGTTTGAAAGAAGTCAGCGCTTAGCTGACAGCTGCAGAATTCAGTCATTTGACCAGATGGAGGGTCTTCAGCAGAGTCGAAAACGCGAGATCTGAACATTAATACTTCATTGGAATGGTCTACAAAGTGTGGCTGGTTTGCAGGCACATTTTGTAGACCATTCAAATTAAGTATTAGTGTTGAGATTGCGCATTTTCGGCTCTGCTGAAGACCCTCCATCTGGTCAAATGACCGGATTCTGCAGCTGTCAGCTAAGCACTGACTTCTTTCAAACAGGCAAGGAAAGGTAACTTTCATGAGGCATATCTCTCACACCATAAAGGTTTGAGAGATAAGCCTTGCATCATTTTTCACAGTTTTTTTAGGTCTACAATATGGAATATAGTATTACTATCCCTTTAAATATGCAAAGTATGTATTGTACAGCATGCCTATAAACTAAGGCCATATAGCCTACCTACTATGTACATGTCCCATATCTGTATTAATCCCCTCCTCCTTTTTCAGTAATATAGTTTTAGGATGGGTCCTTCTGCTGCTTCTCACACAAGGATCAACAACGTATATTGTACTGACTGTGAGGCAGAACGAACTGTGCGTTCCAGCTGTGATTTGCATGCTGCCAAATGGTGTCCAGACACTCATACACCAACTTAGCAGAGTCAACTCTAACAATACTGTGTTGACTCTGCTAAGTTGGTGTATGAGTGTCCGGACACCATTTGGCAGCATGCAAATCACAGCTGGAATGCACAGTTTGTTCTGCCTCCTTAGTTCCTTGTGAACAGAGTACAATGTGTTGATGTAATCCATTTTGATGGTTTGGAGCCATTTTGTAGTGTAATGGGGTGAGTAAAGGCATGTGAGAGGGAGGCAAAGAGTCATGGCGGTGTAAAACGGCTATGTTTTTTGTTGCAAGAGGAGATAGTGAGGGTGGGCCAACTCCTTGCAGAGATTTTCGCCCCCTGCCTACTCCTGTGAAAATCACGCCCCATTGTATCTCCTGGTAAGGTAATATGGAGGAGACATGAATATATGTCATTCTTACTGTTGCATCTGGGTGTGTTTGTCTGTCCTGAGGTGTGTGTGTGGTTGGAGATGGTGAATCTGGCACCTTGCCAGCATTCTCTTTTCATTACTACAGATATATATATATATATATATATATATATACATTTATATATATATATATATATATATATATATTATATGCAGTGCCATCTGGTATCCAGAAAGGACAGCTACAGTTTGCTGGGCCTTCAGACAGTTATTCTATTGGAAGAGATGAGTTAGCAGCTCTAGCTCCCTGTAGGATGTGAAGGTAACAACTTTATCACTTTATGACAGTAAACTGTTATAACCTCTGACAGCAGCGGGAATACTCTTGTTTTATTCAGCAGGAAAGGCCATATAACATATAGGATTTCCATAAGAATACATTTACTGCTCCTTTTAGTCCCCTTACTCTAAACCAGCATCTGTAAAACTAGCCTTACATGTGCTCTGAAGGAGCAGTACTTCCTGCCTTTTCCAGGGCTCCAAGTAGATAGCAGTCTGAGATGGGTGTCCAGGATTGTCTTAGATGAGATAACAGCCTGAATACAAGATTAGTGGGCACTAAACACAATACATCAGATGATTTAAACTATTTGTGTATGTATATTATAACAGCATACACGTACACAGCACTTTACAAAAATTTTAATAGTACGATACAAAAATACAGAACTTGATTAACCCTTTGAGTGCCAGAGGGGTATGTAACATTGCAAAGCAATGCTTTGCGTACCCCTCTGGCATTCAAAAGGTTAAGAGCATTGGGCTAAAGTGCGATCATTGCATTATTTGCAGGGGAAAGTGCAGCAAAGGGAATCATACACTGGGAAAGGGACCCTGCCCCAAGGAGCTTACAATCTAAATAGAATTCACGACAACATACAGAGACAGTAGGAGGATGATAAGTGCAGGTACAAGGCGTAGTGAAGGTAGTGCAGAAGGATTCTGATGTGACTCTCCTTGTGCACAAGGAGGATATAGGGGGAGATTTATAAAACTGGAGTTCATCTAAAAGAAGAGTTAAAATGGCTGTAAGATTGTCTTTGGTATGTACTAAGGGCAGTTTATCAGGAGATAACGCAGTTTAGTACATTTAAAAAAAAAATGGAGTAAGGAAGTTTGTAAAAAGTGGTGCAGCATATTTGTAAAGAAACGTTGCTATTTGCAACAATTTAGTGACAGAATTTACTCCGAATATTTAAAGTGTTAGTAATGTCTAAAAAAAACTTTTTTGCATTTAGAAGAGCTTAAAAAGCTGATCTAAATGCAAAAAAACGTATCTCTTAAACCGCTATGTTAAGTGTAAGTAACGAGATCTCGGCACTTCTCAAGCGCCAGCATGTCGACCGACACGAATCTCCTGCTGACAGCTTTACAGCTGTCAGTAGGAGAAATCAAACTTTAAACGCCCGTATCTCTTCAACCATAGCGGTTTAAGAGATACGTTTTTTGCATTTAGATCAGCTTTTTAAGCTCTTCTAAATGCAAAAAAAGGTTTTTTTAGACATTACTAACACTTTAAGGCCATGTCTGGCCTGTTCTTATTCTTAAAGGGATAGTAATACTTTGTTTTAAAAATGTCTAATACTTCATTGGAACAGTCTACAAAGTGTGACTGGTTTTCCAGTGAAGTATTTTATTCTAAATAGAGCTATCTCGACTCTGCTGAAGAGCTGCTGGCCGGTCAAATGACCAGGATCCACTTTTGTTCCATAGAGCACTGACATCTCTGAAAGGGGCGGGAGCGGGTGACTTTAAATGCTACAAACTCTGTATCAGAAGAAACATAGAATTTGACGGCAGATAAGAACCATTCAGCCCATCTAGTCGCCCATTTTCCTACAGTAAAAACCTCAAACCTTATTTGGTCCCTGGTCTTTTCTTAAGTTAAGGACAGACTTATGCCTATCCCGTGCATGCTTAAATTCTGTCACTGTATTAACGTCTACCACTTCTGCTGGTAGGCTATTCCATGTATCTACTACCCTTTCAGGGAAGTAAAACTTTATTACATTACATCTAAACCTGTGTCCCTCCAGTTTTAGACTATGGCCTCTTGTCCTAACACTTTTACTCCTTTGAAATATACTTCCATCCTGCACTTTGTGGAACCCCTTCATGTATTTGAATGTTTCTATCATATTCCCTCTCTCTTCTCTCCTCCAAGCTATACATGTTCAGATCCTTTAGTCTATCCTGATATGTCTTTTCCTGTAGACCAGTCACCATTTTAGTAGCCCTTCTCTGAATTTTCTCTAGAGTATCTATATCCTTCTGGAGATGGGGTCTCCAGTACTGTACACAATACTCTAGGTGAGGTCTAACTAGAGATCTGTAGAGTGGCATGACCACTTCCCTTTTTCTACTACTAATACCCCTAGCTATACAACCCGGTACCCTGCTTGCATTCCCCACTGCTTTATTACATTGCCTGCCTACCTTTAAGTCATTAGAGATGATTACTCCCAAATCCCTTTCCTCTGTTGTCTCTGACAGTACAGTACCCTTAATAGTATATTTTTCCTTTCAAATTTTATGTCCCAAGGGCATTATTTTACATTTATCAACGTTAAACTGCATCTGCCAAACTCTTGACCGTTCTTCTAATTTACCTAAATCATTTGTCATTTGGCTTATTCCCCCTGGAATGTGTACCCTATTGCACATCTTGGTATCATCTGCAAAAAGGCATACCTTACCTTGAAGACCTTTTGCAATATCATTGTTACTGAGATACCTCCTTGAGCAGGTGGGTTTTCAGGAGATGCTTGAATAGTGACGAGTGTGGATGATTGGCGAATGGCAATAGGGAGGTTGTTCCAAAGTCGAGGGGCAGCCAGTGTAAAATACTGTAGCTGAGAGATTATCTCTCATTACAATCTGTCTCTCTGAAATGGACAGTTTACACATACATTAAAAAGCATGTTTAGGATCTAACATAGGAATAATTAAAATTTACATATGTTAACTATAAGTACAGAATATTTACATTTATATCAACTAATTTAATTCCTTTAAAGCAGGAGTAAATAAGAAACATTGATCTATCTGACAGCGATGAGTTTCTCTGGATTCCAGAAACCAATGAGCAGCAATTCTGGAGCAATCTAATTGCACCATAGGGAATTAATGGAAATTTCCAATGATTTAAAACAGCGATTTTAACCCCTTGAATGCAAGTGAGGTCTCCAATGCATTGCGTTGCAACCTCTCTAGCTTTCAAGGGGTTAAAAGCCTCATTTAAATATTTGGGAAATTTGTGATTATTCATGTGTTCCCTACGGTGGAGATGGTTTGCCCCAGAAATCTTCCACTTTTACTTAGTAAATTAGTGCTAATGTGTGAAACCAGTTATGAAAACATAACAATTTATGTAGATAGGTGTGAAAATCCATTATTTACTGAAGCTACTATAAGTGTAAGCACTTTTCATTGTGCTAACCCAGTTGTATTCTCAAAGATCTATGAATTTTTTATTTAAAGGAAGTTCAACATTGTGTTATGATGTCATGCCCCACTGTGGACATATGAACATTCCAAATGATTTCAAGGGGGACTTTAGTTCCCTGCATGCTAGAACGGTTTTAAAGGGATAGTAATACTTCATTTTTTCTTTATTTTATTTTGTAGGCATTAAAAAAACATGAAGATCGATATAAGTCTTATCTCTCAAACTTTTATGGTTTGGGAGATATTCATAAGCAAAGTTTCCCCTCCCGCCCCTTTTACCTAGTGTAAGTCATCTCTTCTCATATGTGGAATCCAGTCCATAGGCCAGACAGATAACAGAAGAGGACAATCTTCTTCTTATGAGAACAATGAAAACCCTGCCCCCCCCTGACAAGTTTTTCAGGTTTTTCCCTTATCTTAATTGAAGATTGTCCCTCAATGCAGTCTACCTGGGCACCTCCCTTCTGCTTTGGCTGAACAGTGTTACATCAGTAAAAGGGGCAGGAGGGGGATACTTTATCATTGAATTACTCTTGTACTACAACTCTGACAGAACTGAAATAACACTCTCCAAAGTCCAAATACTATGATGATTAATTAGAGCTGCTTTTATTATGAAACATTACTATCCCTTTAAGCTTTCAACAGAATGAAAGCCTCATTCAAAGCAATGGGGATTTGGGGAATTTTTACTTGAGTCCAATTATGTAGTTCTTTGCTCTAGAATTGCATCTCTTTAGATTTGTGGGTCTCTGTTTAATAAAAATATGCCTAAAAACTCAGTGCAAAATAAAGACTAATTATGACTACATTTGTTATATTTCACAATTATAGAAATTAATTTTACTCCTAAATTAATTAGCATTTCAAATTAAAAAAAATTGTGTAGCCTATAGAAAAAAAATCACATTGCTAATAAATTTGGCATTGATTACAAACAATTAGCAATGTTAAAAATCCAGAGTTAGCAATGTTTAAAAAAAATCACACTGAGGTAACTGTACAACTCCATCGGTGTTAGTCTCCAACGCTAGCGACTGCACTCCAGGGAGTGCACTTATATGTATGATTGTGGTAGTGCATGGTGTCATGGATCGACTCCTATTTTCAGTTCTGAGGTGATAGAGATCAATGCTTGTGAGCGGAGACAGTTCACCTACTTACTTGCTGCAGCCGAAGCCGAATTAAAGGTGCTGGCCAGGAAGCCAGATGTCCGATTCCGGTTGAGCCGGAACCCTGACCAGGATAGAAGCAGGGAAGACTGGAGGTGCGCTGAAAAGGAGACTAGGAAGGAGCCTCTGTGCAGATCTGGTAGACCCAGTATAAATACCAGGACAATCGAAACATTACCACTGGAACAAGCGACAGAAGTGCCACCCTAGACTGGGTAGCCAGCGGGACAAGACCGCTACAGACAGGAGCCCCTAGTAGGGCATGAGCAGGGTAAGACTGCTACAAACAATAGCCCTAGAGATGGGCTGATGCTGACAGCCTAGTCCAGGGAACACACGGATAGAGGAGATAACCAAAACAGTCCTAGTCCTGCTAATAGATAGCAGTCAACAAAACCCCAAACTCACATCCTGACACATGGAGACAGAAACACTCGGCCTTCGTTGGGACGCCAGCGAGCCCCATACTCCTTCTCCATAGCATGCTCAATGTAGCATAAAATAACAGCTTCTCCTCTGTGCCTGATACATTGCTTTGGAATGCGCCAGATGCTTCTCTGGCACTCAAAGGGTTAAACTATAAGCAGAGGAAAATAATTCCCCAAAATGCCCATAGACAGGTCCATTACCCTCCTTTTGACAGAAGCAGCATTAAGGGGAGAACATTCCATGTACAGTATCTAGCTTCAGCTATGGAATCATGTTCATATATTCCCCTCACTATCTCTACAAAGGCTCATGCTGATAGTAAACATTTTGGAGTAGTGAGAGCGAGGAGACCCCTGAGATATTTCTATTCAGGTAAACTCTGGATTTTGGCTAGTGGTGGGGTCATGTGAGGAGTGGGGTGAGGTCAAGGGTGCTTTTGCAGCTTACACTATGAAAACAGCAAGCATAATCTGACAGACCCACAGTTATATGAGTTTGAAATCTTAAAGCCAGGGCTTAAAATATGAAGTCCTTTGCTACTAGCCAGACTTGAAAAGTTACTCGCCACTGCAATCCATAACATACCCACCAGGGCTGAATTTCTACTCACCAGGGCTAAATTTTCACTCGCCATTGGCTAGTGGAGAGTGGAAATTTTGAGCCCTGTTAAAGCGACTTCCCTGTGTGTCTTAAAGGGATAGTAATACATCTATTACAGTGATGGTCCGACTCTTCTTTATTCTTTTTTTGAACATGTAGCACTATATTTCATTACTTACAGTTTTGTAGTTCAAGCGCTATTCAAGTCGGAAAGATCCCCCTCACGCCCCTTCTGGCCTCTTCACCATCAGATCTTTGATCCAGTCGTGGGACCGGACGGATGCAGCGAGGGACAATCTTCACTCAGTAAGTATAAGGAAAACCCCACCCCCTTGAAGGAGGACAGGATTTACCTTTTGCTTATTTAAGACTGTCCCTCGCCGCTCTCCATCCGGACCAGACTGAGAGGCAGCATGATGCAGGGGAAGGGGAGGAAGGGGGATCATTTTGGCTTGAAAAGCGCTTGACCTATAACATTGAAAGTAATGAAATATTGCGCTACATGTTCAAAAAAGAATAAAGAAGACTAGAACCATCACTGTAATAGATGTATTACTATCCCTTTATTGTGTTTATTGCCGCATGGATTACTGGGAATGCAACATTGTAAGCTATGGATTCCTTGCTATAGGCAGGTGATACAATGTGACACTATCCCTGAAGTAGTCAGTTCTCTATATGCTGCACTTAATAGACTGGAAGCAAGCTTTTCTGCTGCAGATATAGTGTTACATTGTATCACTACTGCTTCATTCACAGTTTCAAACAAAAAAAGCTCTCTAGAAAAAGAGATCCAGGGATCTCAAAAGAAAATTGGAATTTTATTAATAAAAGTGAAAAAAAAGAGAAAATAGTTAAAGATGACAAAAGTAATAAAAAAGTATAGGCAGTTTCATAACGCTTTAATAAAGGTTTTCTCTATTGTTAATAACCTTGTTCTCAGCAGGAAAATACAGAATACAAGTTATATTTATTTTTTTAAATTAAAAATTACTACTATTTATTTCAGGGGAGCAGTAAATTGTCTGATAAAGGGGCTTTAAAAGTGTAGGAAGTTACCCGAAACTAATGGAATAAAGTTCCCGTAACTCTCAACAACCATTGCAGAGATCTGCAGGGCTGGATGATGTCAGTGCTACTGGAAGATGAAGAAGATGGCTGTCTTCTCCATTCAAGGCCTTTGTAAGTGCATTTACCTTCAATATACTTCAGCGGAGAGAATAGGCATCTCCCACAAGCACTCAATGGGACACTGATATCACCCAGCCCTGAAGATCACCGATATCTGCATGAGGGATGAGAGGGGTGTTGCAGAGTCTTAAACTGTGGGAACCCAATTCCTAAATCTTTCATGTAACTTTCTGTGTTTTAATTTAATTTCTATGTTTTGCAGTTGAATGTTAAAGAATACGGAACAGAAAATGCTTTACTCTGATTGAGGCATTCACCTATAAATCTCTTTCATCCCCCAATCAAAGTACAGCAGTTTCCAGTGACTGTCAATGGTAATGTTTTTTAAAACCTGAATGCAGACTGTTCATGAAAAATGCAAGTGTAAAGCAACATTGGTTCAAACGCAGCCCAACAGTTTGCATTTTGCATAAGAAAGCAATTGTACTACATATTTTTAAAGGGATACTGATGTCTCATACAAATAGTTTGCTGAGCTTTCTTTATATTAAAAGTAACTGATTGTACTATGTGTAAGAGCTTACTTTGTGTAGTTCAAAAGTTATCAAGTGATAAAGATCACTGCATATACCTTCAATATACTTCAGTGGAGAGAATAGGCATCTCCCACAAGCACTCAATGGGACACTGATATCACCAAACCCTCAAGATCACCGATATCTTCATGAGGGATGAGAGGGGTGTTGCAGAGTCTTAAGCTGTGGGAACCCAGTTCCTAAATCTTTCATGTAACTTTCTGTCTTTTAATTTCACTTCTATGTTTTGCAGTTGAATGTTAAAGAATACGGAACAGAAAATGCTTTATTCTGATTGAGGCATTCACTTATAAATCTCTTTCATCCCCCAATCAAAGTACAGCAGTTTCCAGTGACTGTCAATGATAATGTTTTTAAAACCTGAATGCAGACTGTTCATGAAAAATGCAAGTGTAAAGCAACATTGGTTCAAATGCAGCCCAACAATTTGCATTTTGCATAAGATAGCGATTGTACTCCATATTTTTAAAGGGATACTGATGTCTCATACAAATAGTTTGCTGAGCCTTCTTTATATTAAAAGTAACTGATTGCGCTATGTGTAAGAGCTTACTTTGCGTAGTTCAAAAGTTATCGAGCGATAAAGATCCCCCTCCCGCTCTGTCTGTCCACATCAGGCCGAAGCTGCAGTCTGGTCCGGACGAATGCAGCGAGGGACAATCTTCAGTAAGCAAAGGGATATCCTGCTCTCCTTCATCAAACGCAAACTACTTTTATAAGAGACATTACTATCCCTTTAAATATAGGACTGAGATATTCTGCACAGGCTCCGGCAAAATATAGACTATCAGAGGAACATCGATGTATGTTTTACAGTATGGGTAGATAAACACTTTACTCTGAAGATATTATATTTTCACCAATATGTACATTTTCCCAGAATTTAACAGCACACGCCAAAATAAATGTTTTTTTCTCTTCGTTACCATTCTCTTACACAACGCACATTTGGCGTCTCATGACAGTAATTATGTCTGCTACTGAAACTGACCTATTGCCAACAAGGTTGCTTAGCAACTGATGATCTCTATCAAAAATGTATGAACGTGTTTGAAAACCTTATTATTTACAGTTCAATAAAATAAAAAGTTGTATCTGGAGAGAACTGAAACTCTTTCAACGAATATTAGCACGTAAACAAACAGCACTGAGGTAGAAGACAAGACAAAGTCTTACACATCATTAAAACCGCTTCATTTTCAGAATTTCCAGGCTATTGCATTTCCAAAGACTCAACAAGCATTCAACAGAAAACATGGCTTAATGATCCTCAGGCGTGAAAGTGAAGATTTTTACCAGCTCACTGTAGGGCCAATGAAGGAGACAATACATAATTTTGTTTTTCATGGAATTGTAATGTTTCACATTAAAAGCAGCTCTGATTAATCTTCATAGTATTTGGGTCATGGAGAGTGTTATTTCAATACTGTCAGAGTTGTAGTACAAGAGTAACTGAATGATAAAGTATCCCCCTCCCTCCCCTTTTACTGATGTGACACTGCTGACCTCAGAGCAGCAAGACTGTCTGGATGGATCACAGAGAGGGACAATCTTCAGTGAGCATAAGGAAAAACCTGAAAAACCTATCAAGGGGGACAGGGTTTTTCCTTATGATCACAGTAAGAAGATTGTCCCTTGCTGTGACCTGTCCGGTCAAGTGACCAGATTCCACATCTGAGGGGAGGTGGCTTACAGTAGGTAAAAGGAGCAGGAGGGGATACTTTATCATTCAATTACTCTTGTACTACAACTCTAACAGTACTGAAATAACACTCTCCATTGCCCAAATACTATGAAGATTAATCGGAGCTGCTTTTTTTGTGAAACATTACTATCCCTTTAACTTTGGGAATACCGTTTCATTGCAATTTTTGTGGTGCTTTCTTTTGAGTAAAAGTAGGGTACCAGGTCACCTTATTTTGTAATGGTGTATTTCCTTGCTGGTTAACCCCTTAAGAAATAGATGAGTGTCAAACACATTGGCCACCCCTCTGGTTGTTAAGGGAGAGTGAAATGTATTGGACACCCCCTCTGGTTGTTAATGAAGTGTAAAACGCAATGGGCATCCTCTGTTCATTAAGGGAGTGTGCAATGCATTATGCACCACTCTGGTCATTAACGAGTTAACCCTTTGAGTGACAGAGCACACTCCTCTGGCACTGAAAGGGTTAAGTCAGTAGGAAACTCTTATTATGAAAATATTTATTTTGCAGGTTCTTCTTTGTAAAACAAGGACAATTCTACTGCCAGGAGATGTTTCAGAAAAAAATTATTACAAAGCAAACTTGCATTTTTGTGCGAGTTTGAGGTGAAATTTGTATGTAGTTTGCAGCCAGGTGGCGCTGTTGCTGTCACTGCCTGGGAAAAGTTGAGTGTTGCAGTCACAAATTTTCCATAGACAGATGCAGTAAAAGTGCCAACTGGCAGCAAAACATCTTGTACTCAAGTTAGCAGAAAAATGTGAAATTATCTCTGTTGTAACTTTTGAAAGAAACATCTCAGCATAGGAAGAACCCACGTTTTACTCTACAGGAAAAGCTTTACAACTTTTTTTTTCATAATTAGATTTACTGCCACTTTAAAAGTAATGTCGTACTGCCATGCTTGTTGCATATAATGGTGTAATGTTCTGCTGTTCTCATGGCTTATCTGCCTACTATAACCTACCACAAAATCAGCTGTGAATTCAGAGACTTGGCCAGTCTATAGGCCATATGTTCAAACAAAAAGAGTGGAAATTCTGGGCAGACCAACCATACCACAAAAATAAATACAAATTCCCCCATTCACTGTTATTTCTATGGGGTGTTTAACCCTTAAACGGTAGAGAGATTTCCAATGCACTGCTCATTAATTAGACTACAGCTCACGGCCTTGAAGGCCTCTATTTCTTTATCTAGCATTTAACCCTTTGAATGCCCAAGGGATATGCACCACTTTGCAAATAAATTCCTAGAGACTTCTTAATCACATTGTGAACCAATGCATTGGTGGTATCTCTAGTATTCAAGGGGTTAAAAATAAACTATTTATTTTAATTAATCCTAATTTCCTTTAACCCGTTAAGTGCCAGAGAGGTATCCGATGCATTGTAAGCAATGCATTAAATGCCTCATCTGCACTCAAAGGGTTAAAGGTTTAGATTTGCTTTATTTTTTGCTAAAGGTAAAACTGTGGTTCAGTGTTTCTGAGAGGGATTGATGCCAGGGATTATTAAAGGGATAGTAATGTTTCATAATAAAAGCTGCTCTAAATAATCATCATAGTATTTGGACTTTGGAGAGTGTTATATCAATTCTGTCAGAGTTGTAGTTCCAGAGAAATTCAATGACAAAGTAATCCCCCTCCCGTCCCTTTTACTGATGTAACACTGCTCAGCCAGATCAGAAGGGAGGTGCCCAGGTAGACTGCAGAGAGGGACAATCTTCAATTAAGATAAGGGAAAAACCTGAAAAACTTGTCAAGGGGGGGGCAGGGCTTTCATTGTTCTCATAGGAAGAAGATTGTCCCCTGCTGTTATCTGTCTGGTCTATGGACCGGATTCCGCATCTGAGAAGAGATTGCTTACACTAGGTAAAAGGGGCGGGAGAGGAAACTTTGCTTGTGAATATATCTCAAACCATAAAGGTTTGAGAGATAAGACTTATATCGTTTTCATGTTTTTTTAATGCCTAAAAAATAAAATAAAGATAAAATGAAGTATTACTATCCCTTTAATTCTTTCTAAACCCCGGCCATGTTTTTATCAAAATAAGTTTTACCTCCGCATCCGTCCCTTTCCCTGACGTCAGCTTCTAGCACCTCACTGCTCAGACAGTGGGAAATATTTTCCTCTGTCTGAGTCATTTCATTGTGTCCGAACTTGACTGTGATAGTATCTGCATGGGTCGTCCACACAACCATCCATTGACTAAGAAGCAAATATTCTAAGATCTAAAAAGAACTGCAGCAATTCTAGAGCAAACCATTCCCATTATACCGATTTAAATTGGTCTTTTCACTTCTTTAATTGTTAGCAAATTGCTTTGTAGTTTACGTGTCTCTTGTGGTGATGTTGAATTACAACAGAATTGTTCCAGCTCTTCTTAGTACTTCGGTAGCGATGGGCGAAAGTTTTCATCACAATAATGAAACATGCCAAAAAGACCGAACTTCCTGCCTTCCCAAGGAATTCCTGTTAAGAGTGCCTTTTTCTGCTTTTATCACTGTATTTAAATCAGTGATAGTCATATAATCTCTCCCATGTGAAGATTTTCTCCATGTAGTCCCACTGTGCTAATTCACCAGTACAAAAGGAGATGTCAGATTACTGCTTGTTGTCAGTCTTTGCCTTGGAGAGTGAAAGCTGCTAAATTATAAAGCTAGTGGTATAGGGTGACAGGCAAACAGAGGGAACTGGAATGGCTTGATATAAGGAGTATTGGTGGTGAAAAACAATTGTTCTCTGGATAGGAGGTATGTGGGTCTGAAGGAAGAAAGAAGAAAAAAAATAAAAAACCTTTTTAACAGTGACCAACAGGCACAAGGTCATACCTGAGACTGAGTGACAAGAATACACAGACAAATATAACACATCATACATTCAATACAAGACTGACAACAGGTGATGATTTAAAATATGTCCCTTCATGATTGTCCCCTAGGGGCATTAGTAGCAGAAAAAGGGAAGTAGTCATGCGACTCTACAGATCTCTAGTGAGACCTCATCTAGAGTATTGTGTACAGTACTGGAGACCCCATCTCTAGAAGGATATAGATACTATAGAGAGAATTCAGAGATGGGCTACTAAAATGGTGACTGGTTTACAGGAAAAGAAATATCAGGATAGACTAAAGGATCTGAACATGTATAGCTTGGAGGAGAGAAGAGAGAGAGGGGATATGATAGAAACATTCAAATACATGAAGGGATTCAACCAAGTGCAGGAGGGAAGTATATTTCAAAGGAGTAAAAATGTTAGGACAAGAGGCCATAGTCTAAAACTAGAGGGACACAGGTTTAGACATAATGTAAGAAAGTTTTACTTCACTGAGAGGTTAGTAGATAAGTAGATAAGCCTACCAGCAGAAGTGGTAGAAGTTAATACAGTGACAGAATTTAAGCATGCATGGGATAGGCATAAGGCTGTCCTTAACTTAAGAAAAGACCAAGGACCTAATAAGGTTTGAGGTTTTTACAGTAGGAAAATGGGCGACTAGATGGGCCGAATGGTTCTTATCTGCCGTCAAATTCTATGTTTCTATGTTTCTCCTGATACAGATAAAGTACAGAGAGAGTGACGATTATGATGATGATGATGATGATGATGATGTACAGTAACAAAAAAAATTATGAATCTGGAAAGAAATGGCTCACTCTTACACCACTGAAAAAGAGGAAAGTCTGGGAAAGCAGACTTGCCTAAAAATAAACAATTATTAAGTCGTCACCATCATCATTACGGCTCACTACTTACAAGTAAACTTCCCACTCAGTCATACTCACTATTACTGACCAAGCAGGAACACAGGTCAAGATCAACAATACTAGCAATGAGTGTTTCTGATGGTGTTAGAGGTACAGTGCCACTGATACCTAATGCTAGTGCAACTGCAACATCTAGCCCCTGTAGCAGTAACACAGTAACATAGTTGATGAAGCTGAAAAAAAGATGTGTCCAGAAATGTCATCCCATGTCATAGCACCCTGTTACAGCTTACCTTGACTTCAGCATCATCTGCAGATGCGAGGCTTCAAGCATGCTGCAGGCCTCTGTTTTATCTGTTTGCTTCTTGTAGTCTCCTCCTACCTACTTCCTTCTACCTACTTCCTCCCTCTGAGCTGCTTTGCCCACATACTTCCTGTGGAGGGGTTTAAAAGGCAGACTGATCCTGACTCAGATGCCCTTGCGTTGTTGTTCATAACAGTTCTGTTACCTTGGGCTCCGTGTATGACCTGGCTAGCCTTCCATCCATTCTAGTGCTGACCTGTGGCTCTGTCTGACTATTCTTTTGCCTTACCCCTAATAGTGGACATCCAATCTGGTACAGACTTGTGGCTCTGGCTGACTACCTGATCTGTGTATGACCCAGCTTGTCTGACTACCCCCTCTGGTGCTGACTTGTGGCTCTGTCTGACTATTCTTTTGTCTTTTCCCCTGGTGATCAGCACCCAATCTAGTGCGGGCCTGGGGCTCTGGTAGTCTTGCATAGCTGACTGCAGGCGTGAGTCAGTATTCGCTCCTACTGACTGCAGTCGTGAGTCAGTATTCACCCTTACTGGCTCCAGGTGTGAGTCAGTGATATTTCCTTCTAACTGCAGTCAGAGTCAGACCTCATTCCTCATTGGATCAAGATCCTGGGTTCCTGTTCCAGTTCCTGTTTCTGGTTCCAGCTGAGACTTCCAGTGGCTAAGGCCTAGTCTCCAGCACAGTGGTTTAGCATTGCAACATATTATTTCCAATAGCAGGCTTGCTGGCTATTACCCTGTGCTTATTCCTATTGTATATATCCTCTTTATGTCATTTGTTAATAAACTGCATTAACTAAACCGTACTGACTCCTGAACTTCTCTGGGTAACCATGACACACCCTTCCAGAGGAATGCAAAAAAACACAGTTGAATCCATTTCCAATTAAACCTCTAGTGAGTAAAAAAATTCCTTCCAGACTCCAGTTGCCTATTTCCCCAGATAAACATCCTATCTGCTTTGAAACCAACTGTCACAAATCTCAATAGTAGTGACAGTAGTAATTAGAGATGAGCGAGCACCCCGATGCTCGGGTGTTCGGGTGCTCTGGCCGAGCGCCCCCGGAGGCTCGAGTGCTCGGCCGAGCACCCGAGCCCCATTGAAGTCAATGGGAGGACTCGAGCATTACACCAGGCACCCCCTGCTCTGATGAGGGGAGGGTGCCTGGTCCATAGGAAAAGGGCAGAAAATGATGGAAACACCACAGAAATGGTTCAGGGACAGCATAGGGAGGATGTCTGGATGCATCTTGGACTCCAACGTCGCTGCTGGGAACGATGTTTCACCCGTAGTACGCCATTTTTACAGACTGACCGTAAAACACACAAAAAGGAAGATAAAAACTAATCTGCGGCTAGGCACACTAAACAATATGTGCTGCTAATCTGCAACTTTGCACACTAACCAGAATGTGCTGCTAATCTGCGGCTAGGCACAGTGAACGGAATATGTGACGTTTTTTTTTTTTTAATCTCTGCCCCCCCAAACAAAATATAACTGCTGCCCCCACACACAATAGTCCTAAAAAGGACTTTTGGGTCTTTATGTTGTTCAAACACACTTTTCTTCTCCCTACACTGACTTTCCCTTCCTATCCTCATCTCTCCCTGGCTAAGACTGAGCCGAACTCGCTGGTCAGGTGCTATACAGCACCCGATCACAGGTTCTGGCCAGCCAATCAGTGTAATGCCAGCAGCCAACATGGCTGCTGGCATTACACTGATGTCAGAGCCTCCCTGCACGTTTATTGGCTGCGCAGCAGCCGCGAAACGTGCGGGGAGGAGACCCGAACATGGCGGGCGAGCACATGCGGTACTCGTACGAGTACCGCCATGTGCCGAGCAGAGCGATGCTCGAGCCGAACCGAGCTTCGGCCGAGCATGCTCACTCATCACTAATAATTAACACTTATGAAAGATGTGTTGTCCATTATCCCGTGTTATTATGTACCAGTGTCTCCAAATTTTATGGACTGAGTTTGTACACTCGTATAGCCAGCTAATTTGTTTCATATAATCTCATGCCATCTGCCTGTGTCTTTTTGCATTCAGAGCTTTGAGAGACAACCTCATAAGGTTGTAGATGTGATAACCAAACTGTAGTAGGTCACAGACAAAAGGCTTGTATTTTTTCTCCTTGAACACAGAACATAGTGAAAAGGATATAAGTAAAAATATCATTCATTCAGCACTAGCAAGAACAACATCACAACAGCAGAACACATCATCACGACAGAATGCAATTAAGGTGTGTGACAGTCTAACATTTGTGGTGGTGGCACATCTCTATGGTACTAGCTCCCAGAATATGTGTTGTAACTGATGAAAGTGAGCACCATCTAGCTACAAGGAATGGCCGCCCAGCATGTTAAATGGTTACAATATACTCTCAGGATAATTATATTCTGTCACAGTTCACAGAAATAAACCAGTACGGTAAAGTAAAACAATCTTTTATTAGAAAAATCACAGTAATGCATGTAAACAGATAACACACAGAGGGTGATCAAAAAGGCAAGCACTGTATCAGAAATAGCAGTCCACCAATAGATCCACCACACTGTCCAAGACTAGGTCTCAGCCCACTGGAGCCTCGAGTTAATTCGGAGCTCACAAAGGACTAGCACTCACTCAGTCTGATACAGCCCCAGGTCCACTCTAGGGTGGGTGTCTGTGGAGGAAACAGACTGAGCCCCCTAGTCAGCACCATAAAGGATAGTCGGACAAGCCGGGTTATACACAGTGGGGGTAGCCGGCCAGCACCACAGGTATGCACCAGGTAAGTTTTCCACTGACGCGTTGGTATGCTGGATGTGCAGTGGACAGAGCCCCAGGTCAACCCCAGAGTGGGTAGTCAGACAAGCCAGGTCATACACGGCGCGGGTAGTCAGCCAGAGCCACAGGTTTGCATCAGAAAGGATGTCTAAGTCAAATCGGATGCACAAGGAGAATGGTCAGACAGAGCCACAGGTCAACAACAGAATTGATGGACAGACAGGCCGGGTCATACACAGTTCAGGTAGTAAACCAGACCCACAGGTCTGCACCAGATTGGGTGTCCACTACACAATGGGAGCAGGCAAAAGAGTAGTCAGACAGAGCCACAGGTCAGCACCAGAATGGATGGTCAAATTAGCCAAGTCATACACAGAGTCCAAGGGAAACAGAACTGTATTGTGCAACAACGCAAGGGCAACTGAGTCAGGATTCAGTCTGTCCTTTAAACCCCTCCTCAGGAAGTAGATAGGAGGAGCAGCTCAGAGGGAGGAAGTAGGTAGGAGGAGACTACAGGAATCAAACACATAAAACAGAGGCCTGCTGCATGCTTGAAGCCTCGCGCCTGCAGATGACGCATCTAGCTTTGATGCGTCCAACCATGAGTCATTCAGGCGACATCCATGTGGCATGGACAGCCGCTGATGCCGAAGCATCATTTTAAGCATCGCCTGTAGTGGCGGTGCTGGATCCAAGGTAATCTGTAACAAATTCTAGGCAAAAACAATAATCCGCTAGAGTACTGGCAAACAAAACAGAGTGTTGTCACCATTAGTCTACACTACTGTTAAAACCTTTAGCTGTCCACTAGTTTGTATGAAGTCATTGGGTTTTCAGTGCAGTTTCTTGGATAGTGAATAATCACCGTAAATGTCTAACCAGCAGCAGTGTTGGTAGACGTTTTTTAAAATTGAACCAACATCTCATACAAAACAATATGCATCGCAACTGGAAAAAACAGAAGGCAATGGAGCATAAGGCCACATGTAGTAGTAATAAAAAATAAAAAAAAAATGTTAGTAGACCTACAGCAAGGTGAGCCACTAAGAATTCACTTCCATTAGAATTTAAATGTAAAAACAATTTACTAACTTGTCACGCGGTCTGTATTCAGCCTTCATTCAAATACGCCTGAAGAAGAGACTCAAGCTGTCTTGAAAGCTTATATCCTACAGCCTCTTAGTTAACCAATAAAAGTATCACTTTTAATCTACCAGTCTGCTTTGTTTCTATGGCTAACATTATGCCACCTTTTACCTATGCTAGGAACATTATGCCACCACCACCAGTCTCTTGTTATGAGTTGTCAATGCCAGTCCACCAGCCACAACAGTTAGGAATAAATCATTTTTCAAAGCTTGCCTTTCTGTAAGCCACAGTGGGCTGACACAGTTTTTTCAAGGCTTACCTTGATGTAGCCCTCAGAATGCTAACAAATATTTCATGTCATATATAGTTACATAGTTGATGTGGCAGAAAAAAGACATGTGTCCATCAAGTTCAATCCATGCTAAAACACCCCTGTTGATCCAGTTGAAGGCAAAAAAAAAAAAAAAAATTGAAACCATTTCCAATTAAGCCCCAAGTGATTAAAAAAAGTCCTTTCTGACTCCAAATGTCAGACAGATATTTCCCTAGATCAACGTCCTGTCCGCTTTGAAGCCATATTGTTCTATGCTAGATAAGTATCCATTATTTTTTAAAGCAATTACAATATCTGCAAACACAGCATCCCGAGGCAAAGAATCCCATAACTTTACTGCCCTTACTGTAAAAAATCCCTGCCTTTGTTTTAGGCAAATGAGCTTTTCCTCTAGTTTTAATGGATGACCTCTTGTTCTTTGCTCAGCTCTTTGAGTAAATAGTTCCTTGAGTTCTTTGTATTGACTTCAAATATATTTGTAAATGGTAAACATATCACCCCTTAGATGTCTCTTCTCTAATGTAACAAACCCAGTTTGACTAGTCTCTTTTTAAAATTCAGATCCTCCAATCCCTTTATCAGTTTTGTTGCACATCTCTGCACTTTTTCCAGTTCAATAATGTGTTTTTTTTAATAACTGGTGCCCAAAAATGTGCTGCATATTCTAAATCAGGCCTTAGCAAAGATTTATATAGAGGTAGAATTATATTTGCACCCAGTGCATCTATACCCCTTTTTATGCAGTCTAGTACATTATTTGCTCTTGCAGCAGTTGAGTGACACTGCACACTGCTGTGAAGTCTATGTTTCTCTAATGAGGATTCCCAAAGTAGTTTCCCATGGAGGCCAGGATTTATCAGGGTGTGAATGGCTTGATGAGCTAGAAAATCAGATGATTTCTTTGCGAATTAACCATTCGCCTACTCAGCAAATTACGGATTGTATATGGCTATCGCTTACATAGCCATATAGATCTGCAAATTTGATCTGCTAGCTTCAAGCTGAAGGATCCCATTCCAATGTATGTATGGGGAGAACACACGCATACACATTTTCGCTTATGCGCATGCGTGGGTTTTTTCCCCTGACTGGCCAATTATGCAATTTTCCCTGCTTCGCTGAAAAACACACCAAATCATTGATGAATACTCGAAGGTATTGACCGCGTATTTGATACACTGCTTTTTCCTGCAGTTTGATGAATCCAGGCCTAAGTGTATATGTAGCATGTTTGTTTGTACAGCCCAAATGCATAACATTACATTTATCTACATTAAACCTCATCTGCCATTTTCTGCCCAATCACTCAGTTAAGCAAATTCTTTCTGTGAAAACATCTTGGTCTGTGTGTACTTCCTTACACAGCTTAGTGTCATCAGCAAAGATTGAAACATTACTTTCAATACCAATTTTAGGTCATTAATAAACAAGGAAAAACACATTAGACCCAAGGCTGAACCCTGTGGTACCCTGCTTAAAACTTTAGACCAACTTGAAAAAGGTTCCATTTACAACAACTCTCTGACATCTATCATTTAACCAGTTCTCAATCCATGTACAGATATCTGCTCCTAAACAGAAGCCTCTTAAAGGGATAGTAATACTCGAAAATAATTGTATTTTATATTGTAGCCCTTAAAAAAACATGAAAAATGATATAAGTGTTATGGTTTGGGAGATATTCACATTTAAAATATAGTAAAATGCTCTTTTCCTCGCTGTTTCAGCCAAGTCTGCCATCTAGTGGACAGATTTGGAATTCGGTCCACAGAGCTACCGGCAGCTCTTTAGCAGTGCCGAGATCACGATCTTTGAAAAGAACTACTTAAAGGGATAGTATTACTTCAAAACTAATATCCCTCATATTGTAGCCCTTAATAAACTGAGTTAAATGACACCAGCGGCATCTCTCAGACCTTTATGGTTTAAGAGATAGCCACTTTCAAAGTTTCCTCTCCCCTGCTGTCAGCGTTCTGCTGCCAGCAGGAGAATCCGGTCTCTGAATCAAGCGGAGGCTCTTCAGCAGAGCCGATATCTCATTATGGAAGGAAAAATGATTAACTGAAACACTCTTCTACGTGTGCTTGGTAACCAAGCACACGTAGAAGACTGTTTCAATTAATCATTTTTCCTTCCATAACGAGATATCGGCTCTGGTTAAGAGCCTCCGCCTGTCCTGGGACCGGATTCCCCTGCTGGCAGCAGAACGCTGACAGCAGGGGAGAGGAAACTTTGAAAGTCGATATGTCTTAAACCATAAAGGTTTGAGAGATGCCGCTGGTGTCATTTAACTCAGTTTATTAAGGGCTACAATATGAGGGATAGTAATTTTGAAGTAATACTATCCCTTTAATTGGAACTATCTACAAAGTGTGCCTGGCTTGAAAGCACACTTTGTAGACCATTCCAATTAAGAAATTCTTTTTAAAGATGGTGATCTCAGCACTTCTGGAGAGGCACAGTCGGTCCCGGGACCGGATTCCAAATCTGATGTCACTCCAGGGGAAACTTTATTTCTGAATATCTCCCAAACCATAAAGGTTTGGGAGATAAGACTTATATCATTTTCAAGTTTTTTTTAAGGGCTACAATATAAAAGAAACTTATTTTCAAGTGTTAAATTCCTTTTAATTTATGCAGTAACCTGTTGTGAGATACTGTATCAAAGGCTTTTGCAAAATCCAAGTATGCTACATCCACAGCAATCCCCTTGGCCAAATTACTAATTACTAAGTAAATTAGTTTGACATGATCTATTCTTCAAAAAACCATGCTGACTTCTACTAGTAATATCGTTGGTCTGCACATAGTTCTGAATACTGTCAGTTAGCAACCATTCTAATATCTTACCCACTATGGAAGTCAAACTCACAGGTCTGTAGTTTCCTGGTTTGGATCTTGCCCCCTTTTGGACAATGTTACTACATCAGCTTTCCTCCAATCACAGGGCATTATGTCTGATGAAAAAAAGCAATAAATATTAAGTACAATGGTCTTGCTAGTACTGAACTAAGTTTCTTAAGTACCCTTGGGTGTATACCATCAGGTCCAGTCGCTTTATTCACCATATCCTTTTACAGTCTCTCTTGGACTATGTCCTCAGTAAGCCATGTATATGGCAAAGGATATTCTGTGATTTTGTCTGTTTGCCCATAGATTGTCATTGCTGCTTTTTTTTGTATATACAGAAAACAAGAATGTGTTTAAGGTGTCAGCCATAGCCTTATCTTGAGTGATTAGTTCACCCATCTGAGCTTTAAGAGGACCAATACCAACCTTAATCTTTTTGTTAGTTATATACTAGTATATACTTGTAGAGTTCATATACACAAAAACCCACGCACACCACAAAACTTCAAAAAAAGACACTCAATGGTACATCAAAGGCAAAATGACTTACTAGAGGTGCTACAGGGGAATGTGGATTGGAGAACAAAACAAAGAGAAAAGATAACCCTGCTGATACAGCACTCTCTCATGAAGTCTAATATTGCCAGTATGTACCGTGTCAGGACAAATTATATCAATAAAAATAAAACATAACCTTTATTAAAATTTATAAAATACCGGGGCTATTCCGGTTTGCCATATATAATAGATAAACTCAATCATGTGCATCAATGGTGCACCATCTAACGCACATGTAAGGGAGAAGGGTAGTAAATAACTTAAACCCTAGGTAGAAGGATGCACTAATATAAAGTATCAAAAAGATCTCAATCACTTTACAAAAGATGTCTATAGTCAAAAATGGCAAAATTGTTAACCAAAAAAGAAGTAGTAACAAAACTAGCCACCAACAGAACTGCTATGAAGAAAATGAAACACGCTATATATAAACGCTACAGGGTCTGATTAACCCAACAGTGACTGCTAAATCACAGCAAATCTGTTGGTGCCAGAAAAGCCCTCAATAATAATCTTACCAATAGATGCCAGGACTATGACGGCTAACAATAAACATCCGATGATTAATCAAAACAGATCTATAAATGCCGAAAAAAATTCCTGCTTATTACCTCTCTAACAAATACCGGGGCTATTCCGGCTTGCCATCTATACACTAATAATATGAGAGAATCTATTGGTACTGAAACGGTTAGTAATCTTACTAGAAAATACCGGGGCTGTTCCGGCTTGCCATTGAATCTATGACTAAAGTATGCCGGGGCTGTTCCGGCTTGCCATCTACACTAAATAATTGAACATATGCCGGGGCTGATCCGACTTGTCATTCAAAAACAAAATAGACTCTCAAAACAGTGCTAAAGAAATGCCGGGGCTAATCCGGCTTGCCATCTAAAAGAATCTACCCAACCCTTCAATGTCTGAGCTGTGCAACTAATGACACCGAGCCGTATCTAAATGTCAAAAGCTGCACAGACATTGATGTGATCGCAACACTGGCCAGTAGTCATAGATTCAATGGCAAGCCGGAACAGCCCCGGTATTTTCTAGTAAGATTACTAACCGTTTCGGTACCAATAGATTCTCTCATATTATTAGTGTATAGATGGCAAGCCGGAATAGCCCTGGTATTTGTTAGAGAGGTAATAAGCAGGAATTTTTTTCGGCATTTATAGATCTGTTTTGATTAATCATCGGATGTTTATTGTTAGCCGTCATAGTCCTGGCATCTATTGGTAAGATTATTATTGAGGGCTTTTCTGGCACCAACAGATTTGCTGTGATTTAGCAGTCACTGTTGGGTTAATCAGACCCTGCAGCGTTTATATATAGCGTGTTTCATTTTCTTCATAGCAGTTCATAGTAGTTTTGTTACTACTTCTTTTTTGGTTAACAAATTTGCCATTTTTGACTATAGACATCTTTTGTAAAGTGATTGAGATCTTTTTGATACTTTATATTAGTGCATCCTTCTACCTAGGGTTTAAGTTATTTACTACCCTTCTCCCTTACATGTGCGTTAGATGGTGCACCATTGATGCACATGATTGAGTTTATCTATTATATATGGCAAACCGGAATAGCCCCGGTACTTTATAAATTTTAATAAAGGTTATGTTTTATTTTTATTGATATAATTTGTCCTGACACGGTACATACTGGCAATATTAGACTTCATGAGAGAGTGCTATACTTGTAGAGTTGTTTAGGATTTGTCTTGCTCTTTTTTTGCAATATTTTCTCATTTTTTATTTTAGTTAGCCTAATTGCCTGTTTCAGATTTTATTACATGATGCATCCGAGGACTAGGCCTTAGATTATTTTATGTGATGTCACACGATCTTTACAGACAAAAAACCCATATTTTTGGTGAAAATTTCCTCATAATCCTTTTAGTGCTCGAGATGCATCCAATGCATTGCTTTGCAATGCACTGGATACCTCTGTCACTCAAATAGTTAATTCTGTACTAGCTACAAACTGTTTAGAACAGAGTAGAAGGTATAAAAACATCTGTTTGCCTCTATTAGTTAGTAAAACTTGATGTTGACCCCCTATAATGACACAAGAGTGAGCCCTAATCAATTCAATCCATTTTTATTCATGCCCCTAAAGTCTCACTGTTCCAAGGTCAATTCTCACATAATTCATACCAAGTTTCAGTGTTGTGTTAGGGAACATTAAAAAATAAAAAGCCTTTAAAATGTTCCCTGCATTAAATATTTTTCATTAATTGCCTTTCATTGACCATTTTTTGGCAGATAGCTGAGAAACCATATAAAGCTTTGAAGGTTAAATCCCTGAAGAGTAATTACAACATACTGAAATATGCAGCCTAATGTAAACCTGCAGTACTTATCAATAAGACCAAAATTAGGTAATTCAATAACACAACTGTTTTAGAAGGTACAAAGTGGGACTGCTTTAACCATTTAGAAACCAGAGGGTTAGTCAACATCTGATCCTTAAAATGGTAATGATGACATTGGTGATGTTTTTTTTATCACAGTGTTTTGGGAATATCTTTAGCATCCATGGAATAAAGCATATTTGAGAGGTCTCAAAAGAGTCCAGTGGCTGGGTTTTTATATGAGACTTTAATGGGCCTTTTTGCCAATAACCATTGCTGTCCCAAAGGAGATGAGCCTCAAGCTTTGGGTTACCACCTGGGGGTGGGGTGTTATGCACCAATATGTGATACTGTGGATATAACTTCTCCAGTGATATCACTTTTCCAGTTTTTATGTTATTCTATGGAGCCAATGCACTAAGATCTCTTCCACTTTATGCATTGGATCCCTAGAATAACATAGATACTGGAGAAGTGATATCACTGGAGAAGACATCTCTCCCCTTGTCCTATTGCCAATAAGACATATGAGACAATTCAGAGCAGTTTCAGGACAAAAGCAGCAGGTGGAGCTGAGCAGGATTGCTGTGCAGTGCAGGAGCTGGGCAGGGTGCAGTGCAGATAGGAGACCAATATATAAGGCTGGGAAAATATAAAAATGGCAGAACAGGCATGGTAGCACAGAGGATAACATACCAATGAGTCGGCATCAAGGGAATTTGTGGCAAACAGAAAAGGAAGACATTGGGGGAGATGCACTAAGGTGTGATAAAGTGGTGATAAAACAGAGGTTACTTCTTCACTTCTCCAATTCCTATGATATTCTATGG
Source organism: Rhinophrynus dorsalis (assembly GCA_037306005.1). Lineage (NCBI taxonomy): Eukaryota > Metazoa > Chordata > Amphibia > Anura > Rhinophrynidae > Rhinophrynus > Rhinophrynus dorsalis. The sequence goes on from CM074724.1 coordinate 23,669,267, forward strand.
AATCAATGCACTAAGATCTCCAACTTTGGAAAAATCTTAGTACATAGGCTTCATAGAATAACATAGGAACTGGAGAAGTGATATCACTGGAGAAGTCATCTCTAAGGATCCAGTAAATCTTTAAAATCACTCCATTGAGACAACGCAGCTCCAATACCAGTTTCAAAGGCATCCACTTCAGGAATATAAGGTAGATCCACATTTGAATGCTTAAGGACTGGATCTTGGGAGAAGCACTTTTTGAGTAGCTCAAAAGTAGCCTGGAAGGTATTGGACCAGATAAAGGAAGACTTGAAACTGGTTAAATGATTAAGAGGACCAAATAGTTTCAAGTAGTTTCAGATAAGCCTCCTGTGAAAGTCAGCAAAGTCCAAGAAATGTTGCAGAGCCAACAATCTTTGAAAATTGGTCAATCCAGGATTCCAGGAATCCACTGTAATTTCAGCAGGGGAAGATGAAGCCTAGAAATTCTATTGTAGAGGTTTCAAAGATGCAGTTTTCCAATTTAGCAAGCAAATGATGCAAGCCTAGACGGGATAAGATTTTGTGAATGTGAGAATGATGTTCCTCTAGGGACATGAGGAAATGAGGATCCATCTAAATAAGTGGATAGTAGATCACCAAAGATGTAATTAACAAAGTCTTGGAAATTCCCTGGAGTGTTGCACAGGCCAAAAGGCATCACCAGGTATTCAAAATGCCCACACCAATTTCAGACTGCTGTCTTCCATTCATCACCTTCCTGGATATGTACCAGATTATATGTGTCATGTAGATCAAATTTGGTGAATATGGTGGCGTATCTCAGGTGATCAAATAATTCTGGAATTTAAGGAGGAGACCAGTTTTTAACTGTGATCTCATTGAGTTCCCTGTAGTCAATACTGAGTGTGCATGAGCCATCTTTTTTCCCCACAAAGAAAATTCCTGCCTTAACTGGAGAAGTGGAGGGCTGAATGAAACCCTTAGCCATGTTTTCTTGTAAATAGTCTTTAAGACACCTCAACTCAGGTTCAGAAAAAGTAAAGATGTGACCAAAAGGGATCATCACCTTGAGGTAACTCAATTGGGCAATGATAAATCTGATTTGGGTGAAGCTTGTCTGGTGCCTAGTAAGGACAGCCATTAGAATGAGGGATGATCTGCTGATGAACCCTACATATTCTTTTCTGAGGACAAACAGGAGTGGACTAGATGGTTATTTTTGCCACAGTATAATCAGGGGTTCAAATTGTACCTCCGGAACCTTCTTCTGCATTTAGGGCTGTATGAGCTATAACAATTAGCATCGGTTCACTGGAGCCTTGTGGCAAAGAAGTTACCCCCTTAGTTGGTGGAGTCTGCCACACCAAAACCAGGAAACTAGTCCTCTTCTGAACTTGTTCTCTTTCTGAAAGACTAGGGTGATCAAAATCTCTATAGATTCAGGTATCCCCACATGGGTCAGCTCATCCTTCAAGGAACTGGATAACCCCAAACAGAACTGATCCTTCAGAACAGGGTCATTCCAAATAGTTTCTTCTACCGTGGTGTTATATGGGAGACTGATCCTCCGGACTCAGTGAGTTCCCATGTAACTCAGCCGACTTCTCTGGCACTTCCGGTTTCTCACCTCCCATTTTAGGACAAATTACTTCTACCAATTCCACCCATCCCAATCAAACACCTCCCGCTTTATGGCATGAATAGTGTCACTTGGACACTCTCACCCCCAGACCCAGGTGGGCCTCCAGAGGCTTGGGACAAGAAGGTTCTCAGGCTTAGTGCTTTTTTTTTTTTTTTTTTTTGCAAATAACTTTATTTAAAGGGTAATACTATGTTTTGCCAAGTTTGCCCTGTGCAGCCCCAAACAACTCCTATCAAGTCAAATGTGGTGTCAGAAAACTGATCCACTTCAGCTGGAACTCAACCCAAAAATATAATCAGTCAATGGGCGCCAGGTTGTCTGAACATTCTCAGAATAAACAATGTCCTGAATGAGTGCCCATTATTCCACTTGAGTCTTCAAGCCTGAAGGGGTTACCTGGGGTATTGAGTCAATTTATTGTTTCATCTGGAGATTGGCAGTAAGGTTATTATTTGATGACTATGAGTCTGGAACTTATTGGCAGTTTCATGAGTAGCTTATTTGTTCTACCAGATACTCTGCCTGATGCTTTTGTCTATGAGAACCTACAACAGTGACCGCTTTCTAACAGATGTGTCATTCATGACACCCCCTTTTAAATCAAGTGGGATTTATAATTAAATTGTGTCCCCTATAGTGCAGCTGGTGGGGCCTAGAACTGCTACAAGCCTTCAACATACATCAGTCTCAGTATGCACAGGGAAGCATAGGGATTGTGCACCCCAAAACCATATCACCCTTGATGGGGGGTGGCGGTGGTAGTCTCCAACAAAGAGTTGATTGATGCATAACCCTGATGTAAAATGTTCCTGATAAAGGGTTAATATCAAATACAGATAAAATGGTAATTTATTTTTACTGATTTCCTCAGAATGTTCATTTAACCTTTATTTTAATTTGTTTTCATGGATATTACTAATCCTTAGTGATATTCATGATAATCAGAATCAGATTCATCACAAAACTACAAAGTATTCAATAGCAACCGAAACATCTGTGTCCAAATCCTCCTAGATTCACCTGTCAGAGACAGTCCTTTCATCTAGAACATCACTGGAATCATTATGCAAATAGGTGCTGGAGAGTTTCACAGAGGTCACAGCCAAACCACAGGGAGGGAGGGAGATCCTGTAGCACAGAGGTCACAGACAGACCAGAGGGAGGGAGGGAGATCCTGTAACACAGAGGTCACAGACAGACCAGAGGGAGGGAGGGAGATCCTGTAACACAGAGGTCACAGACAGTCCACAGGGAGGGCTTGAGTTCTTGTACAAAAGAAGTCCTAGACAAACCATAGGAAGGGTGAGAGATCCTGAAGCACAGAGGTCCAGGCAGACCACAGAGAGGGTGGGAGTTTTTGCAGCAATGTTGTCCCAGGCAGTCCACAGTCCAGAGTGAGAGATCCTGTAGCACATAGGCCATAGACAGACCACAGGGATAATAGGATTTCCTATAGAACAGATATCTTGGAAAGACCACGAGGTGGGAGGGGGAGAACTTGTAGCACAGAGGGACAGGACAGACCACATGGAAGGTTGGAGATGCTGTAGCACTGAGGTCCAGACAGACCACAGAGAGGGAGGTTCTGTAGCACAAAGAAGACAGACAGACCACAGGGAGGGTGGGAGTTCCTTTTGCACAGAGGTCCAGGACAGACCACAGGGAGGGTACGAGTTCCTGTAGCACAGATGTCCAGGATAAACCACTGGGAAGGATGGAGGTGCTGTAGCACAAACATTCCAGGCAGACCACAGGGACGATGGGAGAGCCTGTAGCACAGAGGTTCCAGACAGAACACAGGGAAGGTAGGAGAACCTGTAGCACAGGAGGCCACCTAAAGACTTTTTACAGTGCTCAAATTCTTACTCATGAAACGGTAAACGCCAGTGCATGATAATAAAGCAAATTAAATAATGCGGGGAAGTTACATTAAATAAATCAATCAAATAAATAAATACGAACATAAAATAATAAAATGCAACTTTTTTTTTTGCATTCTAAATTAATTCACTAGTGTTTGATTGGCTCTTCTTTTGTTGTAATTTAATGTTACCATGTTACAGCTAGAAATATTTGTTAAATGGGTATTTTCAAATTCTATAGATATTTTCAGCTGGCCAATTCTGAAATCATGTTCTGACCGAGGCTCAGAAGGCTAGTGTATGTGTGCTTCATTTATTTAGTTAAAGTGATAGTAATGCTATATCTCTATACATATAAAAGAAGACTTTGTGTCTGATAAAACACACCCAAGGGCGGCAGTAAGGAGGAGTTATAAATAGCAATAGCGATGTTTAAAAAAGAATCTACAGACTACAAAGTGTGCTTGGTTTGCAAGCACACTTTCTAGACCGTTCCAAAGTAGTAGTTCTTTTTCATATAACATTACTATGCCTTTAACCCTTCCAAAACCAGAAACATTGCACAGTTAAGGAGGAACTGGATGAATGTGGGGGTGGTAGTTGGGTACAAATGAGGACACTGAAGGATTGTGGTGAATGGTATCCTTTTCCAATGGCAATATCTAAATGGAGTGCATCACAACGGCTCATTGAAAGCGCTGTGGGAGTCAAAATGGCTCATTTCAGATTGCACCATTTAAAATATCACCCATTCGCCCCGTATCTGTTAGGTTAGGGTAATTAAATTAGGGTTTCTGGTTCACAGTTTCTGTTAGGTTAGGGTAAAATGTTGCCTAGTATCTGTTAGGATAGGGTAATTAGGTTAGGGTGCCCCGTTCAATTCACAGTATTTTGGTGGTACACTTCTTAGGGTTTGGGGGGGTGGTTTTGGTTAAGCTGCTCTACAATAAGGCAACATTCTCAAAGGCAACATTTTTAGTGACATGCAGCATATTAAACATGATATTTTGTAGCTTACCCTTACATCATCATGATTTTCAGAGTAAACCGTGGCAGGCTCAGCATTTGTAGGCCACAAAGGCCTTTACCCTAGACTAGGCAGCCCTGAGTTGTGAGTCTGGGAAGGTCTATCCATACAGCAAAAGAGCCGAGCAAGCATCATTGTGCTTGGATATAACAGCAGAATCACCATTTGTAGTACTATTTTGGTATGTATATCGATTAGGAAAATTTGGCATAGATACCGACCGGCACATGATAACAGAAGTAGGAAAAAATGATTGAAAAAGACTTAGTAACATAGTAACGTAGTAAATGAGGTTGAAAAAAGACACAAGTCCATCAAGTTCAACCTTCGCCTCATACCCCAGTAACTGAGAATTTTATAGCTTTCCTGCTACCAATTAAATTAGTCTTTATCAGACCTTCCTGATCAGCCTACTGATAAACAGTATAACTCTGTATGTTCCCTTTTGAAAGAAATGTGTCTAATCTTCTCTTAAATGTATCCATTGTATCTGCCATAACCACCTCCTTGGGCAATGAATTCCACAATTTAACAGACCTTACTGTAAAAAAACCCTTCCTCTGCTGAAGTCTAAACCTCCTTTCCTCTAATCTCAATGGGTGTCCCCTGGTCACCTGATCAGGCCTTGGAATAAATAGCTCACCACAGAGATCCTTGTATTGACCTCTCATATACATGTACAATGTGATAAGGTCTCCTCTTAGTCGTCTTTTCTCTAGAGTAAATAAACCAAGTTTGTTTAGTCATTCCTCATATGTCAAGTCCTCCAATCCCTTAATTAATTTTGTTGCTCTCCGCTGTACCCTCTCTAGTTCTAGTATATCCTTTTTCAGAACCGGTGCCCAAAATTGCACTGCATAGTCAAGGTGAGGTCTTACCAATGATTTGCATAATGGCAAAATAATGTTATCCACTCTTGCTTTTTATGCAAGACAGGATTTTGTTTGCCTTTGCTACTGCTGTTTGACACTGGTCACTGTTTCCCTATTCTTTTGCATGCAAAGTTTCCATTCTAATGGAACAGACTCATTTTCTTTGCTTACATAGGAACATAGGATTTGACGGCAGATAAGAGCCATTTGGCCCATCTAGTCTGCCCATTTTCCTACTGTAAAAACCTCAAACTTTATTTGGTTCTTGGTCTTGTCTTATGTTAAGGACAGCCTTATGCCTATTCCATGCATGCTTACATTCTCTCACCATATTAACCTCTACCACTTCTGCTGGTAGGTTATTCCACTTATCTACTACCCTCTCTGTGAAGTAAAATGTTCTTACATCACATCTAAGCTACTGACCCACTAGTTTTAGACTATGGCTTCTTGTCCTACCATTTTCACTCTTTTGAAATATACTTCCCTCCATCACTTTGTTGAATCCCTTCATGAATTTGAGTGTTTCTATCCTATCCCTTCTCCCTCTTCTCTATGCCAAGCTATACATGTTCAGATACTTTAGTCTCTCCTGATATTTATTTTCCTGTAAACCATTCACCATTTTATTAGCCCTTCTTTGAATTCTCTCTAGAGTATCTATATCCTTATGGAGATGGGTTATCCAGTACTGTACACAATACTCTAGAGTATCTATATACTTCTGTAGATGGTTTCTCCAGTACTGTACACAATACTCTAGGTGAAGTCTAACCAGAGATCTGTATAGTGCCATGACCACTTTTTCTGCTACTAATGCGTATAGCTATACAATCTAGCACCCTGCTTGCATTCCCCACCACTTTGTTGCATTGCCTGACTACCTTTAAGTCATCAGAAATAATTATTTCCAAATCCTTTTCCTCTGTTGTCTCTGACAGCAAATTACCCTTAATACTATATTCTGCCTAGGGATATTTAAATCCCAAGGGCATTCTTTAATATTTATCAACATTAAACTGCAGCTGTCACTCTTGTCGATTCTTCTAATTTAACTAAATCATTTGTCATTTGGCTTATTCCCCCTGGAGTGTCTACCCTGTTGCAGATCTTGGTATCATCTGCAAAAAGGCATACCTTTCCTTGAAGACCTTTTACAATATCACTAATAAAAAAAAATAAAAAAAAATGGGCCCCAGTACAGATCCCTCAGGTACTCTCCTAGTAACACGACCTTTGATTGAAAATATTCCCCATTAACTATAACCCTCTGTCTCCTGTCACTCAGCCATTTCCTTATCCACTCTACTATTTTTACATCCAGACTAGTGATGAGCGAGCACCCCAATGCTCGGGTGTTCGGGTGCTCTGACCGAGCACCCCCGGAGGCTCGAGTGCTCGGCCGAGCACCCGAGCCCCATTGAAGTCAATGGGAGGACTCGAGCATTACACCAGGCACCCCCTGCTCTGATGAGGGGAGGGTGCCTGGTCCATAGGAAAAGGGCAGAAAATGATGGAAACACCACAGAAATGGTTCAGGGACAGCATAGGGAGGATGTCTGGATGCATCTTGGATTCCAACATCGCTGCTGGGAACGATCTTTCGCCCGTAGTACGCCATTTTTACAGACTGACCGTAAAACACACAAAAAGGCAGATAAAAACGACTTTAGGCGAAAAATTGTTACCAAACAGTATTTGCTGTATATTTACTTGTATATCATCTGCAAATTCTCCCAAAAATTTCCTCGATTTTTCTGAACTGACGCCATGATTAAGAGGGAATCGTGCGCAGAGGCAAATTCTCCCAAAAATTTCCTTGATTTTTCTGAACTGAGGCCATGATTAAGAGGGAAACGTGCGCAAAGACAAATTCTCCCAAAAATTTCCTCGATTTTTCTGAACTGGGGCCATGATTAAGAGGTAAACGTGCGCTGAGCCGACCATCCAAAACATTATGGGTGAGGGTCTGCTGCGGAGCTGACCATCCTAAACATTATATGCGAAGGCCCGCTAGTGAGCTGACGCTATAAAACATTATATGAGAGGGCCCGCTAGAGAGCTGACCCAATAAAACATTATATGAGAAGGCCCGCTGGTGAGCTGACCTATACAAAAATTGTCAAACAGGGCCCGCTGGTGAGCTGGCCCTATATAAAAATTATATCACAGGGCATATGGAAGAGGAGGAGGAGGATGAGAAGATTAAGAGTCAACCATATACCCGTTTTTTGGGTGGAAGGGGTGAATGGGAATACAGAGTATTCCCATCATTGTAAATAACATATATAAAGTCAATTTATGTTCCTCCGGGGCTTTCCTCCAGTGGAGTGGAGAAGTCAGGGGAAATCCAGGCCTTGTTCATTTTTATAAGTGTCAACCTATCAGCATTTTCGGTGGAAAGGCGGACACGCTTATCTGTTATGATGCCACCAGCAGCACTAAATACCCGCTCAGACAGAACGCTGGCGGCAGGGCAGGCCAGCACCTCCAAGGCGTAGAGTGCCAGTTCATACCACGTGTCCAGCTTGGACACCCAGTAGTTGTAAGGCACAGAGGGATCATTGAGGACGCTGACACGGTCTGCTACGTACTCCTTCACCATCTTCCAAAACTTTTCCCTCCTTGTGACACTAGGCTGCGCATCAGGGTGAGGGTGCTGGCGGGGTGTCATGAAGGTGTCCCACGCCTTGGAGAGTGTTGCCCTGCCTTTGTCGGAACTGCTGTGTGCTCCCCTTTTCTCCCCTTCTCGGTTGGCCAAGGTAGCACGTACTCTGCCGCCAGCGTTGTCAGATGGAAAATTTTGGAGCAATTTTTCGACAAGAACCTTCTGGTATTGCACCATTTTGCTTGTCCTCTCCACCGGAGGAATGAGAGATGAGAAATTCTCTTTGTAGCGGGGGTCCAGAAGGGTGAACACCCAGTAATCCGTGTTGTCTAAAATGCGTATAACGCGTGGGTCACGGGAAAGGCAGCCTAACATAAAGTCAGCCATGTGTGCCAGAGTACCAACAGGCAAGATTTCGCTGTCCTCACCAGGAGGATGACTCTCAATCTCCTCATCCTCTTCCTCCTCTTCTGCCCACCCACGCTGAAGAGATGGAACTAAAGTTCCATGGCTACCCTCTGTAGCGGAGGCAACCGTGTCTTCCTCCTCCTCCTCCTCCTCCTCCGCCTCCTCCAATTGTCGCTGAGAAGACGAAGTGAGGGTGCTCTGGCTATCACCTTGTGTAAGCTCTTCCTCCCGCATTTCCACCTCTTCCACATGCAAAGCGTCAGTTTTAATTGTGAGCAGCGAGCGTTTCAGTAGACACAGAAGTGGGATGGTTACACTGATAATAGCGTTATCGCCGCTCACCATCTGTGTCGATTCCTCAAAATTGCGTAAAACCTCACAGAGGTCTGACATCCATTCCCACTCCTCACTTCTGATTACAGGAAGTTGAACGGAGAGGCAACGACCGTGTAACAGCTGGTACTCCACTACTGCCCTCTGCTGCTCACAAAGCCGGGACAACATGTGGAAGGTGGAGTTCCAGCGCGTGCTCACGTCACACAGCAGCCGGTGAGCTGGCAATTGTAAGCGCTGCTGCAGCTTCAACAGGCTGGCTGAAGCTGTAGATGACTTACGGAAATGTGCACACACGTGGCGCACCTTGGTCAAGAGATCATGCAAATTGGGGTAGGTTTTTAGAAATCGCTGAACCACTAAATTAAATACATGCGCTAGGCATGGTACGTGTGTGAGCTTGCCGAGCTCCAAAGCCGCCACCAAGTTACGCCCATTATCACACACAACCATGCCTGGTTGCAGGTTGAGTGGCGAGAGCCACTGCTCGATCTGGTGACTAATCCCCTGCAACAGCTCTGAGGCCGTGTGCTGTTTGTCCCCAAGGCAGATCAGCTTCAGCACACCCTGTTGACGCTTCCCCACTGCAGTGCTACACTGCTTCCAGCTACCGGCTGATGGGTGAGTGGCGCTGCTCGCAGAGAATTCGGAGGTGGAAACGGAGGAGGAGGAGGAGCCAATAACGTAGGTGCTGGCGGAAACCCTGATGGAGGTAGGGCCCGCAATCCTCGGCATGGGTAGCACCTGTGCCATCCCAGGGTCCGAGTCGCTCCCAGCCTCCACGACATTCACCCAGTGTGCCGTCAGGGAAATGTAGCGTCCCTGGCCACAAGCACTTGTCCATGTGTCAGTCGTTAAGTGGACCTTCCCAGTAACTGCGTTGGTCAGGGCACGGGTGATGTTACGGGACACATGGTGGTGTAATGCGGGGATGGCACACCGGGAAAAGTAGTGGCGGCTGGGGACCGCGTACCGAGGGACAGCTGCTGCCATCAGGCTGCGGAAGGACTCAGTCTCCACAAGCCTAAATGGCAGCATTTCGATGGCCAGTAATTTGGAAAGGTGTGAGGTTAGTGCTATGGCCTGTGGGTGGGTGGCTGGGTATTTTCGCTTGCGCTCAAATGCCTGGGGTAACGACATTTGGACGCTGTGCTGGGACAGGGAAGTGGATGTGGTCGCTGATGGTGCTTCAGATGGTACAGGTGCAGGGCGGGAGGTATGCGGGCCTGCGCCTTCGACAGGCTATTGGCCGGCACCGAAAACAGGGGAAGAGGAGGCAGTGGTGTGGCCTGCAGACACAGATGGGCGATCCAGGCGTTCCTCCCACTTATTACGGTGCTTGGATGCCATGTGTCGGATCATGCTGGTGGTGGTGAGGTTTCTAGTGTTCATGCCTCGGCTCATTCTGGTGTGGCACAGGTTGCAAACTACAATTCTTTTGTCGTCCGCACTTTCCTTAAAAAAACGCCATACCGCGGAACACCTACCCCTTGGCAAGGGAGATTTACGCAAGGGGGTGCTCCGTGGAACATTTGCGGGCCGGTTTGGTGCGGTCCGCCTTCTTTCTGTAGCCACACCACTGCCTCTTCCAGCCTGTTGCGGTGCTGCAGATGGCTCACCCTCAGGACTGCTGTCATCGCTCGGCTTTACACCTTCCCAGGTGGGGTCAGTCACCTCATCGTCCACCAAGTCCTCCTCCACTTCCTCACTCTGATCATCCTCCTCATGTCTTGATCCCACCACATACTCAGTCATTGACAACTGTATATCATCCTCCTCATCAAGGTCTTGAGACAGTAATAGTGGTTGATGTAATGGCAACTGTGTCTCATCATCATCATCATCCACTTCCTTTGACCTTAAATGCCGTTCACCTCTGTCATCTTCTTGTGATTGGGTACCCTCTAGAGGTTGTGAATCAGGGCACAAGATGTCATGTTCCTCTGCAAGCGTGCTTGGAGAGAGGTTCAAATTAAGGATTGGTGATGAGACGAGCTCCTCACTATATCCCAGTGTGGGATCACTTCTTTGACCAGATCCTCTATGGTGGGAGGAAGGATGATCAGAGTGAGGATTATGTTGACCAGACTCTTGGCTACTGAGAGTGGACTTGGTGGAAGACAGGGTGGTACTTAACCGACTGGAAGCAGTATCAGCTGACATCCAACCGACCACCTGTTCGCAGTGGTCGGACCTCGAGAGTGATGTCCTGCGACGCCCTGTAAAATGAGACATGAAGCTAGGTATGGTGGATGTCTTTCTGTCTTGTGCTCTGGCACCAGGCGCAGTTTCTACGCGTCCTGACCCGCGCCCTGAACTATCAGAATCACGTCCACTTCCCCGTCCCTTTTTACCCGCCTTCTTCATATTACACGGAATATGTGCTGCAAATCTGCAACTTTGCACAGTACACAGAATTTGCTTCTTAACTGCGGCTACGCACAGTGAATGGAATATGTGACTTTGATATTTTACAGTTTGAAGACTTAACAAAATGTTTTCCTATTCTGAAACTTTGCACAGTAAACAGAATTTGCTTCTTAACTGCGCCGACGCACAGTAAATGGAATATGTGACTTTGATATTTTACAGTTTGAAGACTTAACAAAATGTTTTCCTATTCTGAAACTTTGCACAGTAAACAGAATTTGCTTCTTAACTGCGGCGACGCACAGTGAATGGAATATGTGACTTTGATATTTTACAGTTTGAAGACTTAACAGAATTTTTTCCTATTCTGAAACTGTGCACAGTAAACAGAATTTGCTTCTTAACTGCGGCTACGCACAGTGAATGGAATATGTGACTTTGATATTTTACAGTTTGAAGACTTAACAGAATTTTTTCCTATTCTGAAACTGTGCACAGTAAACAGAATTTGCTTCTTAACTGCGGCGACGCACAGTGAATGGAATATGTGACTTTGATATTTTACAGTTTGAAGACTTAACAGAATTTTTTCCTATTGTGAAACTGTGCACAGTAAACAGAATTTGCTTCTTAACTGCGGCGACGCACAGTGAATGGAATATGTGACTTTGATATTTTACAGTTTGAACACTTAACAAAATGTTTTCCTATTCTGAAACTTTGCACAGTAAACAGAATTTGCTTCTTAACTGCGGCGACGCACAGTGAATGGAATATGTGACTTTGATATTTTACAGTTTGAACACTTAACAAAATGTTTTCCTATTCTGAAACTTTGCACAGTAAACAGAATTTGCTTCTTAACTGCGGCGACGCACAGTGAATGGAATATGTGACTTTGATATTTTACAGTTTGAAGACTTAACAGAATTTTTTCCTATTCTGAAACTGTGCACAGTAAACAGAATTTGCTTCTTAACTGCGGCGACGCACAGTGAATGGAATATGTGACTTTGATATTTTACAGTTTGAAGACTTAACAGAATTTTTTCCTATTCTGAAACTGTGCACAGTAAACAGAATTTGCTTCTTAACTGCGGCTACGCACAGTGAATGGAATATGTGACTTTGATATTTTACAGTTTGAAGACTTAACAGAATTTTTTCCTATTCTGAAACTGTGCACAGTAAACAGAATTTGCTTCTTAACTGCGGCGACGCACAGTGAATGGAATATGTGACTTTGATATTTTACAGTTTGAACACTTAACAGAATTTTTTCCTATTCTGAAACTGTGCACAGTAAACAGAATTTGCTTCTTAACTGCGGCGATGCACAGTGAATGGAATATGTGACTTTGATATTTTACAGTTTGAACATTTAACAGAATTTTTTCCTATTCTGAAACTGTGCACAGTAAACAGAATTTGCTTCTTAACTGCGGCGATGCACAGTGAATGGAATATGTGACTTTGATATTTTACAGTTTGAACACTTAACAGAATTTTTTCCTATTCTGAAACTGTGCACAGTAAACAGAATTTGCTTCTTAACTGCGGCGACGCACAGTGAATGGAATATGTGACTTTGATATTTTACAGTTTGAACACTTAACAGAATTTTGTCCTATTCTGAAACTGTGCACAGTAAACAGAATTTGCTTCTTAACTGCGGCGACGCACAGTGAATGGAATATGTGACTTTGATATTTTACAGTTTGAACACTTAACAGAATTTTTTCCTATTCTGAAACTGTGCACAGTAAACAGAATTTGCTTCTTAACTGCGGCTCGCACAGTGAATGGAATATGTGACTTTGATATTTTACAGTTTGAAGACTTAACAGAATGTTTTCCTATTCTGAAACTTTGCACAGTAAACAGAATTTGCTTCTTAACTGCGGCGACGCACAGTGAATGGAATATGTGACTTTGATATTTTACAGTTTGAACACTTAACAAAATGTTTTCCTATTCTGAAACTTTGCACAGTAAACAGAATTTGCTTCTTAACTGCGGCGACGCACAGTGAATGGAATATGTGACTTTGATATTTTACAGTTTGAAGACTTAACAGAATTTTTTCCTATTCTGAAACTGTGCACAGTAAACAGAATTTGCTTCTTAACTGCGGCGACGCACAGTGAATGGAATATGTGACTTTGATATTTTACAGTTTGAAGACTTAACAGAATTTTTTCCTATTCTGAAACTGTGCACAGTAAACAGAATTTGCTTCTTAACTGCGGCTACGCACAGTGAATGGAATATGTGACTTTGATATTTTACAGTTTGAAGACTTAACAGAATTTTTTCCTATTCTGAAACTGTGCACAGTAAACAGAATTTGCTTCTTAACTGCGGCGACGCACAGTGAATGGAATATGTGACTTTGATATTTTACAGTTTGAACACTTAACAGAATTTTTTCCTATTCTGAAACTGTGCACAGTAAACAGAATTTGCTTCTTAACTGCGGCGACGCACAGTGAATGGAATATGTGACTTTGATATTTTACAGTTTGAACATTTAACAGAATTTTTTCCTATTCTGAAACTGTGCACAGTAAACAGAATTTGCTTCTTAACTGCGGCGATGCACAGTGAATGGAATATGTGACTTTGATATTTTACAGTTTGAACACTTAACAGAATTTTTTCCTATTCTGAAACTGTGCACAGTAAACAGAATTTGCTTCTTAACTGCGGCGACGCACAGTGAATGGAATATGTGACTTTGATATTTTACAGTTTGAACACTTAACAGAATTTTGTCCTATTCTGAAACTGTGCACAGTAAACAGAATTTGCTTCTTAACTGCGGCGACGCACAGTGAATGGAATATGTGACTTTGATATTTTACAGTTTGAACACTTAACAGAATTTTTTCCTATTCTGAAACTGTGCACAGTAAACAGAATTTGCTTCTTAACTGCGGCTCACACAGTGAATGGAATATGTGACTTTGATATTTTACAGTTTGAAGACTTAACAGAATGTTTTCCTATTCTGAAACTTTGCACAGTACACAGAATTTGCTTCTTAACTGCGGCTACGCACAGTGAATGGAATATGTGACTTTGATATTTTACAGTTTGAAGACTTAACAGAATGTTTTCCTATTCTGAAACTTTGCACAGTAAACAGAATTTGCTTCTTAACTGCGGCTCGGCACAGTGAATGGAATATGTGACTTTGATATTTTACAGTTTGAAGACTTAACAGAATGTTTTCCTATTCTGAAACTTTGCACAGTAAACAGAATTTGCTTCTTAACTGCGGCTACGCCCAGTGAATGGAATATGTGACTTTGATATTTTACAGTTTGAAGACTTAACAGAATGTTTTCCTATTCTGAAACTTTGCACAGTAAACAGAATTTGCTTCTTAAATGCGTCGACGCACAGTGAATGGAATATGTGACTTTGATATTTTACAGTTTGAAGACTTAACAGAATGTTTTCCTATTCTGAAACTTTGCACAGTAAACAGAATGTGCTGCTAATCTGCAACTTTGCACACTAAACAGAATGTGCTCTAATCTGCAACTTTGCACACTAAAAAGAATGTGCTGCTAATCTGCAACTTTGCACACTGAACAGAATGTGCTCTAATCTGCAACTTTGCACACTAAACAGAATGTGCTCTAATCTGCAACTTTGCACACTAAACAGAATATATGAAGTTTTTTTTTTTGTTTTTTTTTTCCCCCCACACAAAATAAACTGCTGCCCCCACACACAGTAGTCCTAAAAAGGACTTTTGGGTCTTTTTTTTTTTTCACAATTGCTTGTCTTCTCCCTACACTGACTTTCCCTTCCTATCCTCATCTCTCCCTGGCTAAGACTGAGCCGAACTCTCTGGTCAGGTGCTATACAGCACCCGATCACGGGTTCTGGCCAGCCAATCAGTGTAATGCCAGCAGCCAACATGGCTGCTGGCATTACACTGATGTCAGAGCCTCCCTGCACGTTTATTGGCTGCGCAGCAGCCGCGAAACGTGCGGGGAGGAGACCCGAACATGGCGGGCGAGCACATGCGGTACTCGTACGAGTACCGCCATGTGCCGAGCAGAGCGATGCTCGAGCCGAACCGAGCTTCGGCAGAGCATGCTCGCTCAACACTAATCCAGACCCAAAAGCTGTAATTATTAACGTGTCTTCTGTGAGGGACAGTGTCAAATGCTTTACTGAAATCTAGATAAGCTATAGCTACTGCTCCCCCTTGGTCTATTATTTTAGTTACCCAGTCAAAAACAATCTATGAGGTTAGTTTGACAAGATCTCCCTGCTGTAAACCTGTGCTGTTTGGATTCTTGCAAGCTGTTTAAATTAAGATATTTACCAATTATTTCATTTAACATGGTTTCCATTAATTTTCCCACTACTGGCATAAGACTTACTGATCTGTGCGGCGGCTGCTTGAGCCGGCCGTATCCTTAACTCGACTGCTTGAGGCTCAGCCACGTTCTGTCCCCCAGCCACGTTCTGGGCTAGGTTTCAGAAGGCAGCAGCAGGTGATGTCATGTTGGGCGCTTGTCTAAGGGCATGGACGTGCTCACCATTTAAAGGAGCCACACCAATTTGGTGCTCCTCCTTTTCCTTTGGGGCAGGTGTTTATAACTGCATGGACACTGGGCTCATTGACCCTTTCGTTGGTGTCCAGTGCAGTTAATTTATTGTTTAAGTGCTCAGTGTATGACCTGGTTTGTCTGACTACCCGTCCTGGTGCTGACCTGTAGCTTTATCTGACTACCCAATCCGTGTATGATCCTGGCTTGTCCGATAACCAATCTGGTGCAGACCTGCGGCTCTGGCTGACTACCTGTTCCGTGTATTACCTCTGGCTTGTCTGACTAACCATTCTGGTGCTGACCTGTGGCTCTGTCTGACTATCAGATCCGTGTATGACCCTGGCTTAGTCTGATAACCAATCTGGTGCAGACCTGCGGCTCTGGCTGACTACCCGTTGCATACCTTGACCCTTGGTTTGTCTAACCATCCTAGCTGCTGCTGATCTGTGGTTCTGTCTGACTACCCTCCGTGCGGCCCTCCTTGTAGTCAGAGATCCAATCTGGTGTTGACCTGGGGCACTGGTGTTGCTGACTGCAGGAGTCAGTAGTCGCTCTGGTTGCCTTCCTTTACATGAGACTGCCTTTCCTTCACTGACTATAGGCGTGAGTCAGTAGTCTCCCTTGCTGTCTTCTGTTGCTTGACGGCCCTTCATTATCGGACTTCAGGCATGAGTCCTTGGGTAGATCACTTGGGTACATTGAGGCCTATCTCGCATTGGAGACTACCATTGGCTTTGGCCTAGTCTCCTCAGTTTGGGAACTTAGTGGCGTCCTCCTATTTCTGATAGAGGCTCACTTCTTTGATCACCCTCTGCTCCTTCCTTGCACTTGCTGTGATTTTGTTCTGATTTTTTTGTGGGCGGACCATGGCTTTCGGAAGGTCCGAATGATGCCGAATACTCCTTATTCGTCCGAATTCTGAAAGTAGCCAAACTGAATCTCACAAGTGTAGAAGAGACCTAAGAGCTCTTAAAAGCTTGCTTCCTAACATAAATGTTTCCATTTTCGAGAAATCAGTGTTTATAAAATCTAGAACCTTAAATGGGGCTTTAAAGGGATAGTAATACTTCGTTTTATCTTTATTTTATTTTGTAGGCATTAATAAAAACATGAAGAACTATATAAGTCATCTCTCAAACCTTCATGGTTTGAGAGATGTTCACAAGCAAAGTTTCCCCTCCCGCCCCTTTTACCTAGTGTAAACCATCTCTTCTCAGATGTGGAATGCAGTCCATAGACCAGACAGATAACAGAAGGGAACAATCTTCTTCCTATGAGAACAATAAAAGCCCTGCCCCCCTTGACAAGTTTTCAGGTTTTTCCCTTATCTTAATTGAAGATTGTCCCTCTCTGCTGTCTACCTGGGCACCTCTCTTCTTATCTGACTGAGCAGTGTTACATCAGTAAAAGGGGCAGGAGGGGGATACTTTATCATTCAATTACTCTTGAACTACAACTCTGACAGAATTGAAATAACACTCTCCAAAGTCCAAATACTATGATGATTAATTAGAGCTGTTTTTATTATGAAACATTACTATCCCTTTAATCTCTTGGATGGTAGCTAGCTTTCCAGGACATTCAGAAGCAATGCTTTGAAAATCTCACTGGCATTCAGGGGCTTAAATCCAATTTAAATGAATAGGAATGTTGGGCATGCTTAATTGATCCCAATGTTACATCTATTTTTCCACAGAATTGCTCTTCTTTTCTTTATATATATGGTGAACAGCTGTACGTATGGTGAACAGTTTTGATGCATTACTGTCTTTTTAGCGTATCCTTTAAACTCATCATTAACATTCCAGTGTGAGCATCAAACATTCTTATCAACGTCAGCCTCATCTGAGCACAGTCCCACAGGTTTCAAACGTACACACTTTACATTAATGTCAGATAGTCAGTTATTTATATCAAGGGTGTACTGCTTTAATTAAAGGAAATATTGTGTAAAACTGTTCACCCAATCCTACTCGAGGTGTTTATAAAAAATATAAAGTCAGTATTTCATCTCCTCTTTTTAAAGAAACTATTTGAAAAGCCCATGTACATGGCCAAAGTGGTGCCCAGCATCCTCGGCTGGTGGCCAGATCCTCTCTTCTCACTGGTTGCTCTCCAGTCATGCTCAGTACAGACTGCCCAAACACGCTGTAGCTGATACGGAGCGGGACAGGAAGGTGCGCAGAAAGGACTCTGGTCTGAAGTCGGAGCACCCGATCCGTATTAGCCGTGGCGCATTCGGGCAGTCAGTACTGCGCATGACTGCAGTGAGGGCAGTCAGTACTGCATATGACTGCAGCGCGGGCAGTCTGTACTGTGCATGAAGGTTTCTGACAAACATCCTAGCGAATTATTATATAGGATGTTTAATTTTGTCATGCCAGTGCCTCTGGGAAATAAAAGGTTCTTAGCGCTCTGATTGAAAGCACAACCCCTGATTTAAAAGGATAGTATTTCCTTTTTTTTTTTTTCAAAACTTTATTGAGAAATCAGAATTGAACAGAGTAAAAGAAAAAAGAAATTATCAATTAAAGTTCACATACCACCCCTCTCCCATTGACTCAATAATACAGATATTGTAAGAAATGGACATACTAACAGGACAGGTACATATCTGTACTAGTGCGCATCATTAAACCATGAGGGATTTTTTTTTTTTATTTATACATACTTCATTTATTATAGAACAAATCATACAACTTTACAAACAAACAATACATCACATCACAAAATACATGAGGGATTTTGTGAAGTCAGAGGTCCATCAGGATATTGGACAGGACCAGTACAATCAGCATAGTAAATTAAGTATATATGGAGAAGAAAGAGAGCGAGAAAAAGAAAAGAATAAGACAGTAAAGGTAAGAGTGAAGAGAAATGGAAAATGCATAGTCCTGTCTCCCAAGCAGAGGATGGTACAGGCCGGGATCAGAAATCCGTGGGTAGCCAGAGGCCTAGTCAACTTCTTCTCCAGTCATGGCAAAGGCAGAAATGACCTCAGAAGAAAACAACAGGTATCTCAAAACCACCAAGGGGTCAGGAAATGTTGAGGTTGTTTAAAAGGATATTATTTCTTATGTAAAATGTACATTGTAAGATTTTTCCTACAGATTAAAACAATCCATTCCTACTGCTTAGAGATGATTAATTCAGAAGTTGTTACAGATCAAAGTTTTTCCTTCTCAAAATGCAATTTTATAAACAGTAGCCAATAGGTAATTCCTTTTGCTTTCACTGTCTATGGAGGGCTTTGACTGGGGATGAAAAATTCTCATCGTGATTGGGAAATTACCCTTATTTTTGCCCATCGGAAAAACCCATTAGACAGGTAAAACACTTTTCTGGAGCAATGTGAAACAATTGGGGTTATGCACTAAGGTGTGATAAAGAGGTGATAAAATAGAGATATGGGGGGTTATACACTAAGGCGTAATAAAGAGGTGATAACGTGGAGATTACTTTTCTAGTGATATCACTTCTCCAGTTCCTATTTTATTCTATAGAGCCTATGCACTAAGATCTCCATAGTTAGCATTGGCTCCATAGAATAACATAAGAACTGGGGAAGTGATATCACTAGAGAAATCATCTCCACTTTATCCCCTCTTTATCACCATGCCTGGGAACTTGACAGGCATGACTACCCAGAGGGCAGCCCTGCCAGTGCCGATAGGGGGGGAAATGAAGCGATTTGTGTCATAAAAAGGGCAGGGCTTAGTCACGAGGGGGCCAGGACAAAAAAAAAAAAGGGCAAAATAAATGTTGAATGAGGGTAAGAGGGCGGGGAATGGGAGGAACTAGGCCGGAATGGAGAACAACCAGGAGATTGAGAGACTGCCCCAGAGTCCCGGTAATTCACTGTGAAATCTGAAGTCTCCGGGGCAAACCCGAGGGTTCCCAGGTATGTTTATCATGCCTTAGTGCATCTGCCCCGGCATCTCAAGTGATATTACTTCTCCAGTTCCTATGTTCTATGGATCTCATACACTAATATTTCTCCAGCTTTGGAGATCCTAGTGCACAAGCTATATATAGAATAACTTAAGAAATGGATAAGTGACATCACTGGATAAGACATCTCCACTTTATCACCTCTTTATCACATCTTAGTGAATCTTCCCCCCATATGAATGAATATGTTTATTTATATAGTGCCACAAGTGTACGCAGCGCCTTAAAATTTAAGGGTTTAGACAACACAGGATTACAAGTGCTTTGTAAAGTGATACACTGGAAGTGAGGTCCCTGCCCGAAAGCTTACAATCTAAAGTATTAGATGACATTAAAAGAGCAGTAAACTTATTTTTATAAAAATACATATTTTATAGAGCTTTTCCTGCTGAATAAAACAAGGTCACTCCCACTGCTGTCAGATATTTTATTCAAAATTTACAGCAGTTCAAATAATCAGGAAGTGAACTTACTATGTTTACTTCCTGATAGTTCTAATTGACAGGAAGTGAATTTACTGTGTTTACTTCCTGATAGTTCTAACTGACAGGAAGTGACAGGCAGTTTCTATCACATTCTATGGAGAACTGTATGTCTCTGGCTTTTCTGACTTTCCTCTCCATTAGAATCTAACAGGAAATCTAATTAGAATTTGACCACTAGAGGGCACTGGTAATGTAAAAAAACATGGGTTTAAACTGTAATAACTCTGGAAATATAAATCTCTCGGCAGTGGGAGTGTCCTTATTTTACTCAGTAGGAAAATCTCTACAGTATATATTTTTTGATAAAAAAAGTTTACTGCTCCTTTAACATGTTTTCATTTTTACAAGGAAGAACCTAGCTCTATAAACCATATATTAATAGCCTATATTCATTAAGTAATAAATGCTAGTCTAGCAATTTGCACTTAGGAAATAATAATTTGTTTTATATTGCGTATAGTTCACATTGTTCTTATTGAATTTATAATTTACTATAATGAATAAAGCATTGACATATTATATATCCAGTAGTGGCTCTCTCTTTACTATTGTATATATTGTATCTCTTTTCCACTATTCACACAGGGACAAACAGATTGTAGCAGTTGCATGGATATATGTATATGATTCTGTGTATCTGTGGTTGAGGGAGTTACCATACTAGGTATAGTGTATGCTTATCCTGATTGGCTGCCCACACTTACATATATTTTTTATATATATTTTTTTTTTTAATTTTAATTTATTTATTTTATTTTATTTCATATTATTTTCTTAATGTATTTATTTATTTTTTAGTAATCATTCTCTTTTATATATATATATATATATATATATATATATATATATATATAAATAAAATCTACAAATAAATCGGCCCCAATGCTGGGGAAAGGGCGCCCTCTATTATCCTGCTCCGTATAAGTAAAATAATGATAATAGTAAAAGTACAGATATCGCTACAATCCTTAAGCCCTGTAGTGCAAGGGCAAAACAAAAAGAACAATATACAAAACTCTAAAGGAAAGTGCTAATCCGTACTCTTTACAAATAAATATAGAGAGACACGCATATGCAAAAAGAGTATCAAATATTTATTAGACCCCCATAAAACATATAAAACACAATATACACCAGTATAGCTATACTGGGTCCGAGCTCTAGAACCAGTATAAGTGTATATATAAAAATCCACAAATGATATATCACAAAACAACAAACACATCAACCTAATTATCCAGCATAATATGCTATCATAGCAGATACTATTATAATTCTTAACGGATAAATAAGCGGGTATGCAACTGGACACAGTTCAGGTGTAACACATAACAACCCTGCTTCAGTGCTACAATGTATAACGGTAGCCGCTATCTGTTTGTTATCCAGCGGGCAGTGATTAAAAGTCAGCTGTTACCTCATTGGCCGTTAACACAGCCCATAGATGTACTCACTCCCGACTACTCACGAGACAGTGACTGCAGTCTGTGTTCCTCCTGCGGGCAGTGCAACAGCGTCCGCTGTATCTTCTGCGGCTACCAACACAGCCCTCCGAATGCACTCACTCCCGACTGAAACGGAAACACCTTCTCCAATACAAAACTTTTTCCGCGGGCAGTGTAAGGCAGTCAGCTGTAGGCTCTCCGGCTGTTCCACAGCCCAAATGATCTGTTCACTCCCGACTCAAATAAAGATAGCTACCTCTCAGCAATGTTCATTAGTAAGGTGCACTGAGTAAATTGTATAGTGTCCACACTCCTCCCGCAATGATTCCAAACAACAATATAAAATTCTTCCAATAATGGGGGCCCCCTCTAATAATAATAATAATAGTAATTGTTCTTATATATATATACTAGTTGAACAGCCCGTTACACGGGCCACAGTGCCTCTGGCAGCCGGTCGCGGGTCTCCCGCGCCTCGGCTGATACAGAGCCTCTGGCAGCCGGTCGCGGGGCAGTCACACGCAGTGGAGACTGCCCGCGCCTCGGCTGATACAGAGCTGGACGCTCCTTCGGAGCGCCCAGCTCTGTATCAGCCGCGGAGCGGGCAGTCTCTACTGCGTATGACTGCAGCACGCGTAGCAGTGTCTACTACGCATGTCGGGCGTTACACACAACTTGGCGAATTATTATATAGGATATATATATATATATACATATATATATATATATATATCATATTAAGCAATACTATCCCTTTAAAATCTACATGGAACAACAAACAGTTACAAAGTACAGTTAATGATCTGTAATCATCTTCAACCCAGAAAACAGTGCACAGAAATAAGTTAGATTGATCTCTCCTTCCAGACTAGATTCACCTAATTAAGCACTTTACACACATTTATATACATTTTGTGGTGCAGAAATGGCCCCAGCAGAATAATTTCCTTAAGTAGCT
The DNA here is from genome assembly GCA_037306005.1 of Rhinophrynus dorsalis. NCBI lineage: Eukaryota > Metazoa > Chordata > Amphibia > Anura > Rhinophrynidae > Rhinophrynus > Rhinophrynus dorsalis. The sequence goes on from CM074724.1 coordinate 23,691,787, forward strand.
AATTAGGCCTGAATGCTTTCAACAGCCATAACCAGTCACTATTTTTAAATGAGTAATGTCCTTGATTCTATAGGGAAATATACACATTTATATATTTAATGTTTGAGCGAGTAAATATTTGATACGGAAATAACTCTGAATGCATTGTCATTCTAAGATTCAGATGTTTTAAAGGAGAAGTGACACCTTATAATAATAAACTCCACAGTGAATTCAACTATGTAAACAGTAATGTAAAAAAAAAGATAGAGAAACAATGTAGAAAATCCACTTCTATAGCATAACCAGTGCTGCAGGGAGACTGCAACATCCTATATAATAATTCGCTAAGTTGTGTGTAACGCCTGACATGCGCAGTAGACACTGCTGCGTGTACGGCAGTCACACGCAGTGGAGACTGGCCACGCCGTGGCTGATACAGAGCTGGGCGCTCCGAAGGAGCGTCCAGCTCTGTATCAGCCGAGGCGCGGCCAGTCTCCACTGCGTGTGACTGCCCTGCGACCGGCTGCCAGAGGCACTGTGGCCCATGTAACGGGCTGTTCAACTAGTTATATATAAAAGTCTTAGGCTGGTGTGAAAAAATGCTAAAAAAGCAAGAATACTTTCAGAAATAGATGTTAATAGTTTATTTTTATCATTTAACACAATGCATAGTGAGTGAACAGAAGAAGAATCTAAATCAAATCAATATTTGGTGTGACCACAGTTTGCCTTCAAAACAGCATCCATTTTTCTAGGTACATTTGCACACAGTTTGTTAAGGGAGCTTTTGGAATGATTCTCCAATGGCCTTCTGTGTGTCCTTATGATTTTAACGTTCAAATAAATGGCTTGATTGTTACTTTGTATCGAGTGATTGTGTGCGGATATTTTATTGCCATTGTTCCATTGATATGAGGGTTGGAGATCCTCTATTCAGCACCGACTGGCCAGCTGTGGTTGGCGTGTCAGAGATATAACAGTGGAGCATACATCTATCCAGAGTAACAGAGTCAAGTAGGTGAGTGAAGATCCATCCCAGTTTGTTCTGTGTTTACCATCAGTTATTTACATTACAAACGCGTGGGTAAGGAATTTCTTTTTGTTAAGGAACTCGGAAGGTAGTTGTTCCAAACATCTTGGAGAACTCACCACAGTTCTTCTGTGGATTTAGGCAGCTCAGTTACTTCTCTCGATTCATGTAATCCCAGACAGACTCGATGATGTTGAGATCAGGGCTCTGTGGGGGCCATACCATCACTTCCAGGACTCCTTGTTCTTCTTTCGCTGAAGATAGTTCTTAACACCTTAAGGACCCATGACAGTCCTGTTCCGTCATGGGTTGTTATACACTTAACGACCCATGACGGAACTGGACCGTCATGGAATTCCGGGCTCCCCTCGCGGCTGCACGCCGTTCGGGGAGTCCGGAACTCAGCCGCAAAAAAAAAAATGCTCCGTGGTCCTTAACGGACCGCAAGGTGCGTGCGCGGCCCGTCGTTAAGGGGTTAATGACATAGGCTGTATGTCTGGGGTCATTGTCATGCTGCAAATAAATTTGGGCCAATCAGATGCCTCCCTGATGGTATTGCATGATGGATAAGTATGTCATTCTGACCAAATCCCCAACTCTATTTGTAGAAATGCAGCCCCAAACTTCCAAATAACTCCCACCATGCTTCACTGTTGCCTGCAGACACTCATTCTTGTACCTCTCTCCATCCCTACAGCAAACAAACTGCCTTCTCCTACAGCCAAATATTTAAAATTTTGACTCATCAGTCCACAGCACTTGCTGCCACTTTTCTGCACCCCAGTTTCTGTGTTTTCATGCACAGTTGAGTCGCTTGGCCTTGTTTCCACATCGGAGGTATGACTTTTTGGCCGCAAGTCTTCCATGAAGACCACGTCTGATTGTTTTCTACCAATTCTTAGCTGATGGCACTGCCTTGAAATTTCTGACTGGGAGAGACCTTGTGGATTTAGTATAACTACCTTGTGTCTTGCTTCTGTGCTCATTCTTGCCATGGTGTATGACTTATGACATTAAAGTGTCTTGAGCAACCTCACCTTGTTAGCTGAGTTTGGCTGTTTCTCACCAAGTTTTATTCCTCCTACACAGTTGTTTCTGTTTCAGTTAATGATTGTGTATCAACCCACATATTAAATTGATGATCATTAGCACCCGTTTGATACAATTGTTTAATCATACACCTGACTATATGCCTACAAAATCCCTGTCTTTGTGAAAGTGTACCTAGAAGAATTGATGGATGCTGATTTGAAAGCAAAGGGTGATCACCAAATACTGATTTGATTTAGATGTTTCTTCTTTTCATTCACTATGCATTTTGTTAAATGATAAAAGATAAACTATTAACATGTTTATTTTTGAAAGCATTCTTACTTTACAGCACTTTTTCACACATGTCTAAGACTTTTGCACAGTACTGTATATATATATATATATATATATATATTTTTTTTTTTTTTTTTTTTTTTTTTTTTTTTTTTTTTCCACAGACTGATGGGAAGCTCTCTGTAAACTAAGGTATGGGGAGCTCAATGTCAGGAACACAAATAAAAAGTAAAGGCAATTTAGCTTCATATATTGCACAGTTAGAGAAAATGCCACAAAAGGAGGCTGTCACTTTAAAGGGATAGTAATATTTTACAAAAAAAGCAGCTCTGATTAATCTTCATCTTCTTACTGTGAGCATAAGGAAAGCCCTGCCCCCCTTGATAGGTTTTTCAGGTTTTTCCTTATGATCACTGAAGATTGTCCCTCTCTGCAATCCATCCGGACAGTCTTGCTGCTCTGAGGTGAGCAGTGTTACATCGGTAAAAGGGGCGGGAGGGTGTATACTTTATCATTCAATTACTCTTGAACTACAACTCTGACAGTATTGAAATAACACTCTCTATGGTCCAAATACTATGAAGATTAATTGTAGCTGCTTTTATTGTGAAACATTACTATCCCTTTAAAACATTCCTAAAGGCAAGTGAAGGAAGGCGAGGAAAGGCTTAATACAGTCGATGGCAGATACTACAATAATGCAGAGAGGATGTGGATCCAGGGAAATATCTGACTCTTTTGAAGTCAGGAAGGATTTTTTTAACCCACCTGGGGGCTAATTGGAAATTACTTCAGTAGTTTTGTTTTCCTTCCTCTGGCTCAAGAACAGCAAGGGATGTAAATTATAGATACTTCCTTCACAGTCTCATCAATTATGTTATTATGTTTCCTTAACCCTTTGAGTATAGCTTGGATGTGAGAAGAGAGAGAGGGGATATGATTGACACATTCAAATACATGAAGAGATTCAACAAAGTGCAGGATGGAAGTACATTTCAAAGGAGTAAAAATGTTAGGACAAGAGGCCATAGTCTAAAACTAGAGGAACACAGGTTTAGACGTAATGTAAGAAAGTCTTGCTGCACTGTGAGGGTGGTAGATTAGTGGAACAGCCTAAGTGGAAGAGGTTAATACAGTGAAGGGATGTAAGCATGCATGGGATAGGTATAAGACTGCCCCGAACTTAAGGCAAGACCAAGAACCAAATAAGAGTTTATGTTTTTACAGTAGGAAACGGGAAGACTAGATGGACCGAATGGTTCCTATCTGCCGTCAAATTCTATGTTTCTATTTTTTCAATGTTTTTAACACATTATGTAACAAAATTCCTCTGTTTCTCAAGGGGGTTATGGGAAAAATACAGGTTAAAAAAGGGAGCTGAGCCATCTGATTGGACAATGATAACTAGTGGCTGCCTAGGCCTACAGTTAATATGAGAAGGGCTGGGAGCATTCACCAACTATATCTGAATGCTTAAAGGGGCAGTAACATACCTCCCAAGTGTCCCTCATTAGAAGGGACAGTCCCTCTTTTAACCCTAAATCCCTCTGTCCCTCTTTCCCTCCGTGACGTTCCTCTTTTTAGGAGATCAGACTGTGTGGTGTGTATATAAATGTATCAAACTGATCCAGAGCAATAAAACTCACATTAATGTTTGTTTAAACGTCAGTATATGTGTTTATAAATTAGTCTGTGTAAATAAAATAATTTGGTTTTGTTATAAGTCATTTATTAGCCTACACGAAGAGGTATTAATAGGTCATGAAATAGCCTAAACATTCTCGGTAATGCCCCTCCCACCAGCCACACCCACAGCAACACCCCCTAAAACACAAGTGTCCCTCTTTGGCAATTTGAAATGTTGGGAGGTATGCAGTAAACTTTTTTTATGAAACCTAAATGTTACAGGGCTTTTCTTGATGAGTAAAACATGGGCGTTCCCACCACTGGAAGTTGTTTTATTCAAACGTTGTAACTGTTCACACTGTCAAAAAGTGAGCGACAGCATGATTACTTCCTGAAAGTGCAAACTGACAGGAAAGGATTTCACACTGCCAGGAAGTGATGAATCAGTTACTCTCACATTCTATGAACTGATGCTGGCGGCTCCCCTCTCACATAGACTGCAAAAGAATAACTGTCTTATACCAGGTGAACTTTATGAACACTCGAGGACACTGTTATTGTAAAATTTAAACTGTAATAACTCTGGAAACATGCATCTCATAGCAGTGGGAGTACATGTGTGTTAATCAGCAGGGAATTCACTATAATATATATATTTTCACAAAAAAAGTTTACTGCTCCTTTAAATCTGGATTTACATCTCTGGAGCCCATAGGAATGGTACCCAAAACAACCTGAAGCTGACCTAGAGCCACATCCTTATTCCTCCAACAACCCCTCCCCCACCCTATACTCTGTTTCCTGGTATAGAAAACACCTTTTATCTCATTACAGAATGTATTAAAGTTTCAGCATGATCCATTCTAGTGCAGAGGTTCTCAGCCCATGCCCTCAGTGGCCACGACCAGGCCAGGACTTAGGAATTTCCCTGCTAGAACACAAGTGTATTGATCAGAGGCTCAGTCGTATTGATTAACTCACCTGTGCTCTTACAAGGAAATTCTAAAATCCTGGCCTGTTAATAGCCACTGAGAGCACAGGTTGAGAACCACTGCTATACAGACCATTGTACAGAATTTTAACCCTTTGAGTGCCAGGGGGTAAGCAATGCATTGCATCCCCTCTGGCATTGAAATGGTTAAGTTACTTTTTCTGTAAGTGAATGATTTAGAAGAAGAAGAAAGTATTTTTTCACACAGACTAATTTATAAGACACTAGCAATGTGGGACGGCATTGCCCGTCATATTATTTACATAGAGAGACATTGTGTGAAACAGAAATATGCAGTGTTACAGTAGGCTGACCAGACCTCACCTTTAACCGGGGACACATAGGAGAAATGCATACTGCAGGACTGCACTGATTTCAGTGAAGTACTGCAAAATGGCTATTTCTTATGTGTCCCCGGTTAAAGGTGAGATCTGGTCAGCCTATGTTACAGACACGTACTTAAAGAGACAGAGCGTGTCACTGTGAAACGCATACATACAGAGAGACACACACATACATGTACGTATGTCACATATGTAGACAGTGTGTGACAGACACAGTGGGGATGTAGATATGCTGATAAGAGTTGTAAAAAAGGTTTTAATTCCAGCTCCTCAGCTTGATGAATAAGGCCCTGTATCCTTTTGTACTTGGAAAGCTTACAGTTGAAGTGAGTGTGCTGTGTTACTGGATGAATAAGGCCCTGTATCCTTATTGTTGAAGTGAGTGAGCTGTGTTACTTGGTGAATAAGGCCCTGTATCCTTACAGTTGAAGTGAGTGAGCTGTGTTACTGGATGAATAAGGCCCTGTATCCTTACAGTTGAAGTGAGTGTGCTGTGTTACTTGATGAATAAGGCCCTGTATCCTTACAGTTGAAGTGAGTGTGCTCTGTTACTTGATGAATAAGACCCAGTATCCATACAGTTGAAGCGAGTGTGCTCTGTAACTTGATGAATAAGGCCCTGTATCCTTACAGTTGAAGTGAGTGTGCTGTGTTACTTGATGAATAAGGCCCTGTATCCTTACAGTTGAAGTGAGTGAGCTGTGTTACTTGATGAATAAGGTCCTGTATACTTACAGTTGTAGTGAGTGAGCTGTGTTACTTGGTGAATAAGGCCCTGTATCCTTATTGTTGAAGTGAGTGTGCTGTGTTACATGATGAATAAGGCCCTGTATCCTTACAGTTGAAGTGAATGTGCTGTGTTACTTGTTGAATAAGGCCCTGTATCCTTACAGTTGAAGTGAGTGTGCTGTGTTACTTGTTGAATAAGGCCCTGTATCATTACAGTTGAAGTGAGTGTGCTGTGTTACTTGATGAATAAGGCCATGTATCCTTACAGTTGAAGTGAGTGAGCTGTGTTACGTGATGAATAAGGCCCTGTATCCTTACAGTTGAAGTGAGTATGCTGTGTTACTTGATGAATAAGGCCCTGTATCCTTACAGTTGAAGTGAGTGTGCTGTGTTACTTGATGAATAAGACCCTGTGTGTTGTGTTACCTGATGAATAAGGCCCTATATCCTTACAGTTGAAGTGAGTGTGCTATGTACTTGGTGAAGGTCACAGTGAGAAGATGTTTGTGAGTAAAGGAATAATTTAGATTACAGCAGTGGATACTGAAGACATTTGAAGAAATAAGTTGGCAGACAGAGGTTTAAGTGACAGATGCAGTGATAGATAATGTAATAATGATGTGGGAGATTGGGACTATGGATGAATGGCAAGGGTATAGGTGAGTGGGGGTGACAAGGGAGGAGGAGAGGAGAGATTGAGGAGAAGAGGGACAGTAAAGTGTTACAGTAAAGTAATGGGTGAGGGGGAGAAATGACTATACATAGACAGTGAAGTAGACATGAAATACAGGGCTGTAGGGTTACTGCATTATACACACCTAGTGAAGCAGTTGGGTGGAGTGAAGCACTTTAACTCTGAGTGTGAGAGAGGTACACAACACATTGCTGTGTAATGAGTTGTATAGTCCTCTGGCAGTGAAAGGGTTAAGTGACACATTTTGGGCACTTATAGACTATGTGGGACGGCGTTGGCCGTCATGTTATGACCGTTGGGCGCATGTGTGTGAAATGTAGACACACTGATAAACACAGATGTATGCAACACACAGGCAGACACATACACACACTGAGCATCAGAGACATGCAAAAGACATGCACACACACACCGGAGATGCACACATGCACACAAATATGTAACAGAGATGTACACACACACACACAACATATATGCGGAGAAACACATGTGTGCATGAGTTGTGCACCCCACTGGCACTCAAATGGTTAAGGTATAGAGAGGCATGTCAGAGTTAAATAGCAGTGGGAAGTGTATTCGTACCTGAGAACATTGACTTGTGTAGTCCCTGGAGGGGAGTCATGTGGTGCTGATATGGAGAGACAAATGGGGCAATCTGGGTAAAAAGTGGGTGGGACTTAATCGCAAGTAGGGGCGGGCCTTAACATTAATGTGGGAAAAGTGTTAGTAATAGGCTGGGGAAGGAAGAGAAGTGGGAGGGAAATGCAAGTTTACAGTGTGAGGAGTTTGAACACACTCCATGAGGGCTAAAACTTGATACACAACCCTGTGGCAGTCAGTGGGTTAAGTGTGTACCTGATGGCTGCCTGTCCTCTGTGTTGTATGGCAAATGATGACAGTAAAGAAATAATTGAGCAATGAGGACCTACCTTAACACTTTGAGTGCCATTTTGTTCCTCAGTGGCTGTAGTACAGGTCCTGCTGAGGCCAGGGTGATTGACTGTGTGTCAGCGATATTTCTTTCTGGCTTGTGTGTGTGTGTGTGTGTGGTGCTGTGTGTGTGAGTGGGGCATGTGTGTGTGTTTGGTGCTGTGTTAGTGGGGCATGTGTGTGTGTGTCTGGTGCTGTGTGAGTGGGGCATGTGTGTGTGTGTCTGGTGCTGTGTGAGTGGGGCATGTGTGTGTTTGTCTGTGGTGTAGGAGCAAGTGGCAGCCATTTTGTTTTTTTCTGACTTTGATAGTGGTGGGCAGACTGCATAGTGGGGGCGGGTCAACTCCCTGCATGATTTTCACACCAATAGCAGTGGCCTTTGGCCACTGCAATTGGTGTGAAAATCACGCCCCTATTGAATCACCCAATGGGAGCAGTAACCCCTCCTTATTGCCGCCCCTGGGTGTGTGTGTGTCTCCTGAGGAGACAAAAATTATGTTATGAGACTTTCTCTTTTATATATATAGATATACAGAAGTTTATACCCACATTACTATGGGTTTTATTGATGTGGAGCAATCTGATACACGGGTATATACACCACACAGTGTGATCTCCTAAATAGAGGAGCAGAGGGATCTGGGTCTCAAACAGGCACTGTCCCTACTATACTGTATTGTGCCAGTCCTTATACACAGACACATGCAGACTGTATACTATACAGCAGAGGTTCTCAACGCATGCCCTCGGTGGCCACTAACAGGCCAGGACTTAGGAATTTCCCTGCTAGAACACGTGTGTTGATCAGAGGCTCAGTTGTATTGATTAACTCACCTGTGCTCTTAAAAGGAAATTCTCAAATCCTGGCCTGTTAGTAGCCACTGAGGGCACGGGTTGAGAACCACTGTTCTAGTTTGTTATGTGCAGTTGAGATAACTCATGTGAATGACACCTTGCTGGGGGGGCAGCAAGAAGTTTACATTTTGGGCACTTAACATAGTATTAAAAACACTGAGCTAATGTCAACTATGTGAACAAACCTTATAAAAAGAAAAATATTTTAGCATTTTCTTCAGACATACAGGATAATATTAATTCTTTGTGAGACATTCAATTCAACCACTCTGACACTCAAAAGACAAATTAATCAAAAGGTTAATAGATTATATAGAATACTGGAGTGGATGGCTACTCTTACAAAACTCTTCTAATTTGTATTCAGTAAGTTTGATGGCATGAAGGTTTAATTAGCACATTGCAGAACTCTTCAATTATGGCTCCGGCATGTAGCAACATTTCATTATTACATGACTGATTGCTTATTAGGCAATTAAAAGCCGCGTCTGCCAGATTTTTGAAAAATCTCTACACTGACCTAAGCAATGCCAGTTAATTTGGTGTGTTGATATGCAAACACACAAAACGGAAAGATGAACAATGCTATATTATACATAGCCTCCTTGTATAGAATATAACCAGTGCACTCTTACCCCTAAAGTGTCCAAAACACCATGCACCTTTCCTAGGATAACCTTGAATCTGGGGCTGTGGTCTCTAATTAAATAATTGCAATCAGACAATTTGTTGGGAAAGCCGGAAAAAGCCCCGGCAGTACACTCTCTTTTTATGTTATTGAGACACAGAAAATCGTGTATAGATATCGCCTCATTAATAATTGATCATGTGGTCTTATTTAGATAATGTATGAATATAGACCATTCATTAATTTGTGTGCTTCTCCACATAGATATCCAGAAATAGGTGTATTATCGTTAAACCTTATTAAAAGTTGTTTTAAACACTATTTGCTCCTGGAAGACACTGCCATTAGGCAATTGAATTAAATGGGAAGAGTGTTAGTTCTGCAGGGTTATCTGTTTTTTTTGTGTTGCATACCCTCCTTGCACTCATAGCTACATATAGTTATGTAGAAAATTAGGTTGAAAAAGTTAGAAGTCCATCAAGTTCAACCTTTGCCACATTATAAGCAAGAAAATGAGAATTATATAAGTTTTCCAATCTCCAAAATGCACATTCGGCTATTTACCAGAACTTCCTGTTTTATCTACTAATACAGAGCATAATCCTGTATGTTCCCTTCGACTACACACGCATCTAATCATCTCTTAAATGTATCCATTGTATCTGCCATTACCACATCCTTGGGCACACAGTTAAAACTGTAATTGCGAACCTTTATGCCCCAAGCTGCCAGAGTTAGAAGTATGGCTGATGATGGGAATGTCCAAAGTATGGTTTTGTGTCATATTTTAGGTAGGGCTTAATATGAGGGTATGGAATTGGATGGAAGAAAGTCAGACTGTTACGGTTCAGTACACTTAGAAATGGAAGGTTTTGGTAAAAACACAATTTTATTTGCACACAATGAATAACAGTAACCCTCACGGGTCCAGCATACAGAAATATGGTAACTGACACAGGACAGGTTACAATTGCATGATTAACCCATACGGGTCCAGTATGTAGAACAAATGTACAGTACTGACACAGGTCAGGTAAATCACAGTTGATACAGTGTAAATATGACCAAGAGAGGAAATTAGGCCAAGGACAGAGTTGACCTTAATGTTGGACGGCCCAATGTAACTCTCTACGCAGAGAGTCACAACAGCGACTGACAAGTATGTAACGGGTTAAGCCAGCGCAGAACTGGCTAAGGCAACATAGAAGGAAGGCTGCCAGAGAGAACTCCCACTGGAGACTACAAACAAGCGTGAGTCAGTGTTTAGTGCAGTAGGATAATATGTGCCAAACTGAGACTTCAGAATCATACACAAATGCCCAGCACCTCCCCCTGAAGGGGTTAACGAACGCTCCTGTCTGCAGTGTGGAAGTAACCTGAGGCGCCCAACTGAACCCAACCTCAGTAATGGCAGAAAGCAGACCAAGCAATCATGGTGTGAATCGGAATCTACCGGAGGGTCACATAGGGTACAGTGTGCAAACGGATCAAGGACTGGACTACAATGTGAAACCGGACCACCGGAGCTCTGGCAAGACCACTGAGCATGCAACAGCGAGAGAGGAGTGGCTAGTGAGCAGGAACAGAAATGGAGCAGGAACTTCAACCCAGCCGGGTCAGTAAACGGAGCAGGAACGTCAGCCAAGCCGATTCGGTACACGGAGCAGGATCGCCAATCACGCCGGGTCGGTACATGGAGCAGGTTCACCAGACAAGCCGAGTCGGTACACAGAGCAGGAACGTCAGCCAGGCTGGGTCAATACAGTTCTCTCCTCAAGGGGGCAGGACACTTAAAAAAAGAAAAGGCCTCTGAGGCGGAGACTGCCCTCTTCCTTCCACTTTACCCTGCCTACTTCCAGTTTCAAGTGACCTGCCTCGAGAAAGAGTGTACTGGCATTGTTCCCTTATTTAGACTTTTTTTTATATTATTTTCCTAGCAATATGGGTTTATATAATCCCCATTAGGCAGGCTTCCATTAACTAGCTTCATTGTTTATGAACTGTTCCTTACTGTGGACTTGGCTATATAAGTCTATACCTCATTGTTAGCATTTCTGAAGACCTTCACTTATTACACAATGGGAGTCTGAACTCTGAAGAGGTAGGTAGGGATGGGAAAAAAGTTTTGCCTCAAACTGAAAACGGCAAATAATGGCACTTCTTGCTTGGTGAATAATTTTTCAAATTTTTCCACTTAGCTCATTCCATTGGTAACAATGAATTTACACACAACATATAGCAAATATTATTTTATTTCCCAAAGGCATAGTATAAAAGGGACATGAGGGTGTCTGTGCAGGTGGCATGTGGAGAAACAATCAGTTGAACAGGGAATTTTTTGGGGGGCTGGGGTTGTTTACTGGGATTGGGGGCAGTTAAAAAATAAATAAATCCTAAATACAGTATTAAAAAAAAAACATAGACATGGTATAAAAGGGGTCTGAGGATGGTACCTGTGTTGGTGGGTGGAGTCCAGGGAATTAATCAGTTGAACAAGGAATTTGTTTTTTGGGGGAAGTTCTTGACTGCTATTGGGGGGACAGCAATTAAAAAAATAAATAAATAAAATAAGAAGTTTGAATGTAAAGTGATAGAGACAGGAACCCCCTGACATAAGCTGCCACTGGTAGACGTGATAGAGTATTTTGTAGAGGATGATTTGTTAGATTTGTTGTTAGAGGCCCAAGTCCTGAGCAAAACATTGATTTGTAGGAATTAGACTTATTAGAGGCCCAAGCCCTGAAGAAACATTGATTTGCAGGACTTAAGCTTGTTTGGCACAAGCTCAAAGGAAACACTGATTTGCAGCAGTTAGGCTCGTTAGAAACTAACTCTCAAAAATTGTTTATTTTTGTTGTAGGACGATGTTTTTAATTTTGTTATTTATTTATTTTTTTTGTATTGTCAAATATCCCGAGTCCATAATTGCGGAATTTGCAACTGCTGTTCTTGCTGCTGCTGCTGAGTTGTTTAAGCAGCAGGGTGATTAGGCAGCTGAAAGGGAATGGGATCAACAACAGCAGTCTCATGGGTGATGGATGATGAAGATTCCATTTGCCACGACTAGCTCCAGTGATGCTCCTGAGGCAGTAGCAGCACAATAAGTAGCCCCCAGTCTATGTGGAGAAAAGAAAAAGTTGGCAAATAATTCTTCTCTACCTGCCTGCTCCAAAAGAATAATAGTCCCACACTCATGACTTCTGGGGGGAGGGATAGGGAACAGGTGGGGAAGAATGGCATCTTTCTTCTTGTCTTCCACATTCCCCTTCACTTGGCAGCGGATGATGTTGCTGGTGTTGCTGCTACTGTCTCAGAATGGTATCCTTTTAAAAGGTTGCATGTGAAAGAGCGTGTGAACAAATGAGCCAGTTAGTATTTCTCCTGGTTCAAAATGTCAGCATGAGAATCTTGCACTGCATGGTAAACCGACTATTTAATTTTAATTTCATACTTATTTCACTTTTGTTTTTATATATATATATACTAGCAACATGGGACGGCGTTGCCCGTCATGTTATGACCATTGGGCGCACGTGTTTGAAATGCAGACACACTGATAAACACAGACATATGCAGCATACAGGCAGACACATACCATACATCCCAAGTGTCCCTCTTTAGGAGGGACAGTCCCTCTTTGAGGGCCAAATCCCTCTGTCCCTCTTTCCCACCCTGTTGTCCCTCTTTTTAGGAGGTCAGACTGTGTGCAGGGCCGGCTCCACCTATAGGCGAGGTAGGCACCGGCCTAGGGCGCACACGTACTGGGGACGCGGGCATGCAGCGGAGAAGAGCTGCGCCCACACACCACGCCAGGAACCACAACACAGTCAGGTCTGTGTTGCTACAGCGCTCCCTCATGTGGTCGGATCTTTAGTAATGCAGAGCGCGCTGGGAGTCATGATCTCCCGCCGCGCTCTGCATTACTGAAGAGAAGACTGCGCGGGAGATACAGGTATGTGATGGGGGGCAAGTTGGAGCTGAGGGGGCATAGTGGAGCTGAGGGGGCAAGTTGGAGCAGATGTGGGGCAAAGTGGAGATGATGGGGGCAAGTTGGAGCTGTTAGGGGAAAGCTGGAGCTGAGGGGGCATAGTGGAGCTGGTGGTGGCAAGTTGGAGATGATGGGGGCAAGTTGGAGCTGATGAGGGTCAAAGTGGAGCTGATGAGGGTCAAAGTGGAGCTGAGGGGGGGGCAAGTTGGAGCTGAGGGGGGGCAAGTGGAGCTGAGGGGGGCAAAGTGGAGCTGGTGGGGCAAGTTGGAGCGGATGGGGGGGCAAGTTGGAGCGGATGGGGGCAAGTTGGAGCGGATGGGGGCATAGTGGAGCTGATAGTGGAAAGTTGGAGCTGAGAGGGCATAGTGGAGCTGGTGGGGGCAAGTTGGAGCGGATGGGGGCAAGTTGGAGCGGATGGGGGGCAAAGTGGAGCTGATGGGGGTAAGTTGGAGAGGATGGGGGGCAAAGTGGAGCTGATGGGGGTAAGTTGGAGCTGAGGGGGTAAAGTGAAGCTGAGGGGGCAAAATGGAGCTGGTGGGGGCACGTTGGAGCTGATGGGGGCAAGTTGGAGTTGATAGGGGCAAAGTGGAGCTGGTGGGCCAAAGTGAAGCTGATAAGGGGCAAGTTGGAGCTGGTGGGGGGCATCTCTTACAGGCATCTCCAGAACAGGGGCAGAGTGGCTCAGGGGGCAGAGAGAGGACAATCATGAAAAGAGGTTGGGTATAAGTAGGCAGGGTATAAAGGGGTGGGACACAAGGGGTGGAGTGAAATGGGCGGCAAAATTAGGTTTTGCCTAGGGTGGCAAAAATCCTTGCACCAGCCCTGACTGTGTGGTGTGTATTACTTTGCTCTACAGCAATAAAGCAATAAACTTCAGTATATGTGTGTATACATTAGTCTGTGCAAATAAAATACTTTGGTCTTGAACTAAATCATTTATTCAGTTACATAAATAGCCAGTAATAGGTCATGAAATAACCTAAAAATTCTTACTAATGCCCCGCCCACCAGCCACACCCCCAATAATATTACCTAAAACTAACATGTCCCTCTTTGGCCCTGTGAAATGTTGGGAGGTATGCACATACACACAGTGAGCGGCAGAAACATGCAAAAGACATGTACACACAGACACACTGGAGATGCACATATGGACACACATATGTAACAGAGATGTACACACACAGACACGCAACATATATGAGCAGAAACACATGTGCTCATGAGTTGTGTACCCCTCTGGCACTCAAAGGGTTAAGGTATAGAGAGGCATGTCAGAGTTAAATAGCAGTGGGAAGTGTGTTCATACCTGGGAACACTGACTTGTGAAGTCCCTAGAGGGGACTGATGTGGTGCTGATGTGGAGAAACAAATGGGGCAATCTGGGTTAAAAGTGGGTGGGGCTTAATCGCGAGTAGGGGGCGGGGCTTAACTTAAATGTGAAAAAGTGTTAGTAATAGGCTGGGGAAGGAGGAGAAGTGGGAGGGGAATGCAAGTTTACAGTGTGAGGGGTTTGAACACACTCCATGAGGGGTAAAACTTGATACAGAACCCTGTGGCAGTCAGTGGGTTAAGTGTGAATCTGATGGCTGTCTGTCCTGTGTCTTGCATGGCAAATGGTGACAGAGAAGAAGTAATTCAGCAATGAGGGCCTACCTTAACCCTTTGAGTGCCATTTTGTTCCCCTGCTGATGCAGCACCATTCAGTGGCTTTACTACAGGTCCTGCTGAGGCCACTGGGAGTCAAGGTGAGTGACTGTGTGTCAGCCATCTTTCTTTCTGGCTTTGTGTGTGTGTATGGGTATATGGTGCTGTGTGAGTGAGGCATGTATGTGTTATACCTGGGAATTTTTACTTGTGGAGTCCCTCATGTGGTGCTGATGTGGAGAGAGCAATGGGGCAATCTGGGTTAAAAGGGGGCGGGGCTTAATCGCGAGTAGGGGGCGGGGCTTAACATAACTATGGAAAAGTGTTAGTAATAGGCTGGGGAAGGAGGAGAAGTGGGAGAGAAATGCAAGTTTACAGTGTGAGGAGTTTGAACACACTCCCTGAGGGGTAAAACTTGATACACAACCCTGTGGCAGTCAGTGGGTTAAGTGTGAATCTGATGGCTGTCTGTCCTGTGTCTTGCATAGCAAATGATGACAGTGAAGAAATAATTGAGCAATGAGGACCTACCTTAACCCTTTGAGTGCAATTTTGTTCCTCTGGTGCTGCACTACAGGTCCTGCTGAGGCCTCTGGGAGTCAGGGTGAGTGACTGTGTGTGTGTGTGTCAGCCATATGTATTTCTGGCTTTGTGTGTGTATGTGGTGCTGTGTGTGTGAGTGGGGGCTAGGGTGACCACGGGTCCCGGAACGTCCGGGACTGTCCCTTATTTCAGGGACATGTCCCGCGTCCCGGGTCCCCTTCAACCGGGACAATGAAGTGTCCCGGAATGAAGCCAAGCCGCCCTGAATGTCAGCCTGCAAGCGGTGTGTCACATCATGGACGCCGCTTGCAGGCTGACATCCAGGGCGGCAATGCAACTTACCTGATCTGGAGGCAAGCGCTCTAGTAATACAGAGCGCTGGGAGATGACATCATCTCCCAGCGCTCTGCATTACTGAGCACAGCGCGTGGGAGCTTCAGCTCTGTGCCGGAGGAGGCACAGAGCACTTTGCACTCCGCACTCCGCTAGACCACCAGGGACTCAAGGTAAGGCAATAGGGTGACCACGTCCCGGAATGGCAGAAGGGAAATGTGGTCACCCTAGTGGGGGCATGCCTGCTTGGTGCTGTGTGAGTGGGGCGTGTGTGTGTTTGTGTGGTGCTGTGTGAGTGGGGCATGTGTCTGTGTTTGTGTGGTGCTGTGTGAGTGGGGCATGTGTGTTTGTCTGTGGTGTAGGAGCAAGTGGCGGCCATATTGTTTTTTTCTGACTTTGATAGTGGTGGGTGGGCTGCATAGTGGGGGCGGGCCAACTCCCTGCATGATTGAATCACCCAATGGGAACAGTAACTCCTCCTTAATACCACCCCTGGGTGTGTTTTGGCAGGCACAAAGTCTTCTTTTATATATATAGATATATATATATATATATATATATATATATATATATATATATATATATATATATACTAGCAACATGGGCAGGCCCGGATTTGTCAATAGGCAGACAAGGCACTCGCCTAGGGCGCCAGATTTTCAGGGGCGCCTGGCAAAGGCCTTGTCACGCCCACATTCCACCCCAAGGTGCATAATAAATAATGCTGTGCCACACTGCCACTTAATTTAAAAGTAAAGTGAGGGCGCATGTGCACAAGAGACAGTAGTATGTTCCCCATTGTACCTGCGGCTGTGCCCATGCTGCTGGGCCGCCCCACTGCTGCGCCTACGTGCCACTGCCTCCAGACTCCATTGGTCTCACCGCCCGCCGGGCCCCCTGTGACATCATCACTACGCTGCTGATGGTGATGCACATAGTCAAAGTCGGCTGAGCATAGTGCATGGGAGTGTGGTTGGCTCAGTGGAGGTGCAGAGCAGACAACGGGCCAGTTGTTGTTGGAAGGATGGCAGCATTGGCACACTGGCTTGCTAATTAGCTGCATACCCCAGATTAGCACCTTCCTTCCCACAAGGCTACTACAGTCTAGAAAAGCTTACAGTGGTTTGTATAGGCATGTGGGGAAAACAATAATTAATATCAGTATTGATTGTGAACTACCAAACAGCTATCAACCGTGTACATCAGGGATGAGCCCCCCCAATTGTTGCTGAACTACAAACACATGGTTTTGGTGATGGAAGCTGTAGTCTAGCAACAGCTGGAAGGCCTCACAATGTACTGGAGACCTCTACAGCATCAAGGACTGAAAATGTCACTGATTTAAATGTGGCTTTTAATTTGTTTCCTATGGTCCATTCAGTTTGCCCTTAAAGCACTGCAGAGTAAATGACCAAGCCTTCCCCGTGCAGTTATGTGAATATAACTTATGTACGCTATATATAGTGCATATGGTGTTTTATAAGGTGAAGACTGCACCTCCTTTTGTTTGTTTTCATTGCCACAGTACTGTGAAGAAAAAAAAAATCTAAAAATGGGTATGACCACAAAATGGGTGTGGTTAATGGATGGGTGTGGCTAAGTGAGGGGAGTGGTTGGGGTGGGGCAAAGGTGGGACTAGGGGCGCCGGAGGGTGTTGTGCCTAGGGGCGCCTGAGATGTAAATCCGGCCCTGAACATGGGACGGCGTTGCCCGTCATGTTATGACCATTGGGCGCACGTGTTTGAAATGCAGACACACTGATAAACACAGACATATGCAGCATACAGGCAGACACATACCATACATCCCAAGTGTCCCTCTTTAGGAGGGACAGTCCCTCTTTGAGGGCCAAATCCCTCTGTCCCTCTTTCCCACCCTGTTGTCCCTCTTTTTAGGAGGTCAGACTGTGTGCAGGGCCGGCTCCACCTATAGGCGAGGTAGGCACCGGCCTAGGGCGCACACGTACTGGGGACGCGGGCATGCAGCGGAGAAGAGCTGCGCCCACACACCACGCCAGGAACCACAACACAGTCAGGTCTGTGTTGCTACAGCGCTCCCTCATGTGGTCGGATCTTTAGTAATGCAGAGCGCGCTGGGAGTCATGATCTCCCGCCGCGCTCTGCATTACTGAAGAGAAGACTGCGCGGGAGATACAGGTATGTGATGGGGGGCAAGTTGGAGCTGAGGGGGCATAGTGGAGCTGAGGGGGCAAGTTGGAGCAGATGTGGGGCAAAGTGGAGATGATGGGGGCAAGTTGGAGCTGTTAGGGGAAAGCTGGAGCTGAGGGGGCATAGTGGAGCTGGTGGTGGCAAGTTGGAGATGATGGGGGCAAGTTGGAGCTGATGAGGGTCAAAGTGGAGCTGATGAGGGTCAAAGTGGAGCTGAGGGGGGGCAAGTTGGACCTGAGGGGGGGCAAGTGGAGCTGAGGGGGGGCAAAGTGGAGCTGGTGGGGCAAGTTGGAGCGGATGGGGGGGCAAGTTGGAGCGGATGGGGGCAAGTTGGAGCGGATGGGGGCATAGTGGAGCTGATAGTGGAAAGTTGGAGCTGAGAGGGCATAGTGGAGCTGGTGGGGGCAAGTTGGAGCGGATGGGGGCAAGTTGGAGCGGATGGGGGGCAAAGTGGAGCTGATGGGGGTAAGTTGGAGAGGATGGGGGGCAAAGTGGAGCTGATGGGGGTAAGTTGGAGCTGAGGGGGTAAAGTGAAGCTGAGGGGGCAAAATGGAGCTGGTGGGGGCATGTTGGAGCTGATGGGGGCAAGTTGGAGTTGATAGGGGCAAAGTGGAGCTGGTGGGCCAAAGTGAAGCTGATAAGGGGCAAGTTGGAGCTGGTGGGGGGCATCTCTTACAGGCATCTCCAGAACAGGGGCAGAGTGGCTCAGGGGGCAGAGAGAGGACAATCATGAAAAGAGGTTGGGTATAAGTAGGCAGGGTATAAAGGGGTGGGACACAAGGGGTGGAGTGAAATGGGCGGCAAAATTAGGTTTTGCCTAGGGTGGCAAAAATCCTTGCACCAGCCCTGACTGTGTGGTGTGTATTACTTTGCTCTACAGCAATAAAGCAATAAACTTCAGTATATGTGTGTATACATTAGTCTGTGCAAATAAAATACTTTGGTCTTGAACTAAATCATTTATTCAGTTACATAAATAGCCAGTAATAGGTCATGAAATAACCTAAAAATTCTAACTAATGCCCCGCCCACCAGCCACACCCCCAATAATATTACCTAAAACTAACATGTCCCTCTTTGGCCCTGTGAAATGTTGGGAGGTATGCACATACACACAGTGAGCGGCAGAAACATGCAAAAGACATGTACACACAGACACACTGGAGATGCACATATGGACACACATATGTAACAGAGATGTACACACACAGACACGCAACATATATGAGCAGAAACACATGTGCTCATGAGTTGTGTACCCCTCTGGCACTCAAAGGGTTAAGGTATAGAGAGGCATGTCAGAGTTAAATAGCAGTGGGAAGTGTGTTCATACCTGGGAACACTGACTTGTGAAGTCCCTAGAGGGGACTGATGTGGTGCTGATGTGGAGAAACAAATGGGGCAATCTGGGTTAAAAGTGGGTGGGGCTTAATCGCGAGTAGGGGGCGGGGCTTAACATAAATGTGAAAAAGTGTTAGTAATAGGCTGGGGAAGGAGGAGAAGTGGGAGGGGAATGCAAGTTTACAGTGTGAGGGGTTTGAACACACTCCATGAGGGGTAAAACTTGATACAGAACCCTGTGGCAGTCAGTGGGTTAAGTGTGAATCTGATGGCTGTCTGTCCTGTGTCTTGCATGGCAAATGGTGACAGTGAAGAAGTAATTCAGCAATGAGGGCCTACCTTAACCCTTTGAGTGCCATTTTGTTCCCCTGCTGATGCAGCACCATTCAGTGGCTTTACTACAGGTCCTGCTGAGGCCACTGGGAGTCAAGGTGAGTGACTGTGTGTCAGCCATCTTTCTTTCTGGCTTTGTGTGTGTGTATGGGTATATGGTGCTGTGTGAGTGAGGCATGTATGTGTTATACCTGGGAATTTTTACTTGTGGAGTCCCTCATGTGGTGCTGATGTGGAGAGAGCAATGGGGCAATCTGGGTTAAAAGGGGCGGGGCTTAATCGCGAGTAGGGGGCGGGGCTTAACATAACTATGGAAAAGTGTTAGTAATAGGCTGGGGAAGGAGGAGAAGTGGGAGAGAAATGCAAGTTTACAGTGTGAGAAGTTTGAACACACTCCCTGAGGGGTAAAACTTGATACACAACCCTGTGGCAGTCAGTGGGTTAAGTGTGAATCTGATGGCTGTCTGTCCTGTGTCTTGCATAGCAAATGATGACAGTGAAGAAATAATTGAGCAATGAGGACCTACCTTAACCCTTTGAGTGCAATTTTGTTCCTCTGGTGCTGCACTACAGGTCCTGCTGAGGCCTCTGGGAGTCAGGGTGAGTGACTGTGTGTGTGTGTCAGCCATATGTATTTCTGGCTTTGTGTGTGTATGTGGTGCTGTGTGTGTGAGTGGGGGCATGTCTGCTTGGTGCTGTGTGAGTGGGGCATGTGTGTGTGTTTGTGTGGTGCTGTGTGAGTGGGGCATGTGTGTGTGTTTGTGTGGTGCTGTGTGAGTGGGGCATGTGTGTTTGTCTGTGGTGTAGGAGCAAGTGGCGGCCATATTGTTTTTTTCTGACTTTGATAGTGGTGGGTGGGCTGCATAGTGGGGGCGGGCCAACTCCCTGCATGATTGAATCACCCAATGGGAACAGTAACTCCTCCTTAATACCACCCCTGGGTGTGTTTTGGCAGGCACAAAGTCTTCTTTTATATATATAGATATAAATGTTTTTATACAGCACAGAAATGTCCCCCCAATCTCCACAATCCCTGGTGGTCCAGTGGAGTGGCAGGAGAGACGGGTTGGCGTGTTGAGCCCCAGCGTCGTCCTTTTCTGTAATGCAGAGCGCTGGGAGATGATGTCATCTCCCAGCGCTCTGCATTACTAGAGCGCCGGGGGGAGTTAGCAGGCGCCAGGAGGAGGGGTCGCAGGCGGAGGCCGGACCCCTGGAGTGACGGGCCCGGTCGCGGGTGCAACCCCTGCAACCCCTAGTTACGCCACTTTGTTAGGGGAAAGAAGAAAGGAAGATTTGAGAAAAAGAGAGAAAAAGGAGGAGGAGGTAGAGGAGGGAAAAGGAAAAAAGAAAAAATCCCAGGCAGACCATTGTTCCCACAAAACATAAAAGTCTCTTTTCCAAGAAAAGAGCTACTCAGATAATTAGGATGTGGTAAATGCAACCCACTGGGCATATTCTAAGTTGAAAAGATGCTGGTTGCCATGTGAGGAATAATATAGACGTTCCATATTCAATGTGGCTTTAAGTTTGGCTTTCCAATCAGACACCAAAGGAGGGTTAGAGGACTTCCATTTAGCCGGAATACAAGCCCTTGCCGCCGTCACACCCATGAACCATAGTCTAAGGTTTGTCAGCGGAGGAGGGTGAGAAGTGGGAGGGAAAAGAGACAGAAGTAATGTCTGAGGGGATGCAGGAAGAGATATACCAGAGAGATCCTCTAGTTTAGGAGAGACTGAGGCCCAAAACTATGAAATAGAAGGACAGGACCACCAAATGTGCACTAGTGTACCTTCATCCAACCCACATCGCCAGCATAGTGGCGAGACTCCAGGGAATATTCTAGATAGCCGGACCGGCGTGCAGTACCACCGCATCAATAGCTTGTAGTTAATTTCCCTCATAGAGATATTCGATTGAAGTCGAATGTTAAGGCGGAGTGCAGAAATCCATAAGTCATCAGAAATAGTTATACTTAAATCAGATTCCCAAGACGATTTTTGAGGGAGAGTGGATGATAGTAAAGGAGAATTAAGTAGTTCAGAGAAGGTGGCAAGAAGGGTTTTAGTTTTAGTCAGGCCCACCAATAAAGATTTGAAAATCGTAAATTTGCAAGCATGTGAGGAATTCATCCCTGCGGAGGAAACATAATGTGAGACTTGACAGTATCTCCAAACTTCGGAGCACGGGAGTGCATATGTTCGACTAAGAAAATCGAAAGAAGGGAGGGTCCCCGAGGGTAAAAGATGGTCAAGAACTGACAAACCCACTGCAGTCCAATGTTGGAAAGCTCCCCTATGGAGGCCCAGTGGGAATTCAGGATTACCCATAATTGCACAGAGAGGGGAGAAAAAAATGCGAAGATTTGAATTGCTGTTTTGACAGTGGATTTTCCTGTGAAAAAGCGGACAACAACGTGGTTTTTGTGGATTACCTCTTGAATGCTAATGTCACAGTGATCCTGGCACCCACTGAAATGTGTTTTGCCAGTATTTCACTTTATTCTTAACTTTTATTATTATTTCTGTGTGTGTGTTCCTGTGTGTAACCTTTTCTGTACTTATGAATTTGCACTTTGGGGGAATTCCTCCATCTTGTGGTGTCAGAAGCCTTACATCCTTAACCCCTTAAGGACCAAGAGAATGTTTAATTGACTTCTATGACACAAATGGATTGCCCCAGAATTAATACACTTTGACTTTACACATAAGGCCTACTCATTTGAAGGCACTTGACTTTCAAAATGGCAAGTTTTCTTATTGGATAGTTAAACTGCAGCTGCTTGATTATTCCAGGATTCAGTCAGTCAGTGATTGAAATTCCAGTCACAGACTGATCCCAGCTCAGAGCGGGGCGGAGTGAGGCTCCGGAGTGTTGAGACGCAATTCACAGTGGTGCCCTCAAGGATTAGGGTTGCGCGAATGGCTCATTTTCTTTTCTGCTGAAATTTCCTCATAATGAGAGCTATTTCTTCTGTCCGAAGAAGTCCTAGCAGGAAGGAAAATCAGAAGAAGTCTATGGGCAGAAGGTTAAAGTGGGTCAGCCACTCTGGCACAAGTTTAGTTAGTTTTACAGAGAATCAAAAATCTATCTTTATCTCGTACTAGCCATTTTCCTGTAAAATTCAGTGCAGTCGTTTGAGAAATTAACCTTTATGTACTGATGGTACAGTGCGGCACTTTATGATAATTCCCTGCACAGTATGCTAATTAGTTTTGTTTGAGGTCAAGTTTAACCCTCGCTGTGCTACTAGAAGGGTCCCTAGTGTGTGGGTCCAGCTTAGATGTATTCCTAGCACATTGTGGGTAATACTGGCACAGCAAATTGCCCGATTGTACCAACTACGTGTAAAGGTTAACCCTTTGAGTGCCAAAGGAGTTCACAACACATTGCAATGCATTTAATATCCCTCTGGCACTCAAAGGGTTAACATCCCAGAACTACTTATTTTAAGAACAAATGGCTGGAACGACACAGTGAGGAGCCCATCACTCTGGTTTTTAAAGGGTTAACAAAAATTATTTTAAAGTGACAGGTCCACTTTAAGTGCATTGATTTAACAAGTATTCATCCATTAAGAATAAAAGGTCATCTGTCAAGACAAGAGGAAAGGTGCTTTCAATTATAATAAAGGCAGTTTTTTTTAAACAGTAAGGGCAGTAAAGTTATGGAATTCTTTGCCTCGGGATGGTGTGCTTGCAGATACTGTATCTGCTTCCAAAAAACTAATGGATACCTATCTAACACAAAACAATATTGGAAATTATGACAGTTGGCTTCAAAACAGATAGGATGTTGATCCAGGGAGATATCTGACTGCCATTTGGAGTCAGGAAGGAATTTATGTTACCCTCTTGGGGCTTAATTGGAAATGCCATCCTCTGGATCAACAGAAGTGATTTGGCATGGAATAAACTTGATGAACGTCTGTCTTTTTTCAACCTCATCAACTATCTTACTATGTTACTATATGTTACAATGTATGTTAACTTAAACTTGAACTTTTTGGCTATAGTACCTTCAAGGCCTGACATTGTACTGTGGCGCTGTTGCTATAACATCTTAAGGAGGGTTATCATTATCACTGACAAAGCTGTCCATAGACAGCGGCAGCAACGGCTCCACCATAAAATGTTATGCCATGGAAGAATCGCACCCAAAAACATGAATGCATGTTTGGGCTTTAATAACTTCTAACTAAACTATTTATCAGGATCAGTAGCACTCATGCTTTAATCAAAAGGATAAACACTGCAACATATATATTTTTCTTATTGTGTCAAGCATTCCCTTTAACCTTTGAATGCCAGAGGGTTTGCAATGCGTTGCATACCCCTCTGGCATTCAAAGGGTTAAGCACTTGGTTTCTGCAGATGTCTGTAGAATTCAGGGGTTTAAACACAAGTAATGCCCCCTAATAATAATAATTCCCCACTTACCTTACTACTGGTAGAAAATCCTAATGACCCCTATGAATGTTGTCCTTTGCCTTTGTGCTAGGGGATATATATATATATATATATATATATATATATATGTATATATATATATATATATATATATATATCAGTCCTAGATGTCATGTGCAGGAAAATGGATGTGACAGATGCTGAAAGTTTTTTCTTTTTTTTTCTTTTCAAAATGAAACAAGAAGATTGCCTATCATTCTGTTTCTTAAAGTGATAGTAATGTCTCTATCAGCTCCGATTGTTCTTTAAGCTTTTTGTAACACCCAGCGCATGTTTACTTACTTATAGATCAAAAGCTATTCAAGCTAAAAGGATCACCCTCCCGCCCCTTCTGGCCGTGTCCCCTTAGTTCTGCATTCCGGTCGTGGGACAATCTTCACACAATAAGTATAAGGAAAACTTTCCCCTTGATGAAGGAAGGCAGGATTTTCCTTTTGCTTACTGAAGATTGTCCCTCGCCACTCTCCATCCAGACCAGACTGAGGTGGCCTGAGTGATGCAAGAAAAGGGGTGGGAGGGGGATTCTTTCAGCTTGAATATATTTTGAACTATAGTACTGTAAGCTTAAAGGGACAGTAATACTTTATTATTACTGTCCCCCATATTGTACATATTTGTAAAATAATGTAATAGCCCCCAGGTTCATCTCTCAAACCTTTATGGTATGAGAGATAACCGAAGGCAAAGTTCCCCCCTCCCTCCCCCTTCCCTGAAGTCAGCGTTGTGCTGACTGCAGGGGAAGTCTGTCGTACGACAGGCTGGTGGCTCTCCAGCTGAGCCAAGATCGCGTTAGTGAAAAATAATTATTTCACTGAAACTGTCTTCTACATGTGCTTGGTTTGCAGTCTGATTGGTTTGTGATTGGTTTGCAAGCACATGAAGTAGACCATTTCAGTGAAATAATTATTTGTCACTAACGCGATCTCGGCTCAGCTGCAGAGCCGCCTGATGAAAGTCAGACCGGATATCCCTGCAGTCAGCACAATGCTGAATTCAGGGAAGGGGGAGGGAAGAAGGGAACTTTGCCTTCGGTTATCTCTCAAACCACAAAGGTTTGAGAGATGAACCTTGTGGCTATTAAATTATTTTGCAATTATCTACAATATGGGGGATAGTAATAATAAAGTATTACTATCCCTTTAAAGAAGAAATCGGAACTGCACTTTAATAGAGGTATTACTATGCCTTTAAAGCATTAAATTACCTGATGCAGTAGGCAGAGTTTGTGACCTGAGGTTGTGCTAGCGACTGTCATGTCCACCTCCATTGACATGAAATCCTAAACTGATTCAAGACGTTCTCTTGAGCAAAGGCACCAGATCATAATTCATAGGGTGGTTAGGAATTTTTTGAAATACTAAGGAAAGTGTGTGTGAGGTTATTAATACAAGGTGACACTTCTCCTTTAATTGCATCTTTCCAATTTCCGTTTTAATTCCTGGTCTTACATCTGTCTTTAATACAGTAACAGATAAAAAAGTTCAAGTTCAGGACATTCTCGCCAACAATTGCTGGGCATTAAATTAACGGGTATTCATCCTTAATTGAAGCAAATCAGAATTACATGCTCAATGAAGGAAAACGAGGCAGAGAAATGAGCCGAGAACAGGATAAACTTAAATGTGCCAAAACGATCTTCAACTAATTAACTTCAATTAGTTTGTGAAGAGTTCATCCAATT
The DNA here is from genome assembly GCA_037306005.1 of Rhinophrynus dorsalis. Taxonomy (NCBI): domain Eukaryota; kingdom Metazoa; phylum Chordata; class Amphibia; order Anura; family Rhinophrynidae; genus Rhinophrynus; species Rhinophrynus dorsalis. The sequence continues at coordinate 23,717,422 of CM074724.1, forward strand.
GCTGTGACGTGTTCTACATTGCTATCCTGCCTCTTACTAGAGCCTCTTGTCTGACCTCCTCTTATCAGTGCAACATTACTATCTGGAAAGTGAATTATATTATCAGCATGAAAGAACTTTCTATAATCAGAAGGACTTCTTCATCAAGATAAAAATGTGCTGCTCTGGTGTAAATCAAATTCAGACAAACTCCAATTGATTTAACCCATTGAGTGCCAGAGGGGTACGCAATGTATTGCTTTGAAATGCATTACGTACCCCTCTGGCACTCGAAGAGTTAAAGGGATAGAATTTATTCATAAAAAAAGTAGCTCCGATTAATCTTTATAGTATTTGACCCATGGAGAGTGTTATTTCAATACTGTCAGAGTTGTAGTTCAAGAGTAACTGAATGATAAAGTATCCCCCTTCCACCCCTTTTACCCAGTGAAAGCCACCTCCCCTCAGATGTGGAATCTGGTCTCTTGACCGGACAGATCACAGCAAGGGACAATCTTCATACTGTGAGCACAAGGAAATCCCTGCCCTCTTAACAGGTTTTTCCTTATGATCACTGAAGATTCTCCCTCTCTGTGATCCATCCGGACAGTCTTGCTGCTCTGAGGTGAGCAGTGTTATATCAGTAAAAGGGGCGGGAGGGGGATACTTTATCATTCAATTACTCTTGTACTACAACTCTGACAGTATTGAAATAAAACTCTCCATGGCACAAACACTATGAAGATTAATTAGAGCTGCTTTTATTGTGAAACATTAATATCCCTTTAAGGGTCCTGGTGCAATGCAATTTTGGGCCCCAAATTCCCTGCCAATTACTAAACATTTTCTGTTATCAACACTTAAAATGCCCCAGAGTTGTGATTTGCACCTGCAGCACCATCGGTAGTGTTGCTCCTACTCACTAACACACAAGATGCCAAAATCCTCATTTAACTCTTTGAGTGTCAGAGAGCTGTCCCACATTGCATTGCAATGCATTGGATAGCTCGCTAGCACTCAATTCTTAAATTTGATTGAAACTTTCATATGCCAAATTGGAGTAGTTGGTTGGATCTATAATCTGGATTTTTTTTTAGTTAGATGAACATGGCCCTAGACTGCCATTTTGTTCAGTACATAGAGAATTATTTAGAAAAAGAGGTGCACTTCAAAATCAAACCAGCTGCACCACAGGGAACTAGTAACATTCCCACAAGCCCCATTGATTTAAAGTGGACCTTTCACCTGAATAACATAGCGCCGCAAATGATAATTACATTAGCACAACGGTTCTCAACCTGTGGGCTGCGACTCCTTCGGGGTTCGAATGACTATTTGCCAGGGGTCGCCTAAAACTATGCGGACATTGTTTTTTCGTCTATTTCAATCTGTAAAACTTGTAATTGTCCGGGAGACCGGGACTGACAGCACAGATGCACAGACAAGATGTCTGCACTGGTGCCTGGCTTCTGGCCTCGGAACTGTAAGGATTTCTTTATAACGGAGCAATTCAGTAATTACAGAGATGAAAGAGCAACGAAAATAATTTTACTGTTAGGGGTCGCCACAACTTGGGAAATTTTATCAAAGGGTTGTGGCACTAAAAAGGTTGAAAACCGCTGCATTAGCGATATCCACAGACTTATACTTGAAAATAAAACTAATTGCTGCATTAAACGAAAAAAAGAACCTTTTATGCAGGCAGGCATGGGCTGGGATCTCGCTGCAGGCACTCCCTGCTCCTGCGGTGTCAGCCCCTTCCGGTGCCTTTCGGCACAGTTGCAGTCAACTCACCAATAGTGGAGTTGAAGGGGACGGACAGTGCAGACGCAGAGATGCCGGCTCTGCTAGATGTCGGCCCTGTTCCCCGCTGCCTGCCTGCTTAAAAGGTTCATTTTTCATTAATGCAGCGATTAGTTTTATTTTCAAGTATAAGTCTGCGGATATCGCTAATGTAATTATCATTTGCGGCACTATTTTATTCAGGTGAAAGTTCCACTTTACAAAGAACATTTATCCCCTCTTCTTTCCAGCAATTGCGCTTTTGATCTTTTCATCCTTTTCCCGTTCATTTTAATGGTAAAGGCGTATGTCAGGTGATAGGTCGCCATGCGTGAACACAGACGTCACATAGCTGAAAAGGAGAAATTGTTTCCAACATTGATTCTTGCAGTCTTGTAGGTGTGTGTGTGTGTGTGTGTGTGGAGATATGACCAGGAGTGGCTCTAGTTTTTTGGAGGGCTCGTAGCAAAAAAGTAACATGGGGCCCCTTTTACTACCGTGCCAGTATTTCAAATACAACATTGCCATCTGATTTTGTTTATGTAACCCCTCTGGGATCACAGTGATTTCTGCTGCCACTGACTATCCTGCAGTTCCTGTGGAGTAGCCAGCAGATGGCGAGCGCCTATGCATATGGATGGATATTCAGGACTCCATTTTAGTTTGGAGTTGGTTTTAGAGCTGGGTTGGAGTGAAGGAGCCTCTTCTAAGCAGGGAATGCTGACCTGGCTGATCCAGTGCTGGAGGATCCTGGAAGAAGCATTCCAGCAGACAGCTGTAACCAGACCAAGGCACATAACTGATCCTGGCAGGGAATGCTGTGAAAAGTGCAGGAATTCCAGCAGCAGTTAAAGGAGCAGGCACTCCCCTTCCTGACCTGACCATATTGCAGACTGTGGAGTGGTAAACTTGAAATCTCTCCCCCTGTTTCACCACAGGGCACCCTGAATCTGGTTACACAATTACAGACCTTGCTGTAGAGATTATCTGATCTTTGGAAGATTACAGCATAACACAAACCATAATGTGGATTACAATTAGTCTGGGCCCCAACTATGTGTACCAACTAACGGTACCCAACTGCCACTAGGGTGAAGCCTAGGGTGGGCCGTTGTATTTGTTGTGGGTGGGTGAATACCATATTGACCATTGCATTCTTCAACTGTTTTACTGTACTAGATTCATGTATCTGTTATATTCCTGCATATCTGTTATATTCCTACATAGGGTTTTCTTTCTGTGCAATACAAAGTTCTGTTTAAGCTAGTTCTGTGTCAGTTTTATTGCTCACTTAAATATGTTCCCAACTGGGCCCCACATCTATACCCTGGATGCCCAGCTGGGTGGAGGCATTGCCGCAGTCATGTACCCCAACTCCCAGGTAGTGGAGGCTCAGGAACGGCCTGCAGAGCACAAGGTTTCTGGGGTAAAGGACCACAGGGGTGTCTGTGGGCCTACGCAAAATACAGTTACATTTACATATGTCGGTGTAACTGTATAAGTGCTGCGGGGCCCTTTGACCAAGTGAGAGCCCCAAGCAGCCTATTATTCTGCTTATATAGTAGTGCTACCACTGGATATGGCCTCTGATGAAGTCTTCCCTCCTGGCCTACCTTATTTCCTGGTTCTCTGATAACTCAGTGGTTATCACTGTCGATATCGTCAGATGGGGAAGGATGATGCAACTTGAGACACTGTTGGATCTAACACTGGATCACCAGGTGACTTCCCCAAAGCCCCCCCAAAAATGAAAAATACCTCTTGAGTGCTTGACCTTTTAAGAGACATCAGCAGCACTCCTGGCAAAAAAAGCCATGTCATCTCCCAAGATGTTAGTCTCACTCAAGAAGCAGTAAACTTTGTTTATGAAAACCTGCATGTTTTAGAGCTTTTCCTGCTGAGTAAAACAAGAGTACTCCTACTGCTGTCAGTTATTTTATTTAAATGTAATTACAGTTCAAATAATCAGGAAGCCAATTTCCAGAGTGATTACTTCCTAACAGTTCTAACTGACAGGAAGTGACTCAGCAGTTTATAAAACATTCTATTGAGAAGTGTTTGTCAGTGACTTTCCTCTCAAATAGAATGTAACAGAATAACTAATTATAATTTGACCACTAGAGATCACTATTAATGCAAAAAAACACAAGTTTAAACTGTAATATCTCTGAAAATATGCATCTCTCAGCAGTGGGAGTGCCCATATTTTACTCAACAGGAAAAGCCCTACAATATACCTGTTCATAACAAAATTCCACTGTTGCTTTCAACTGTGTCTGGCTAGAAAACTGTAGTCCTTTACATTTTTGCTTGTTGTTGGACCATTCTCATTTCTCGCTTGAACAGTAGAGTTCAAATGCAATCTTCAACGGCTGCAAGGAAGACAGGATGCAAGTATATTTCTAATTAAGTACTGGTTAATAAAGAGTGACTCATTCATTTTGACAGACCCACTTGTGTTTAAAGGTATAGTAATACTTTGTTTTATCTTTATTTTATTTTGTAGGCATTAAAAAAACATGAAGAACGATATAAGTCTTATCTCTCAAACTTTTGTGGTTTGAGAGATATTCACAAGCAAAGTTTCCCCTCCCGCCCCTTTTACCTAGTGTAAGCCATCTCTTCTCAGATGTGGAATGCAGTCCATAGACCAGACAGATAACAGCAGGGGACAATCTTCTTCCTATGAGAACAATGAAAGCCCTGCCCCCCTTGACAAGTTTTTCAGGTTTTTCCCTTATCTTAATTGAAGATTGTCCCTCTCTGCAGTCTACCTGGGCAACTCCGTTCTGCTCTGGCTGAACAGTGTTACATCAGTGAAAGGGGCGGGAGGGGGATACTTTGTCATTGAATTACTCTTGAACTACAACTCTGACAGAATTGAAATAACACTCTCCAAAGTCCAAATACTATGATGATTAATTAGAGCTGATTTTATTATGAAACATTACTATCCCTTTAAGATCATCTCAAACCTAGGTTTTTATCCACTTTAAAGAGAGAGAGTTCTCCAAGAGATTACTGTGCAATGCATCTATGACCTCTCTACCATTCAGGAGGTTAGAAATGCCCATTTAATCAATTAGACATTTATAAATATGTGCTTGTATCCCTGTGATGCAGTTGGTTTGCTTCAGAATTGTACCACTTTTTATAGTAAATCATCCCCACTGTCCCTAGATTGAGTGGACACATGACACTGAGGAGAATGTAGTAACTGAACAGAGTAGCTACACTGGGTTCTCTTCAGAGTATGCACCAGGATATTGTTCTATGGGAACAGGCTGGGTCTGATCTGCCATTCTCAGTCATTAAGGGGGTTGGGGAGTGAAGGAAAACTGATCCCCTCATCAGGAACACACCCCAGAGGTCTGAGGCTTTCATCTACAAACTCCTGGGTGGTAGATCAGCTGTTTCAGGCTTTACTGTTTGATACAGTTGGTCTATGGAAGACTACACACACACGGATCATTTCCTGTCCTGCCTGATACAGTAGAGATATACAAGAGAAGCAATGAGGATCTGTTTCCAGACCACCCCCCATTCCCATTGTGTTCCCCTGCGCACCAGGGCTTATAATGACACCTAGGATTAATCAGCAGGTCTGCCCCAGGGGAGGAAATCTTCAGACAGGGAACTGTTTAATGATAGTCGCCCTTTAAAGACTTTATTTCACTCAATGGTGATTTGGGAATTTTCATTTGTTGTCTATGGAGCAGATGGTTTGCTCCAGAATAGCACTTTCTTATCTTCTTGAGTAAAGCCCCAACGTTCATGGTCTGGATGAATTAAAATGTCTTAGGCCATTAGTGAAGGAGTCAGTGGTGAATGTTGCTGAGCTATTGCTGAACTGATGAGAGAAGGAAGGAGATGTGTATCCTGAGATCAGACCAGATATATGGGCAGCCAAGAACTGCACAAACTCAAGAAAGGAAACCTTTTTATTTTATATATTGATTAATGGAAAGTCAGGAAAGAGATTTCAAGAGGTCACAAACATGCACAAGTATAGAATAGACTGTCCTACAGTCAGCATTTCTAATAAATTGTAAGAGCATTGAGAGACATCAGGACAAGAAAGCAAAATTGATTTAATCCTTGGAATGCTAGAGTTGACTCCAATACATGAGTTGTATAGAGAGATATGAGACAGATATGAGACAGATATGAGACAGATATGAAAGAGATAGATATGTGTTAGATAGATCGATCGATAGATCGATAGATCGATAGATAGATAGATAGATAGATAGATAGATAGATAGAAGATAGATATGATACAGATGATAGATAGATATGAGATAGATATATAGATAGATAGATAGATAGATAGATAGATAGATAGATAGATAGATATGATAGATAGATAGATAGATAGATAGATAGATAGATAGATAGATAGATAGGCAGATAGATCGATATGAGATAGATAGATAGATAGATAGATAGATAGATAGATAGATAGATAGAAGATAGATATGATACAGATGATAGATAGATATGAGATAGATAGATAGATAGATAGATAGATAGATAGATAGATAGATAGATAGATAGATATGAGATAGATAGATATGATATAGATGATAGATAGATAGATAGATAGATAGATAGATAGATAGATAGATATGAGATAGATAGATAGATAGATAGATAGATAGATAGATAGATAGATAGATAGATATGAGATAGATATGATATAGATGATAGATAGATAGATAGATAGATAGATAGATAGATAGATAGATAGATATGAGATAGATAGATAGATAGATAGATAGATAGATAGATAAATAGATAGATATGAGATAGATAGATAGATAGATAGATAGATAGATAGATAGATAGATATGAGATAGATAGATAGATAGATAGATAGATAAATAGATAGATATGAGATAGATAGATAGATAGATAGATAGATAGATATGAGATAGATAGATAGATAGATAGATAGATAGATAGATAGATAGATGTGTGTGTGCAAATATTTGTACATACATGTACGCATTTGCTTATGCAGGTGCCATACTATCTCCCATTGATGTGCTGGATACTTGCAGATAAAAAGCCCAGTCAAATTGAAAAATGTATTTTTTGAACATAATTCCAAAATTAACAACAAATATTCAACAGGGGGACCATTATAAAAGTCAGATTCAACAATGACATCAGGTACTGCTTCAATTTAATCAGTGTGGGGTATGATGGTATATACATTTTTCACATCCAGAGATACTAACCAAATATCATCATCCAATATGATTTCCTTGATGATGTGAATCAGAGAAGGAGTATCTTTTAAATATGTGGGCAATTCTTTAATCACTGGTTGAAGGTAGTGGTCGACAAACATGCTAAGGGACTGTAATAAACTTCTTCTGTCTGAAACAATTGGTCTCATTGGTGGATCTGTTAAAGTTTTGTGAACTTTTGGAAGTCTATAAACAATGGGACAAACAGGATGAACTTCCTGTAAGTAGTTACCTGTATTGCAGTGTTTCTCAACTCCTGTCCTCAGGACCCACTAACAGGCCAGGATTTGATGATTTCCTTGTTAGAGCACAGGTGAGTTAATCAGTGTGAATGAGCCTCTGATCACATGATTTCCTTGTTAGAGCACAGGTGAGTTAATCAATGTGAATGAGCCTCTGATCACATGATTTCCTTGTTAGAGCACAGGTGAGTTAATCAGTATGAATGAGCCTCTGATCGCATGATTTCCTTGTTAGAGTACAGGTGAGTTAATCAATGTGAATGAGCCTCTGATCACATGATTTCCTTGTTAGAGCACAGGTGAGTTAATCAGTGTGAATGAGCCTCTGATCACATGATTTCCTTGTTAGAGTACAGGTGAGTTAATCAATGTGAATGAGCATCTGATCACTTGATTTCCTTGTTAGAGCACAGGTGAGTTAATCAATGTGAATGATCCTCTGATCATATGATTTCCTTGTTAGAGCACAGGTGAGTTAATCAGTGCGAATGAGCCTCTGATCACATGATTTCCTTGTTAGAGCACAGGTGAGTTAATCAATGTGAATCAGCCTCTGATCACATGAATTCCTTGTTAGAACACACAGGCGAGTTAATCAGTGTGAATGAGCCTCTGATCACATGATTTCCTTGTTAGAGCACAGGCGAGTTAATCAGTGTGAATGAGCCTCTGATCACATGATTTCCTTGTTAGAGCACAGGTGAGTTAATCAATGTGAATGAACCTCTGATCACCACACCTATGTCCAGTATAGGGTCTTTCTTTATTTTAAGGTAGGTTGATGTATCATTCAGTTGTACATGTAGAGATCTACTGTAAACTTGGTAATCTTGTAGTATGTTAGCCCCTTCCTTAAGTGTGGAGAGTATACAGATAGACTTAACATCTCGTGAACTTTTAATTGCCACTGTTTCATCCTTAGAGAAATTAGGGTGGATAGAAGGACTAGAACTGGTGATTTCTTTAATCTCAGAATCACGTATTTTGTTGAACGTTAAAAGTGAAGGATCAGTGGTCTGTAAATCTCTTTTAATGTTCTATTTGAATCAGAAGGTAGTAGATTGTAGCGCTGGTTCAGTGGATGATGTAAATATCTCTTTAGGGCTCATCAAATGGAACGTTTTATGTTGGTCAACTTCCCATTCGAATGTGTTGTGTTTTATAGTGGGAATATATGATAGTCCTACATGTAACAAATGATTTTTCACCTGAGGTAAAAGTGTGTTTAGACAAATTGTATATGACAGACTCTATTTCATTTTGGATCTTCTGGGCAACCCTCTGGCTCCAACGCTGGTGTCCTTTTTGGCCTTGTCTGATATATTTTCTCCCCCCTCTCCTGTAGTCTGGTATTGTGGAGTTTTGGGGGAGTCTCTGTGATCTTGTTACAAAAAAGGTTGCTCAAAGGAATAGTAATACTTCATTTTAAATTTATTTTATTTTGTAGTCATTAAAAAACACGAAGAATGATGTAAGTCTTATCTCTCAAACCTTTATGGTTTGAGAGAAATTTACAAGCAAAGTTTCCCCTCCCGCCCCTTTTACCTAGTGTAAGCAATCTCTTCTCAGATGTGGAATGCAGTCCATAGACCAGACAGATAACAGAAGGGGACAATCTTCTTCCTATGAGAACAATGAAAGCCCTGCCCCCCTTGACAAGTTTTTCAGGTTTTTCCCTTATCTTAATTGAAGATTTTCCCTCTCTGCAATCTACCTGGGCGCCTCCCTTCTGATCTGGCTGAACAGTGTTACATCAGTAAAAGGGGCGGGAGGGGGATACTTTGTCATTGAATTACTCTTGTACTACAACTCTGACAGAATTGAAATAACACTCTCCAAAGTCCAAATACTATGATGATTAATTAGAGCTGCTTTTATTATGAAACATTACTATCCCTTTAATAGACGAGTTTTGTGTGGTAGGTACTACACATACTGAACCTCACTAGCTTAGCCCACCAGTACTTCAGTTTTTCTTCAGAGTGACCAGAGCTCATATCTATTGTCTGGAAATTTGGTTTACGTACGTTAGACCTTGATACTCTTCATCTTGGTATAAATCAAATTCTTTGAGAGTATCCACTTTGCCAACCATAGACTCTTCACTGCCCATAATCCTCATTTATTCCTTGGAATTTAGTAGTTTGGATCTCTGTTTGCTAATCTGCGTTCATAGTGAATTGACACTTTCGGTATTCCCCTCATCTCCACATGTAAGAGAGCGTTTGCTTTCAAAGTTGGCAATGTTTTTATACACTTTAGATAGCTAGTTTCCAACTTTTTCAATTACCAAAAACATTAAGTTAAAGGAGCATTGATCTAAAACAGAAATTCCATTTTTTACAAAATTGTAGATTCATGCATCCTATTATTGGGATGTTCTTCATTCTAAATCCCCTAGGGATACTTTCGGTGTGCACAAGGTGAGTCTTTACTTTGTAGGTTATTGTTCAATATGTTTGTTTCACAAAGTTCCCAAATGAGCACAGAAATGTTAGATTTTTCATCACCAGTAAAAATTGGTTTATTGTACTATTGAAGTCCGTGAGTGTGCAGCTTATTTTCCAATATCCTGGAAAAAAGCAAACGGTTTGATTTAAATGTAAAGCGTGAGTTCTTATACTTTGTAAATGCAATATATATGAATATATATAAATATATATATATATATATATATATATATATATATATATATATATATATATATATATTCAGTTGGTGGAAAGCACTCACTCCTAAAAATTGTCAGTCTCTGAGATGGGCAAACGTGGTGGTAGTTTGAGACAGGACAGGATGATCCAGTCCACAATACTGAAGAGTTTCAAGACGGGACCAGATGGGGTTTGGAGTATCGAAGAGGTTCGAGACTGGATTGGTTGGTCGTCGGACTACAACTCCACTGCTCTCCACTGGTAGGAGATTTAGGAGTATCGAAAGAATTTGAGACCGAATCAGATGGTCAACGGACTACAAGTCCACTGTTCCCATTAGTCGGAGGTTTAAGGGTATCGAAGGGGTTAGAGACAGGATTGGATGGTCGACGGACTAGAAGTCCACTGTTCCCCTTAGTCGGACAGAGGTTTAGGGGTATCGAAGAGGATCGAGACAGGATCAGATGGTCGACGGACTACAAGTCCACTGCTCTCCACTAGTTCGAGGTTGAGGAAGTATTGAAGAGGTTTGAGATACAACCGGATGGTCGATGGGCTACACATCCGCTGTTCCCCTTAGTCAGAGGTAATAGGAGGACCAACCAGATGTCCGGGTTGATCCTGAAGCCTAGTAGATCTGGTAGAAGGTAAGAGGGTTTCGAGTCCCTACACCCTTGACTGGCCGGGGCAGTCACCAGAGCAACTGGTGATGGCAACCCAAACCAACCGGAGGGCCTGAGGTGTAGGGTCGAGTAAACTGGAGTCAGACCTTAGGAGCAGCTGAAGGGACTCCTGTTGTGAGGCAGAAGATTCCGTAGGAGAAGCGTGGTAAGGGTAGCCAAAGTCAAGCCGAAATCTAATCAAGGAGCCAAGGGATCAGACGGAGACATAGTCAGAGAAAAGCCAGGTCGAGATCCAAGGGCAGAAGACAAGAGACATGGTCGTTAAACAAGGCAAGGTTCGGTACACGGATTCAGCAACTCGGGAACTCTGCGACAAAGGTTTCTCAGACTATTGGCTCTAAAATCGAGCAAGGCTAGGAGGTTGACCTAGATAGATGAAGCCTGCAGCAGCCAATAGGAATGATGGTAGGAGGAACGATCAGGGGAAGCGTGACAAAAATTAAGCTCATGCCCAGGTGCACATTCCCATAATGAAATGCAGAATAAAAAAAGAAGAGCTCAGAACCCATGGATCTTTTTGCAATACTCAAAATATTTATTGGCGCAAAAATGGGCCAACGTTTCTGTCCGCTCAGGGACCTTTCTCAAGACGTCTTGAGAAAGGTCCCCGAGTGGACTGAAACATTGACCTATTTTTGTGCCAATAAATATTTTGAGTATTGCAAAAAGATCCATGGGTTCTGAGCTCTTCTTTTTTTATTATATATCTATATATATATATATATATATATATATATATATATATATATATATATATATATATTTCCAGTCCAGATTTTGGAAAGCACACCAAAAGAAAAACATGCATTTAAAATTGCTGGAGAGCAACCAATTTTGACCAAAAGAGCTAAAAGCAAATACATTAACCCCTTAAGGACCGGCAGTCCTGGGACATTTCCGTCCCATAATGACCGCATAGGAGCACTTGGACGCGCCGGTACACGTGACCTGTCGCGTGTATCGGCGCGTCATTATGGGGCCTGATAGAGATCACTCCGATCTTTGAACGGTCAATTTCAGGCCCTATTTTTACTTACAGTGCTCCCGGTAGAGCGCTATAAGTAAAAAGTATGTGACGTACTATGACCGTCATCGGTCCTTGAGTAGTTCAAGGACCGTGATGGTCCTGGTACGTCAAGGGTCCTTAAGGGGTTAAATCTTGGCGCACATCCAAATTTTCATCACCATTTACTCTGCAGCATTGTGTCTGCATATCACTACTATATTAAAGATGAGGATTTAGTCACATCATATGGCCATAAAATGCTAAGCTTGCTACCAACGCCAAGGTACCTTAATATTGGCAAGTACCTAACTTTAATATGCTTTGTCTTATGAGCTGAATCTCCTCTGTTTTAGTCAATTACTAACCTTAATTTACTTCATCCTGAGAGCTGAGTCTTGGTCAGCTTTAAGGTTAGTAATTGCCTAAAATAGGGGAGATTCGGCTCATACAACAAAGCATATAAAGGTTAGGAATTTGCCAATATTGAGGTACCTCGGTATGGTACTATTTAATATAATAAGGATATGCAGGCACAATACCGCAGAGAAAAAAGGTTAATGGTGATGAAAATGTGGATGTGTACCAATATTTTGTGTACTTACTTTTAGCTGTTTTGGTCAAAATTGGTTGTACTCCAGCAATTTTAAATGTGTTTTTTCTTTGGGTGTGCTTACCAAAACCTGGACTGGAATTATATTTTTGGAAGATTTGACCAGCTTCTATTGGTTTAAGCACCCCTCCCACCCCCAGGTGCAATGCTCATTGTCTCTAGGACACTATATAATACCTGTCAGAGAGTCTCTCTCCATTAATGAGTAAAGCTGAACAAGACTCAGCTCTCAGGATAAAGTAAATTAAGGTTAGTAAATGCCTAAAACAGGGGAGATTCAGCTCATAAGACAAAGCATATTAAGGTTAGGAACTTGCCAATAGTGAGGTACCTTGGCGTGGTGGCAAGCTTAGCATTTTATGGCCATATGATGTGACCAAATCCTCATCTTTAATATAGTAAGATTATGCAGGCACAATGCCGCAGAGCAAAGGGTTAATGGTGATGAAAATCTGAATATTTTGTGTATTTGCTTTTAACTATTTTGGTCAAAATTGGTTGTACTCCAGCAGATGTAAATGTGTGTTTTTCTTTGGGTGTGCTTACCAAAACCTGGACTGGAATTGTACTGGTGGAAGTTTTGACCAGCTTCTATTGGTTCAAGCACCCCTCCCACCTGTAGAAGGTATCCAAGAAAGGGTTAAACATGAGAACCAATTAGGTTGGATATCTTCACATAAATAGATAAATAATCTAATTCTGAGAACTTTACACAATACTAGATATTGACATGTTACTTCACAGTACATAATTGATTAAATAATCAATTACACATATTTGTGCAAGAATATATATAATTTAAGTAAATACTGTATATATAAAAAGTGTAAGCAACAATGACATAAATGAGTGAATACCAATTTCAATAGAAACACAGTAACTCAAATCACAATTATCACCATTAGGATTACCAGCAATTGAAGGGTTAACCACACATAGATATGTTCAGAGGTATTAAATTACAATAATTGAACCCAGCAGCATAGAAAAGGATAATTGATCCTTACAATTAATTAAAATACAGTTGGCAGCAGCATACTGTATATGATTAACTCTGCCCCAGAAACTGTATAAACTATGCTAATTGAGGTTTAAGGTATGCTGTCAGGTGAGTCAGCTTTAATATTAAGCCAGGTCCTCTGACAATTTTCTTATACCTAATATAATAACCAAATTTAGAGAAACTAACTGGAATAAAATCCCAGATTAGATCACTATAATTTAATTACCTACCGATTTCAAATATTGCGTACCTTCTGAATAAAACATATAAATTGCATTTAATATAGTCAATAATAGATTATACCAAGAATATACTCAGAATTAATCTAATAATATATGTCTAGACAGTATACCAAACTTCATGCAACATTTATCATAAACATGACCATAGCAATCCTATGTAAAACCTATAGAATACTCCAAGGGTTAATCCACTTATTAAGATAGGATGCCACACCCAAGATGGTGTCTAGCGAGAGGTTTAAATAAATTTCCCTCTGTACAAAAGTTTAAACCCAACCACATTTGGATGTGGTAACTCCATCAGTTCATTCCCCATAAACTACAAGCTCATCCCCTTCCACCCTAACTGCTGCAGGACAGTAGCTATCCTTCTTGACCCAACATCCCTCTCCTCCTCACCTGTCTCATTCACCACTACCTCACCCCCAAGCCAAGGGACCCTAGCTTTTCAGAAGGATAAATTCAAATTTTCTCCATACTGCCAGTTCTGTAGATACAGAAGAGTGTGATTTTCACAGGAATGGCCTGAGGGTTGAAGGCTCCCTCTATACTCCTTTGAAAAATCTCTGCGAGGAGTTAGCCCACCCTCAAATTCAATCTGAACAGAAAAAAAACATGCCCGACGCATACCTGAATACACATACATACAAACACAAACATATACACAGTCACATGTTTAACCGTTTCACTGCCAGAATGGAATGCAATGCATTGCGTACCCCTCTGCTACTCAACGGGTTAATTATTCCCCTCTCCCCTCATATGCTGCTTAATCAGTTGTTCATATGTGGAACTGTCACCTCCCATGATTGTGTGTTTTTTTATCTTTTTATAATGTGCATGGTAACGGATATATTACAATCCGATGTGAGTGAGGGGATCGCCATGGTATAGCTCAGTACAGCCCAGTACCAAAAGTCTGTGAATGACCTCCCCTCCTCTTTCCTTGTTGTGCCTGTTCCCTACTCCTTCAGACACTCACAAATATTCATGCTACCTTCCACACATTGATTTGTGAGTATCTGAAGGAAGAGGAAATGGACACAACAAGGGAGGAGAAGGAGAGGTCATTCACACACTTTCAGTACTGAGCTGGCGGATTTTACAGCACAGTTTGATATTCTATTAACTACTCTGTCAAAAACCACAGCAGTGTAAACATTTCCAACAGGTGCAAAATTTGCTCCCATTAGACATCATGTAAAATTAGTTGAATTTGGTATTCTATTATATTCGGTGGCCTCAGCTCAAATTAAGTAATGCAAGTTTTATCGCTAAAAAACTTTGCCATGAGTCCCTAACGTGAGGCATCTCCATCATCAAATGACATTAATAATAAAGCAGTCTTACTTACTTCATATGTTGGCTGGTCTGTGTGCATCACTAAGAATGTGTTTTATAAATCTCCCCCTATGTGCCTTGTCTCTGAGAACTGTTTGGGGTGGATGTGAGATTGAGGATTGAATTAGTCTGTGAAGGTTCCTGTTTACTGGATGTCATAGCGAGGCGCGGTATATAACATGCTTTTCTTCTAATGTATTATTTAGGTGGCTTGGTGGATAATGTGAGCAAGGGACCAATTATATTATATGCGAATGAGGAAGTTTGCAAGTTCAAAAACTGAGACCGGCAAGCGTTAGTGGTTTTCATTTGTTGACCAATGTTTCACTGATCAAAGAGTGAGTGTGCTCTGAAATGCGTCAGCTGGGAATTTTTTTTCTATTGAGATCTTTAAGTTTTTAATAATTTACTTTTGCTAGTTTATTTTATAAAAAAAAATCCTTTTGTTTGTCAGAAGCTGTCATGTGCAGTACAGACGGCTGCACGCGCTACAGTCATGCGCAGTATAGGCTGCCCGTGCCACTGTTGATAACGGAGTGGGGCGCTCCAAATCCAGACCATAGTCCTCTCTGTGCACCTTGCAGTCTCGACTGTGCATGACTGCACTGCGGCCGTTGCTGCCTGGCACTGTGGCCCACGTACACTGACTGTTCAACTAGTATGTAAATAAATGTTTACAGTTACTTATATTTACACCTCCTGTTGGAGTAGGGTGACCACGTGTCCCGGAACGTCCGGGACTGTCCCTGAATTATGTTTGATGTCCCGTGTCCCAATTGATACCCCTCCGGGACAATGTACAGTTCCGAATTCCGGTCCGGTAGAGTGAGTCACTCACCATCCAGTCACCTCTGAACACATGCACGCTGCACGCACCACGCTCCCAGCCAATGAAGAGAGGATTTGCACAATGTTCCTCTCCTCATTGGCTCTGGCTGGCTCTGTGTGAGTGTGAAGTGATACGCTGAGACGGCGACGCAGACGCAGACCCTGACCAACTCAGCAGCGTACAATTATGAAGTGACTGATGTCGGATTCTGTGAGTGAGCAGTGCGCGCAGTAGGGTGACCACATGTCCCGGAATGGCAGAATGGAAATGTGGTCACCCTATGTTGGAGAGATATATTCTTGTCTTTTTTCTCACCAGTGCCTACAGAGGTGGCTGAACAGAGGCAGGAAATGAAGTTTCTCAGCCTTGTTCCAATGGTAATAAGTAATTCTTATGACTGCCTTCCAGCCTTGTTCCACTGTCCAGCAATAGTCACAGACACATATGCACTGACACCCCAGCCTTGTTCCATTTTCCACTGGTAATCACAGAATTCCACATACACTGAAATCACAGCTTTGTTCTACTGTGCATTAGTAGTCACAGTATCACACATACACTGCCTGACATCCCAGCCTTGTTCCACTGGTAATCACAGAAGTAATTATTCTGTCTGCCCCCGGCCTTGTTCAGCTGTCCAACAATAGTCACCACATATATACTGACACCACAGTCTTGTAAATGGAGTAAACAGAGTTTGCAGAGCTACACTAGTACTGTAGTTGCATTTAAATTGTAAGCTCTGTGGTATTACTAGTATAGCTCCATTTCAGTTGTAAGCTCTGTGGTATCACTAACATGGCTCATTTTCAGTTGCACAAAGCTCAGGTGTCCGACAGTGAATGTGCTGTTCTGTGCCTACCAGTGGACAGTGGAACAAGGCTCTGGTGTCAGACAGTATGTGTGGTTGGGTAACTACCAGTGCCAGACAGTGCCAGACAGTATATGTGTGATAATGTTCCAACAAATAAGACAGTTAAAGGGATAATAATACTTAATAATTACTAATCCCTATATTAAAGTCATATTAAAAAGAAATGTATTGCCCCCAGTGTCATCTCTCAAACCTTTATGGTTTGAGAGATAATCACTCCTAAAGTTCCCCCCCTCCCTCCCCTTTCCCCAAAGTCAGTGTTCTAGCTGACTGCAGGGAAGCCTGTCGTACGACTTTCAGGCGGCTCTGCAGCAGAGCCGCGATCGCATGAATAAAAAAAAAATCTTTCACTGAAATGGTCTTCTACGTGTGCTTGGTTTGTGCTTGGTTTGCAAGCACACGTAGACCATTTTAGTGAAATATTTCTTTTTTATTAACGCGATCGCGGCTCTGCTGCAGAGCCGCCTGATGATCGTAACACTGGATTTCCCTTCAGTCATCTACAATGCTGACTTCGGGGAAGGTGTAGGGAGAGGGCAACTTTAGGAGCGATTATCTCTCAAACCATAAAGGTTTGAGAGATGACACTAGGGGCAACACATTTCTTTTTAATATGGCTTTAATATAGAGATTAGTAATTATTAAGTATTACTATCCCTTTAAACAAGACTGGGGTGTCAAACAGCATATGTGTGATTCTTTGGCTACCAGTGGGGCATTGTGGGACAGTGGAACTGGGCTGGGGTGTCAGACAATGTATGTGTGGTTATATGGCTAAAGGTGGGATTGTGGAGCAAGGCTGGCATGTCAAACAGTGTATGTGTGGTTATGTGACTACCAGTGTACAGTAGAACGTGGCTGGGGTGTAAAAAAAGTGTATGTTTGGGTCTCCACTACCAGAGGAGAGTGGAATTTCTGTCTCTTGTCCTGCTTCTTCTCTCATGGGCATTATATTCCCTTCAAGAACTTTCTTCAAATCAAGTCCTAGTTTACATTGCACTTGATAATCTTTATTATGCATCTTTTCTAAGAAACTGAAGACTATGGAGAAACTTGTAGATAAAATCAATGGCAATAACATCCTAGCCTTAATCATATGCAAGAACAGTTTGTTTTACATACTAATTGCAGTTTGTTTTTTTCTCCATACTGCTCATTATCATCATATCGACATACTGCAAGCCCTTTAGGACAGTATTCACAGTCCAGGTTTAGCAAACATAAGGCTATGCTCATTAAAACCATGCATTAAAGCACCAGACAGCCAGAGATAGTCAGTATCTTGAGGCACAGTGTAGGTGCTCATTTATAATGCGTTAATAAGGTTGATTTTATTATTTAATTTTCATAGCAGTCCATGGGGCCACTATGGAGATCAATTATACAAATAACACTGGAGGTTTCTCTTTGCAACCTGTAATAACTGGCCAGCCCACTAGGGTGTCAAGTCCATTCTGCGCAGTTAACTCTGCTGTAGGTCACTTCCTGTAACTCCGCACCCCAACAAAAGGATTGTCATGGGAATGCAGGTGATTGATGTGAAATAAATGGCAGGGTTAAAGAGCATTTATTATGTTTTACTCAGTCTACTCCTTTACTACAAATGCAAGGGGTTGCACTGTGCAGCCCCATAATGGCTCCTATCAGCTATATGGAGGGGGTGTAGAAAACTGATCTCCTTAGCAGGAATCAGGCTGGACAGTAATCCAGAATCATGTGACTCACAGCCACAAGCTTCACAGGCTGTACACACTGTGGCTCTAGAGTGTTCGTCTTGGAAGCCCTTCTCTAGTGATTATGGAGGCTGCTTGCTTGGATCAACAAAACTGGACTACAGGGGCTGATTGCTTAGCTTAATGACACTGAACTATGAAAGCTGCATGTTTAGCTTAACGAAACTGAACTATGAAGGCTGTTTCACTTAGCTCGACGAAACTGAACTATAGGGAATGCTCACTTAGCTCAAGGAGACTGACCTATGGGAGCTGCTCACTTAGCTCAATGAAACTGACCTATGGGGGATGCTCAATTAGCTCAACGAAACTGACCTATAGGGGATGCTCACTTAGCTCAACGAAACTGACCTAAAGGGGATGCTCACTTAGCTCAATGAAACTGACCTATAGAGGATGCTCACTTAGCTCAATGAAACTGACCTATGGGGGATGCTCACTTAGCTCAAAGAGACTGACCTACGGGGGATGCTCACTTAGCTCAATGAAACTGACCTATGGGGGATGCTCACTTAGCTCAACAAGACTGAAATATGGGGGCTGCTCACTAAGCTCAAAGAGACTGACCTATGGGGGCTGCTCACTAATCTCAAAGAGACTGACCTATGGGGGCTGCTCACTAAGCTCAGCGGGACTGACCTATGGGGGCTGCTCACTAAGCTTAACAAAACCGAACTATGGTAGTTGCTCTCTAAACGCAATGAAACTGAACTAGTGGGGATGCTTGCTTAACTCAATGAAACTAAACTGTGAGACGTCTGTCATTTAGTTCAATTTCTTCTCACAGGACAAGAGAGGGAGCTCATTTCTTAGACCACTCTTCTCTGTGGCATGTTAATGCACAGGTGTACCTGGGGGCCTCCTATTTCATGGGGCGTCACCTTGTGTTCCAAAAGGTCCCAGCTTTATAGAATGGAACCAGTTTAATTCTGCTGCCAGGTGCTGAGGAAGGAGTGAGGCAGTTTTATGTACAAAATTCATACGTGTGTGGCGTCTTTTCCCACATATAGGAAGGAGAGTAAAGGAAAGATACAATAAAATCTAAAAGCATTGTAAATGTTCAAATATTTGGATCTTTAAGTATCAAAGTGAAAGTCAAAAAACAAACAACAAACCTGCACTCATCCAGTCTAACCGTGAATAGCGTGCCATGTGATAGGCATGTATAATAACACTGTTGATAAATATTTATGAGCAGTGTTATTATACATGCTAACACAGGGCACGCTATTCACAGTTAGACTGGATGTGCGCAGGTTTGTTGTTTGTTTTGTGTTTGCACTTTGGGCTTCTGCCTGATGTTTGGCGGACTGGAGAACCCTCTCATTCCTCGTTCTACACTTCAGTAACACCATTTTTTTCAATATTCACTTGATATACATTTTATTATATATACATATATTACTATACAGTTAGGTGAGTTAGCTCTGTGAGCTTTTTTCTTTATTCCTGTTATCATAGTGATAGTTGCCTTTTAATCAGAGTATCACAGTGACAGCTGGCTTTGAAGCAGTGCTGTATCACAGTGATTGTTGCCTGTAAAACAGAACTGTATCGCAATTACAGTTGCCTTTAAAACAGAAATTTATCACAGTGATAGTTGCCTTTGAAGCAGCACTGTATCACATTGATCATTGCCTTTGAAGCAGCGCTAAATCACAGTGATAGCTGCCTTTGAAACATTTCTGTATCACAGTGATAGCTGCCATTGAAGCAGTGATGTATCATAGTGACAGTTGCCTTTGAAGCAGAGCTGTATCACAGTGACCGTTGCCTTTGAAGCAGTGCTGTATCACAGTGACCGTTGCCTTTGAAGCAGAGATGTATCACAGTGATAGCTGCCATTGAAGCAGTGCTGTATCACAGTGATAGCTGCCATTGAAGCAGTGATGTATCACAGTGACCTTTGCCTTTGAAGTAGTGCTGTATCACAGTGATTGTTGCCTGTAAAACAGAACTGTATCACAATGATAGCTGCCTTTAAAGCAGACATGTATCACAGCGATAGATGCCTTTAAAGCAGAAGTGTATCACAGTGATAGCTGCCTTTGAAGCAGTGCTAAATCACAGTGATAGCTGCCTTTGAAGCAATTCTGTATCACAGTGATAGCTGCCTTTGAAGCAGAGCTGTATCACAGTGATAGCTGCCTTTGAAGCAGTGCTGTATCACAGTGATAGCTGCCTTTCAAGCAGAGCTGTATCACAGTGATAGATGCCTTTGAAGCAGTGCTGTATCACAGTGATAGCTGCCTTTGAAGCAGTGCTGTATCACAGTGATACTTGCCTATGAAGCAGAGATGTATCACAGTGATAGCTGCCTATGAAGCAGAGACGTATCACAGTGATACTTGCCTTTGAAGCAATGCTCTATCACAGTGATACTTGCCTATGAAGCAGAGACGTATCACAGTGATAGATGCCTTTGAAGCAGCACTGTAACAAAGTGTTAGTTGCCTTTGAAGAAGTGCTGTATCACAGCGACAGTTGCATTTGAAGCAGCACTAAATCAAGTGATAGTTACCTTTTAAGCATTTCTGTGTAACAGTGATAGTTGCCACTGAAGCAGTGCTTTATCACAGTGACAGCTGCATTTGAAGCAGCACTATATCACAGTGATAATTGCTTTTGAAGAAGAGCTGAATTACAGTGATAGCTGTGTTTGAAGTAGAACTGTGTCACAGTGATACTTACCTTTGAAGCAGTGCTGTATGATAGTGATAGTTGCCTGGAAGCAGCGCTGTATCACAATGACAGTTGCCTTTGATGCAGTGCTGTATCACAGTGATACTTGCCTTTGAAGTAGTGCTGTATCACAGTGATACTTGCCTTTGAAGTATTGCTGTATCACAGTGATACTTGCCTTTGAAGTAGTGCTGTATCACAGTGATATTTGCCTTTGAGGCAGTGCTCTATAACAGCGATACTTGCGTTTGAAGCAGTGCTGTATCACTGTGCATGACAGTGATAGTTACCTTTGACAGATTTGTATCACTGTGTTAGTATCCTTTGAAGTAGCTCAGTATCACAGTGATAGTTACCTTTGATGCAGTGTTGTGTCACAGTGCTAGTTACTTTTGAGGCAGTGCTGTATCACAATGTTACTTGCCTTTGAAGCAGCAATGTACTGCAGTGACACGACTTTGAAGCAGCGTTATATTATGGTGACAGTTGCCCTTGAAGCAGTACTGTATCACAGTAATAGTTGCCTTTGAAGCAGCGATGTGTTGCAGTGAAATGTGCCTTCGAAGCAGCGCTATATCATGGTGACAGTTGCCTTTGAAGCAGCGCTATATCATAGAGATAGTTGCCTTTGAAGCAGCACTGTATCACAATGATAATTGCCTTTGAAGCAGCACTGTATCACAATGCTGTACATCACCCTTGTGAACATTTAATTATATATCATCTTGTCTATCAACAAAGAATAAATATATTGTAAAAACTATATTATAAAATATGTTTAGGCACAACAAGACTGATCTGTGTAACAAAACTGATTCTGTTGGAAGGAGGCAACATGTGCTTCTGGTCTTATTAGCATGCATTCCCACAAAACAGAGCCATAAGGAATGTGTATCTAGCAGCACAGACTGCTGGCCAAAACATCAGTCACTGCCTGGTGCTTTCAGCTCTAGCGTTCTTTCTGATAGGACCCAATGGATCTGTCAAATAATTCGTACAAAGACAAAATAAAATCAAAGATGTTAAAAGTCTTTAATTCCCTGCAAAGGCTCACTCATGTAGAATATTTAATTCGGATGAGATCATGGCACGCAGAACAGATGAAGGACAGCTTGAGATGGGCCTGTCTTTCATGTGGCTTCAATGCCAGTCAGCAGTGTCCATGATGGACAATACAGAGGGAAGCATCTGGTGCAGACTATGAAATGTTCTTTCCCTGTTCCAAGAACTCACAAACCTTCAATCAATAAACACTGGGGGGGTAGATTTAAAGGCAGGCGTTAAAGGGATAGTAATACTTTGTTTTATCTTTATTTTATTTTGTAGGCATTAAAAAAACATGAAGAACAATATAAATCTTATCTCTCAAACCTTTATGGTTTGAGAGATATTCACAAGCAAAGTTTCCCCTCCCGCCCCTTTTACCTAGTGTAAGCCATCTCTTCTCAGATGTGGAATCCAGTCCAAAGACCAGACAGGTAACAGCAGGGGACAATCTTCTTCCTATGAGAACAATGAAAGCCCTGCCCCCCTTCACAAGTTTTTCAGGTTTTTCATTTATCTTAATTGAAGATTGTCCCTCTCTGCAGTCTACCTGGGCACCTCTCTTCTGCTCTGGTTGAGCAGTGTTACATCAGTAAAAGGGGTGGGAGGGGGATAATTTGTCATTGAATTACTCTTGTACTACAACTCGGACACTCTCCAAAGTCCAAATACTATGATGATTAATTAGAGCTGCTTTTATTATGAAATATTACTATCTCTTTAACATAGCTGGTAGGGCCAAAGTGAATGCCGGCTGTTAAACTAACATGTTTAACGCGGTATTTAAAGGCCCTACCAGCTAAAACCCCAAAGGTGTTAAGCCACAAAAACAGGCTTGTGGCTGAACGTCCATTTTGTGCGTTTAGTTCCCAAAATGCCGCTAAAAGCAGTGATATTGGGAACTGAACAGTAAAAAACAATTAACTATCTGTGCTTGAAATACTGCCAAGCACCAATCGTTAACTGATCCCTGTTACATTTACCTGTCATCCACTGTCCTTCTGTCTTCTCTTCCATCTTACTTCTGTCTTCTCTTCCATCTTACACCTTCAATTCAGTCTTCAGTCTTCTCTCTGTAAAATAAAAGAAAATAATTAATACCAAGCATGAAAGAAGACATTACTGAACCCTTTGAGTGGCAGAGGGGTACACAACACATTGCAAAGCAATGCATTGCGTACCTCGCTTGCACTTAAATGGTTCAATAGTATTGCGCCATAAATATACCCATATTATAGGCCTCCATGTAATGCCCCAAAGTATAAACATGCCAATAAATAACATGATCCACATAGACATAAATAAATGCCATCCATTAATGCCCAGTATGACAACTTAGCTTAATATTTAGTGTCCCCGCCACTTGGAGCGGGCGCAAGGGCGGCGGCAGTGGAGACACAAATGTCCCACGTTGCTCCCCTTCAGCTGTGTACTATCATTTTAATCCAGAATTGCTCATGTTATAGAGTGCCCAGAACTGGGTGGGAAGTGGGCGGAACTGTGAGGAATGTTTGGGAATAGCAGGTGGTTCTACTCAGACAAAGATTCTCACAGGATGATGTCTTACGTAGATCTGTAATCAGCTGTCCCTTTATTTTTAGGGACAGTCCCTGGTTCTGCCTCCCTGTCTCCGGAACCTGTCATCCCATATTTTGTCACTGGCTGGCTTTAAATTTGAGTCTCACCCCCTTTATTGAATGTGGTTATTAGGGTTGCACCGATACCGATACTGGTATCGATATCGGTGCCGATACCGGCATTTGCGCGAGTACTTGTACTCGCGCAAATGCGCCCGATACCAGCACCGATACCCTGTGTCAGGATCGGTGCTGCAGAGAGGGAGCCCGGGGAGCTGCTCACAATGCTCCCTGGTCGCCTATCTTCCTCCTGTAGCGTCAGAGCGTTGCCGCAGGTTACCATGGAAACGCTCAAACGCTGACTTCTGCCGGGGCTCGCGAGAGAACAGCGAGCACCCGGCAGAGGAGGGTAAGGTAGGCAAGATGGGGCATCAAGAGCGGGTGGTGAAAGAGGCAGAGAGGGGGGTCAAGAGGGAGAAAAAGAGGCAAAAGGGACTAAGAAAAAAAAAAAAGAGGAAAGATCAGGAGACAAAAGGAGGGGGACCAAGAAGAGGCAAAAAGGAGGGGGGATCAGGAGAGAGAGAGAGAGGCAAAAGGGTGGGATCAAGAGTCAAGGAGGGGGAGAAAGGGGGATCAAAAGGGAGAGAAAAAGCCAAGGCAAAAGGAGGGAGCTCAAGAGGGGGAGAATGAAGTAAAAGGTGGGAATCAAGAGGGGGAGAAAGAGGCAAAAGGGAACAGTCAAGAGGTGGTGTGTGTGTGTGTATATATTTCAAGTACTCATCGATACTTTTTTTTGCGGTCATTTGCCAGTTTTCCAAGTACTTAAAGCATATATATATATATATATATATATATATATATATATATATATATATGCACTTTAGGACCTTGGAAAACTGGCAAATGACAGCAAAAAAAAAGTATCGGTAATTGGTATCGGTGAGTACTTGAAAAAAGTATCGGTACTCGTACTCGGTCTTAAAAAAAATTAGTATCGGTGCATCTCTAGTGGTTATCATTAAAAGTTTAATAGATTATAAGCTTCTCCATATGTTAATATTGCTTATTTACATAATCGGAACCTCTCCGATTCTGCCCCAGAGACTCCAGGTTTTTAAGAGTTAATAATCGGGTCTTCCGGGACAGAGACTGATTTCTATGGTGGTGGGGAGTGTCCTCTGAAACTTGGCCCACTTCTCCTCCCTCCCACCCAGTTCCTTCTACTTCCTAGATAGTGTTCCATCTGCCTCCATGGACAAGTCACAAGGGCCAAATTCAAAGGGTTCATTAGGATTTCCTGGGAATAGTATGGGGTTTATTATTAGGAGAAATCAACTTTTCAAACCAGTGTTTGGGTCAGATCTAGAGTTTTCATACACACCAATCAGTCAAGCTGGGGGTTAGAAAAATGACCCCCATAACTGGCAAGGGACCCAGGTAGCTTAACCCTTTGAGAGCCAGAGGGGTATCCAACGCATTGCATTGCTGGACTTTAAAAGGTTAAACCACAGGTCAACGTCGCTTTGACAATTTCAGTGCATGTTGCAAAGTAACACATTTTGCTGCAACTTTTGGTTCAACACTAATTTATCACCAGTAGATTTATTTCCACGGCATTGCTCCAAATATCATGTTACTGTAATTACCGCGAGATGTTGAAGGTGAAGAAAACAATTATGGGTGAAAAAGTAGAAAATAATGAGACTCAGAATGCAATGCAAAACGCGTGAGAATTACATGCAAATCACCATAATCTGGGAACTCTCAAGGTTTTGACCAAAATCTTTGGATCTCAGGCTGAAGGGTCAAGTTCTCAAGGTGAGAGAGTCTAGTGCTTCCTATGATATATTCTAGTCCAGTTAATTGCATCTTTAATCTTTAACCCCTTAAAGGGACAGTAATACTTCGTTTTATCTTTATTTTATTTTGTAGGCATTAAAAAAACATGAAGAATGATATAAGTCTTATCTCTCAAACCTTTATAGTTTGAGAGATATTCACAAGCAAAGTTCCCCTCCCTCCCCTTTTACCTAGTGTAAGCCATGTCTTCTCAGATGTGGAATGCAGTCCATAGACCAGACAGATAACAGCAGGGGACAATCTTCTTCCTATGAGAACAATGAAGGCCTTGTCCCCCTTGACAAGTTTTTCAGGTTTTTCCCTTATCTTAATTGAAGATTGTCCCTCTCTGCAATCTACCTGGGCACCTCCCTTCTGATCTGGCTGAGCAGTGTTACATCAGTAAAAGGGGCGGGAGGGGGATACTTTGTCATTGAATTACTCTTGAACTATAACTCTGACAGAACTGAAATAACACTCTGCAAAGTCCAAATACTATGATGATTAATTAGAGCTGCTTTTATTATGAATCATTACTATCCCCTTAAGAAGCAGCCTCGCACGCAGCCGGAACTTAAGGCCCACGGACGGAGTGCAATCAGGCAGGGAGCCCTGAAATCCATGACATGCAGTGCAATGCGTTGAATACCTCTCTGCAACTCAAAGGGTTAATGGCTCCTTGAAAACTGACTGGAGCACCTCTCGATTCCAGCGATCAGGGACATGTCGCAGAGGATCTACATTGTAGGAACTATAAGGGTTAATATTTACAAGATCTCAACGTCAACTCATTATGAAAGATCTCAGGTATGCAAATCTCATGTAAAGAGCAGATCTATTTTTAAGCAATTATGTGCAATTTTAGCACATCAAGAAAACTGCCAGTAGAACTAAGCCTTAAAGTGAACCTGTCACCCAAAGAGGAGTTTTCCTTGTTTAACAGAGAATTACATATAAAAAGAACATATCCAAGGTTGCTCTAAGTTATCAGGTATACATTAGTAGGAAAAAGGTCGCTCTTCGGGCACTTAGGGCCTTGCAGATCCGGGGCAGCCCCTAACAGCCTCAGCATGGATTTCAACTGACTTAGAGACAACATGCGGGTGATGTGTATAGATTGACTCTTACACCAACTCCTTAGTTATCTTGTATGGAGTATTTTTTATTTTTATAAGAATAAAATATTTATGTTTTTACAGAACCTTTGGTGACTGGTTATTTTTTGTTTGGCGGATACGTTGAGCACTCCCTTACAGAGAACTACAGTCTGTCTATATGTTGGACTTGCATTTTCTCTATAAAAGAAATCATTTTTAGAAATGAACAGTGGTTTTGTGACACAATGCTAATTTATGCACTTTATGCATGTTAATTAGCTCTGATTCAGGCCAAACTTATCTCCCGCTGCAGTGTTTGGGCTCTGCTTGGATTTATTCATAGCACAAGGAGGTAATATTAGTCCAGCACATAAACTAATTAACATAAAATGCCACACTGTGCCACCAGCTAAAGTTTTATTTCTCAGAAACGATTTATATCACAAACAAATGGCTAGTACAAAATATACAAAAAAACAAAATCCGTAGCGATCCTGCCCCTTAAAGTGTTAGTAATGTCCATAAAAATTGTTTTCGCATTTAGAAGAGCTTAAAAAGCTGAGCTAAATGCAAAAAAACTGCATCTCTCAAACCGCTATGGTTTAAGAGATACAGGTGTTTAAAGTTTGATCTCTCCTACTGACAGCTGTAAAGCTGTCAGCAGGAGATCCGTGTTGGCTAACATGGAGGCGCTTGAGAAGTGCCGCGATCTCGTTATTTACCACAAATCCCTTCATTGGAATGGTCTAAAATGTGTCATCTCCCAGCGCTCTGCATTACTAGATCACCGGAGGGAGATTGTGGTGCCAGGAGGAGGGGGTCACAGGGGGCAGCCGGGCCCCTGGAGTGACGGGCCCGGCGGTTGCGACCCCTGCAACCCCTATAGTTACGCCACTGGCGGCTCTGCTCATGTGCCTCCATGTTGGCCATCACGGATCTCCTGCTGACAGCTTTACAGTTGTCAGTAGTAGAGATCAAACTTTAAATGCCTGTATCTCTTAAACCATAGCGGTTTGAGAGATATGGTTTTTTGAATTTAGCTCAGCTTTTTAAGCTCTTCTAAATGCAAAAAACTTTTTTGTGGACATTACTAACACTTTAAACCAATATATTATAGTCCCAATATACGGAAACAAATATATGTGTAAATATATGTGTAAACAGAAATTAATATACAGTCCTCAGGGAAAACTAATTGTTAGACTTGTGCACGGGCAAAATTTTCAGTAAAATTCGAATTCGGACAATTTTTTTTTATTAAATCGGATGATCCAAATTTCGGACCGGGCCTATTCGATTCGAACGAAATTCTGATCCATTCCGAATTATTTGGCCGAATTTAACATGGGTTAAATCATAGCAGTGCGCCTCCGTGCACGCTGCTATCATTCTTTGCAGACAGGGTGTGCATTTAGAAAAAGATCCATCCCAAAAACGGACATTGTCGTACATTGCCAGTCTGTGCATGTCACCTCTACTCTAGCATGGGATGCCAGTCACAATGCAAACGTCGAACATCGAGAACCCATGCCTGTCATTCAATTTAGCATATGTTCGAACATCGAAACCCCATGCCTGTCCTTCAATATAGCATAAGCTCGAACATTGAAAACCCATGCCTGTCATTCAATTTAGCATATGCTCGACATCGAAAACCCATGCCTGTCACATCCTACTCAACATAAGTGGTCGACTCGAACATGGACAAACTACATGTCACATTCTATGTTAGTACATGGGTAAAGATTAAGGTTTCATTTTCTGGTACCAGCCTCCTACCCTACTGTCCCTCTTTAGTACCCAAATTCCTCTCTCTCGTTTTCCTATCCTGATTTTCCCTCATATCAGATAAGTCTATGTGTATATACATTGTAGTATTTCATACTACATCAAGAATAAACATCAATGATTGTAATGTGATAGATGTAATGTGTTAAAAAGAAAAATTGAGACATTCTGTTTTCCGTGAGTGTGCAATACAGAGCTCTACGGTAATTGCTGTGCATTTCCCAACGTCATAATCAGGGGATGATGGGAGTTGTATTCTAACTACTGTTAGGAAACACATAAGTGATGCACATTCATCTCCCACCTAGAAATTATTTACACACGAGGCAACTCCCCCAAGTAATACCTAGCCCCTTTCCAAGTGAAAGGACTTCCAGAAAGGCTTCAGATCTCTTAGTGACTCACCTGTTATTGCCAGGCAGCGGGACCCGGAGAGTAGGAGGGGGTGATGCTATGGCTGCAGATTAAGTCTGGCACGGTGCTCTTAGTTGGTCACTCGTCACAATGTTGAAGCTCAGCCCGGCCAGCACCTTCCGGGTGGAGACACCTCACAGCAATCCTGTTCAGGACACATCATGCACTGTCGTGCACTCATACTAGGGATCCCAAATGTTTAGACTCATTTCGTACAGGGGGCACCCTCCTGTATTTGTAAAACCTCTCTAGCAAATCTGGGACGGTAGACCTATTTACTCAAGTCTTGACTTTAGTTGGGCGATAAACAATACAAAATAGGCATAATGTTTCACTATCACATAATTCATGTCACTGAAGCAGCCAGCAGGCATCGCCACTGAGTGAGCATAGGGCTTCCCGGCTGCTGACAGTCACACTGATGGGACACCCTGCAACACAGAAATGGCGGAAGCGCACAAAATAAACATGCTATGGGACGGAAAATTGCCGCCCCTGTCAAAGTGCCGCCTGGGTCCATGGACCCACTGGGACCCATGTAAGGGCCGGCCCTGTATTCGAACAAATACCTAATATTTTTTTATATTTTGCACAGGAACAAATATTACTTGCTCTTGCAGTGGTAATAACTGGAACTAATGCTGGCTGCCTACCTATGCCTAGCCTAATGCTACCTGCCTGCCTATACAACAACTGGACACTCTCTAATCTCTTCTCCTCTCTCTGAGCTCCAACAACGCAATGAGGAAATGCAGGCTGTCTGTCTGTGTGACTGTGTCATTAGTCCAACCCCCATCATGAAACGAAGAAGGCTATTGGAATACAGACAAAAGAGGGAAGTAGTGCATGAAACGGAAAATGGAATTGGACTAGAGACATGGAGGGAAAATTATGGAGGGAAAGTAATTGAGCGCGTACAGGAAGTACAAAAAAGTCCTGGTAAAAAGTAGTCAAAACTTTTGGATATTTGTCGATTGCCGAAACTTCCGAAGGTTTTGACGAATTTCGGTCCTGGGCTGTTCGGAGTCGGATCATTTTTTCCGAATGACCCTTGAGTTTCGGATTGGCCGAATGTCTCTGAATGACCCCATTTTCGACGAAATCCAAATGTCTCCGAATGAATTCGCACAAGTCTACTAATTGTATCCCTTGAAGAAGTGGGCTAGGTACCCACGAAAATCTCTTTGGAATAAAACATATTATTTATACAAATATTTGCTTGTTTCTACATTTATGTTTGGTGAGCGTCTCTTTGTAAGGGGTATTTTATTCATTGAAAAACGGTGTTATTCTTAGAAAGAGTGTCTGATCTATTCCAGCTTCTGGTATAAACTGGTGATGACAGCTGAACATCCGATCATTGCTGCATGAGATTGGAATCAGCTAAGCTGCTACGGGTAGTAATTACCGAGCACAGCTGGAGAGCAGTAAACTTTTTTTATGAAAACACATATTTTATAGAGCATTTCCTGCTGAATAAAACAAGGTCACTCCCATCGCTGTCAGATGTTTTATTCAAAATTTATAGCTGTTTAAATAATCAGGAAGTAAACTTACTGTGTTTACTTCCTGGTAGTTCTAACTGATAGGAAGTGAATTTACTGTGATTACTTCCTGATAGTTCTGACAGGAAGTGACTCAGCAGTTTCTATCACATTCTGTGGGGAACTGTATGTCTCTGATTTTCCTCTCCATTAGAATCTAACAGGAAATCTAATTAGAATTTAACCACTAGATGGCACTGCTAATGTGAAAAAACATGGGTTTAAACTGTAATAACTCTGGAAATATAAATCTCTCAATAGGAAAATCCCTACAATATATATTTTTTCATAAAAAAGGTTTACTTTCCTTTAATACTGTAACGGTGATTCAAGTTATCCTTGGAAAGTTCTTGTGCTTCCTTCTATTTTTCTATAGTACAAAACTGCACGCAGTTTGGGGAGCCCCTGAATCGGATAGTGAAAAAAAAAAAGCTCCGTGGTCTTTAATTGCCAGCTGTGTGGCTGGTCCTTAAGGGGTAAAAAACTAAACTTGTCTTAAGGTGTCAGGTCCACTTTAACCCCATGGATTTTAGATACATTTCGACCACTCAATGGATTAAAGGGATAGTGACTCTTAATATGTGAAAATATATATATTGTAGCGTTTATCCTCCTGAGTAAAACAAGGGTACCCCCACTGCTGAGAGGTGTTTTATTCAAAACTTATGGCAACTCAAACTTGAATTTAAAGGTACAGTATCTCAATGGCCTGAAATGTTATAGTGGAGCTGTTGCTACACCATCCTATGGAGATTTATGACCAGAGCTGTTCATAGCAACAGCTCCACTGTACAATTTCAGGCCATGGAGGTACTGCACCTAAACATTTCAAGTTTGAGCTGCAATAACTTGTGAGTAAAACACCGCTCAGCAGTTGAAGTACCCTTGTTATACTCAGGAGGATAAACCCTACAATTATATATATATATATATATATATATATATATATATATATATATACAGTATATATATATTGAACGCATCAAGTGTTTAAACCTCATTAAAAGAGAAGAAGTCAATATTTGGACCTACAGCTCCAATTATCATCACTTGAGGTCTAACGATTTGCTATCCTTATATTAAAGGGATAGTAATGTTTCACAATAAAATCATCTCCAATTAATCTTCATTGTATTTGGGACATGGAGAGTGTTATTTCAAAACTGTCAGAGTTGTAGTACAAGAGTAATTGAATGATAAAGTTTCCCCTCCCGCCCCTTTTACTGATATAACACTGCTCACCTCAGAGCAGCAAGACTGTCCGGATGGATCACAGAGAGTGACAATCTTCAGTGATCATAAGGAAAAACCTGAAACACCTTTCAAGGGGGGAAGGGTTTTCCTTATGATCACAGTAAGAAGATTGTCCCTTGCTGTGAGCTGTACGGTCCCAGGACTAGATTCCACATCTGAGAGGAGGTGTCTTGCACTAGGTAAAAGGGGCGGGA
The DNA here is from genome assembly GCA_037306005.1 of Rhinophrynus dorsalis. Taxonomy (NCBI): domain Eukaryota; kingdom Metazoa; phylum Chordata; class Amphibia; order Anura; family Rhinophrynidae; genus Rhinophrynus; species Rhinophrynus dorsalis. Next base: position 23,749,085 of record CM074724.1, read on the forward strand.
GGGGGATACTTTATCATTCCATTACTCTTGTACTACAACTCTGACAGTGTTGAAATTACACTGTCCATGGTCCAAATAATATGAAGATTAATTGGAACTGCTGTTTTTGTGAAACATTACTATCACTTTAAAAGATAAAATTACTAGAAAGTAAAATGAAAGTAGCATAAGAGATGACAGATAATAATAGCTCAAGACAGAAAAAAACAACATCTTGCTCAGTCTCCTTGTTATATAGAGCAGTGCTCTCAGTTTGTGTTCTTGAAACACCAGCGTTACATGAAGAAGGTCCAAACCAATTGGGGATGAACAGGCCATGTTTTATTGTTCATTTAACAATTGTTAAATGAACATATAAAACATATTCAGTTATATAAATATACACATACTAGCAATATGGGACTGCGTTGCCCGTCATGTTGTGCAGGGAATGGTTTTTTTTTTGTTTTTTTTAAATAAATGTTATGATAGTGAAATATGGCATAGGGTGTACGTGTCAGAAAGGTACACACAGTGATACACAGACACATGTGAAAACACACACATAGACAGGGATACACACGGTGATAGAGAAGCATGCAACACACATACATACACACACATGCACTGACATACACAAACAGTGACACACAGATGCAGAACATACATACATACAGTGTGAGCAGTGTAAGTAACATACCTCCCAACATTTCAAATGGCCAAAGACGGACACTTGTGTTTTAGGTGGCGTGGCTGGTGGTGTATTTTAGAGAATTTTTAACCCTTTGAGTGCCAGGGGGCAATTAATGCATTGCATACCCCTCTGGCATTGAAATGGTTAAGTTACTCTTTCTGTAAGTGAATGATTTAGAAGAAGATGAAAGTATTTTTTACACAGACTAATTTAACAGATATATACAGAAGTTTATACCTACATTACTGTGGGTTTTATTGATGTGGAGCAATCTGATACACTGGTATATACACCACACAGTGTGATCTCCCAAATAGAGGAGCAGAGGGATTTGGGTGTCACACATGGACTGTCCCTCCTATACTGTATAGTGCCAGACCTTATACACAGACTGTATACTATACAATGCCAGGCCATATATAGTTTGTCATACATGCTATACAGCAATCTATGTACAGCATGGAGATGATTGCAGGAACTGGAACCTCTACTTGCAAACAGACTGACAAACAATCTGCTCTCTTTCTCTCTCTTTGTGCAATATATAAATACAGTCACACCCATGTCTCTGCCACTTACCAGCTCAACTGAAGCCCTGCTTTGCACTGCCTGATCATGTCTCTGCCATTGTTCCACTTTCCCAGCTTCTCTTTGCTAGCAAGTCATCCCCCCAGCATCCTGCCTGATAATTGGTTAGAAACCGGCTCACTTGTAGTAATTGGAAGGGCTGTGCATGGTCACAGACAGGGAATGAAGAAGCTGCATATGAGTGGTTTATTGTAGCAAACCCATAACCTTGTATTTATGTGCTGGGAACCCTGATGCATAATACAGATTTGGACCATGGCCTTCCACCTGTAGCTTGAACATAGTTCCCATCATCCTCAGCTGCTCAGCATGCGGTGTCTCTGTATGAGTGTGTGTGTATGTGTGTATGTGTCTGCCAGTGTGTGGGGGGCATGTGTATGTGTGTCTGTGGTGTAGGAGTGAGTGGCAGCCATTTTTTTTTCAGCCTTAGATAGTGGTGGGCGGGTTGGATAGTGGGGGCGGGTTAAAAATCACACCCCCATTGAATCACCCAATGGGAACAGTAACTCCTCCTTACTGCCGCCCAGGGTGTGTTTTGCCAGGCTTGAAGTCGTCTTTTATATATATATATATATATATATATATATATATATATATATTCAAAGATAAGAGACTGGCAGTGGCACTCAAATTGAGTATATAAGCAAAAATCTGGTGCACGTCCCATATAAATTCACAAATCCAATCAGCCTGGGCTTACCAAAGGGAGACAGCACACAGTTCGTACAATGTACAGAAGTTTATTTCATAGCATGCTTCACAAGGCCAAACGTTTTCGGTCCCTCAACGTTTGCCCTGATGAAGGTCCGTTGAGGGACCGAAAACGTTTGGCCTTGTGAAGCATGCTATGAAATAAACTTCTGTACATCGTACGAACTGTGTGCTGTCTCCCTTTGGTAAGCCCAGGCTGATTGGATATATATATTATATATATATATATATATATATATATATATATATATAAAGAGAGAGAGAGATAGATAATATATAACATATAAATATGTATACATCCCAGCACATAGATCCTTGCTGAGCCATCCCACTTACTCCCCAATCAGTTATCTCCCCACACATGGCCAAACAGACCATGCTAATGCTTAGAACTTTTCCAGTTACCAAGCTTTTTTTTCAACAGATTAACCAATTACCCCAAATGGGCCAGCCCAAATCATCACCAACAGGTAACATCACCACCCACAACCTATGAGGTTAGAGAGTCATGTTTGCTCATCCCTTGCTTAGTCCAAGGGTTCATAATCTTCTTATCCGAAATATATATATAGAAAGGGATGCTCAAACCAGACTTAAAGTTGGGAATCTAAGTTTATTCAAGGGGGTGCAAGAGTGGACCATTCTGAAGGGATAGTGATCTCCTCAACTGAAACAGAATGTATTCCTTGCACCTCCTTGAAAAATGGGCGCATACCTATCTTTAAGGCTGGTCCTTTGCGCACACACACACACTCACGCATACACAACACACACACACATACATACATACACACACACACACACACACACACATACACAAACATACACACACACACACACACACTGATTTGTCAGCAAGCAAAGGTCTTTGACATCATTGAAAGAGTAAAGCACCTAACATGGAAATGCCCACGAATAAGACCAAAGACAAGATGGATAAATTAACTTTTCAAATTTGTTGGATACATTGTGGCAACAAAACGCAAAGGACCGAAGTTGTTAGAAATTTGTTGGATACATTGTGGCAACAAAACGCAAAGGACCGAAGTTGTTAGAAACTTGTTGAGGGGGCATTTATCCAGCAGTGCATCAACAATGGCTGAAGATGATGAATATATATATATATATATATATGTATTTCACTTCGTGGAGCACTTGCTAATAATGAAGAAAACTTGCCTGGGTGCCAGTCTCAGATCGACAACCGGATACAATAGAATAGGAAAAGACATGCACTCACAGGACTTCTTGAAAGTTGCAAAAAATCAGCACTTTTTTGCAACTTTGAAGAAGTCCTGCGAGTGCATGTCTTTTCCTATTATATATATATATATATATATATATATATATATATATATATATATATATATATAGACACCAAATATCCACTAATATCGGACCCACAAGGGTTGGCGCCCTATATAGCCCCCACTGTTCACCACCATACAAAACCAATAACTAAGGCAAACCAAGGTATATCGCTATATCCTAATACCCCCTAGTGCATGGGGTTAACAATAGATAACTGCCACAAACAACAAAAGAAAGCGCTACACCTTCTTTACCAAAGTATTCTCTAGTTTATTATAGTTATATAAACCACTCTTCAAATATGATATATCCTCCACATACAATAATAAAATATCTAAAAACAAAATAGGTATACAAGAGGTTAATAAGTTTCAATATCGACAATAGAAACTAAACCTATAATGTAAAAGATAAACTAAACTAAAATGACACCTATATAAAAGCACAATACTTAGTGTGGAAAAAGATATATGTAGTAGTCCAACTCTTATAGTCCAACTCTTGAAAATTAATTGAAACACCAATATTGTTTGAGGACTACACTTCCGCTGTAGCGGGCGGGTACCTTTGATGTTCTATTTCTTGTCCAGTCGGTGTTGTATCTTTACTGCAGTGTTCGAATTTCCCCTTCAACTTAGTATTATAGTGAATCCTATCAGCGGGCAGGGTAATAAAAATTCTCACCACACTTCCACTCTCTGAACAAATGGTAGTGATACCTCTCCCGTCCTTATGATTCACTGTGCAGTAATTGCTGCTCAATCCACAATGTATCCAGTCGGTACCCCCCCGTCCGTCACAAAGCTGTGCAAGTCCGTGTTCCAATTGTTGCTCAAGAATAACAGAGTCCTTCCAACGCGTTTCGTACCCCACACGGTACTTCTTCAGGGATATATTATTAAACATAAAAATGTTAATGTTGCACAGCTTTGTGACGGACGGGGGGTACCGACTGGATACATTGTGGATTGAGCAGCAATTACTGCACAGTGAATCATAAGGACGGGAGAGGTATCACTACCATTTGTTCAGAGAGTGGAAGTGTGGTGAGAATTTTTATTACCCTGCCCGCTGATAGGATTCACTATAATACTAAGTTGAAGGGGAAATTCGAACACTGCAGTAAAGATACAACACCGACTGGACAAGAAATAGAACATCAAAGGTACCCGCCCGCTACAGTGGAAGTGTAGTCCTCAAACAATATTGGTGTTTCAATTAATTTTCAAGAGTTGGACTATAAGAGTTGGACTACTGCATATATCTTTTTCCACACTAAGTATTGTGCTTTTATATAGGTGTCATTTTAGTTTAGTTTATCTTTTACATTATAGGTTTAGTTTCTATTGTCGATATTGAAACTTATTAACCTCTTGTATACCTATTTTGTTTTTAGATATTTTATTATTGTATGTGGAGCATATATCATATTTGAAGAGTGGTTTATATAACTATAATAAACTAGAGAATACTTTGGTAAAGAAGGTGTAGCGCTTTCTTTTGTTGTTTGTGGCAGATATATATATATATATATTAGACTAACCCTTTGAGGGTCAGACAGGTATCCAACGTATTGTGTTACAATGCATTGTATACCTCTCTGGCACACAAAAGTATTAGGATGTATCCACACATTTTGGGGACTGCATCATCTATATTGTGGCTATTGAGTCCAAGTGAGTGCCACTGATTTCTATGTATAATCTTTCATTCCATAGTCTTTCCATAGAGATTCCATCATTACTGCAGCACAGAATTCTCAGCTCACTATCACCATTCTAGAGTGTTTCACAGCTTGTGCCCAGCAGAGGAGGGTAAATGGTAAATAAACAGGAATGAAATGTACTGTTTGGCTGTACCTTGTGCTCCGTTGATCTGGAACCCCTGCTTTATTTCTTGTTAATAGGTCTGAGAGTTTCTTCATCAAAAGAGCCAGAGTGAACAATGAGCTTTTCATGTATATGGGACTAATTACAGTATCCCATAATATATAACGACACAAACAGGAAACAGGAGACCTACAAAGAATGTGTGTTGCGCTGGATGGCGTGTTTACATCCAGTCTGTAATGCACAGCATTCATCTGATTTCAGCTATCAAACTGCTTACACATTCCACCCCTACTTGAGGAATGTGCACCAGAATCATGGGCAGCTAATTCATCATCATTAATATAACGGACTAGGAAATTAAAGGCTTTCTAAAAGGAAGTATTATTGTTAGGTAAATAGCAAAACATATACAACATGCTTAACCCCTTACTAAAAAAAAAAAAAAAAAAAGGGCAATTTCTCTAGCTTCCAAACAGGGCTGTTTTAAAGGAAAACTGTATCCTCGAAATAAGTGTCTCTTAAAGGGCCACTATCACATAAAAATGCTCTCTCAAAATCTCCTATATGTTTCATTAGCCGTTTTAAATATCAAAGACTATTCTGATGTATCAATTATGCTAATTCACCCTTTGCTTTGCAATGCGTTGCATACCCATCTGGAACTCAAAGGGTTAAAATAAGTTGTCTTACCCCTACATCCCCTGCTTATTGACATTTAACCCTTTCAGTCCTATTAACCCTTTGAGTGCTAGAGGGGTACAGAATGCATTGCTTTGCAATGCATTCCTTACCCTTCTGGCACTCAAAGGGTTAAAGAAGGGCAGTGCATTACTGAGCAGTGCCAGTGAGTAGTGGAGGTAATCTAGGGTTAAGGTAAGAAATTATTGTAATTAGCATAATCCATAAATATAAATAATTAAAAAAAAGTAGATTTCTTTCTAAATAAAAATTAGTTGACAAAACATGTAGGTACTTTTGAAAGCTCTTTCAAAATCCCCAATGTTGTTTTTAGGTGATAGTGCCTTTAATTTGCTTAACCCTTTGAGTGCCAAAGGAGTAGGCAAATGCGTTGCTAACCTCTCTGTCACTCAAAGAGTTAACAGAAGGACTTGCATAAGCAGGGGTCCTTCATACAGCAGACAGGTATATCCACACACTTTTCTTCTTTTTTTTAATATAGAGTGGAACTGCCAATTTGTAACAGCTAGGCGATCTTGAAAGAACTTTCAAAAGAAAAGTATATTTACATTAGGGCACGTTTTTATTTACAATATTTAGCTTAATTTACTTGACAGTGCAAGTTCCACAAGCGTGCCTGAAGAACTCAGACATTCTACATAGCTCTGCATTACCAACTGTCACTTCCTACCATGAACAACTAGCTCGGCTGCATAAGCTGGCATAAATACAGTTAAATATCTCATGAACTATTGTTTGAAATTGAAATGACTAGCATAAATATGGGTGATTTTTGACTCTTTCAAAATGACCCATTTGTTATAAAGTTGCTGTTGCTGTAGTCTATAACTGAACAGGGACATTGTATTACCTTCAGAATGTACATGGACCCTCAGAATCATGGGTGGGGCTGTCTCTCTCGCTATATGGTTCGAGCCCAGTGTATCTCAACGTTAGTCCTCGGGGAACACCAACAGTGCGGGTTTTCAGGTTGTTCCTGCTTAATCACATGTGAGCAATTAGTGGCGCAGTCATTGTGATCGATTCACCTGTGATTAATTAGGGATATCTTGAAACCATGACCTGTTGGTGTGCCCCGAGGACCGGAGCTGAGAATCACTGTTCTAGCCAGTCACGCCTATGATTTACAAGGCCTGTGTAAATAGTTTGAAGATAGTAAAATGACCCCACTCCGATACAGACTACAGCAGTTTAATCCCTTAACAACTTAAGACATGCCAGGACTGTCATGGCGGTCCACCACTTAAGGGCCAGTTATGGTACTGACAGGTTTCAGGTCTGCCGTGCAGCGACCCCGGAATCCATTCCTCAAAAAAAACTGCAGTGTGGTCCTTAAAGGGATAGTAATAATTCATTTTAACTTTATTTTATTTTGTAGGCATTAAAAAAACATGAAGAATGATATAAGTCTTATCTCTGAAACCTTTATGGTTTAAGAGATATTCACAAACAAAGTATCCCCCCCTGTTCAACCAGATCAGAAGGGAGCTGCCCAGGTAGACTGCAGAGAGGGACAATCTTCAATTAAGATAAGGGAAAAAGCTGAAAAACTTGTCAAGGGGGGCAGGGTTTTCATTGTTTTCATACAAAGAAAATTGTCCCCTTCTGTTATATGTCTGGTCTATGGACTGCATTCCACATCTGAGAAGAGATGGCTTACACTAGGTAAAAGGGGCGGGAGGGGAAATTTTGCTTATGAATATCTCATAAACCATAAAGGTTTGAGAGATAAGACTTATATCATTCTTCATGTTTTTTTAATGCCTACAAAATAAAATAAAGTTAAAACGAAGTATTACTATCCCTTTAAAGCAGAACTTTCACCAACATTACATTTAGCCCCAAATCCTTAATAGGGTAGAGATATACATATAAATACTTGCCATTTGCAGAATTAGTCCAGCATAAGTAAGAAAGAGAACGTTTTAACCATTTGAGTGACAGAGAGGTATGCAACGCATTGCAAAGCAATGCATCGCGGACCCCTCTGGCACTCAAAGGGTTAGGCAGGAAACAGCAGGGTACAGAGCAGACATTTTGCAGAGTTGGCATCTCTGCTTCCGCGCTGTCCGTCCCCTTCAACTCCACGATTGGCGAGTTGGAAACCTTTGTGTCTTAAGGCACCAAAAGGGACTGACAGAGCAGGCGCAGCGAGCACCTCCTGCAAGATCCCAGCTGTGCCTGCCTGCCAAAAACGTTCTCTCTCTTACTTATGCCACAATTATACTGCAAATGGCAAGTATTTATATGTATATCGCTACCATATTAAGGATTTGGGGCTAAATGTAATGTTGGTGAAAGTTCTGCTTTAACGGCCATCCTTCAGCGGATCGGGCGATCATTAAGGGGTTAAAGGCACACGCCCCTCCCACCCCAAAAAAATACAAAACAAAAAAAAAACACAATATTTTTTAATGTTATATGAAGGACACCTGGTAAGGCAAGTCTGAAAACTCAGCATTGTGAGAGGATGGCATGAGGAATAGGGGAGACTGAAGCATTTCTGGGGCAAAACAAACTGCACCACTGGGGACAAATACAAATTCCCTCTAATTTAAAAGGGGCTTTTAACACCCTGAATGCTAGAGAGATTGTGGATATTTTTTCCCATATAGTGCAATTGGTTTGCACCAGAACTACACCAGGTCTTCTTATTACATTAGCCTCAGTGTTGTGACAAGCTAGGTGTAAGCAATTAGCATTGTGTGAACCTAGGTGTGAGTGCACAACATTTTGTGAAGCTCATTCAATGTAGGACAAAACTGTGTGAAATACTATTCACTTGAGAACTCACTTTTAGCAGAAATAGAAACCAGAAGCAGTTATTATTTAACCACTTTGATGTTAGATAGATATCCAACACATTGTGGAGAAAAATCTATCTAAGATTTAAAGGGGACACAGTCCTTTATATTTTGCCCGGGAACCATCAGTGGATTAAAAAACAGCCTTGCATCAAAAGGATTAACTTGAACATAAACTGTGCTCTCAAAACTGTCTTAACCCATTGAGCGCAATGCGTTGCGTACCCCTCTGCCACTCAAAGGGTTAAAGAAACATCAATACCTCAAAATGAACTGGGAGTTATGTACATTTAACCCTTTAAGCAGCAGAGAGGTATCCAACAAATTGCATTGGATGCCTCTCTGGCACTCAAAGGGTTAAATCCCCTGTACTTTGTGCTGAGGTCTAAAATATAGTCTTACAAGTACTATATTGGGGGTGCCCATTCCTGCATCTTACAGAGCTCCCCGACTCCCAGAGCAATCTTCATAGATGTTCACAAGTAACAGAAGTGATAGTGTTGTATTTTCTGTAAAAGACTATGCTTTTCTACATACAAGAGCGACAGGCACCAATCTCAATAAATGAACTGCCTTACCACTTGTCTCACTACAAACAGCACAAACAAAATTAACCAAACTGATTGTATATAGGACAGTAAAATATTTATTATATATGAAGGTTTAGAGTTAGATTTTAGAGAGCTAACATATTATTAATGTCGCAGCATACCTCCCAAGTGTCCCTCTTTAGGAGATATTAGGGGTCTGTACCTCCCAAGTGTCACCTCTTTAGGAGATATTAGGGGTCTGTACCTCCCAAGTGTCCCTCTTTAGGAGATATTAGGTGTCCATACCACCCAAGTGTGTCCCTTTAGGAGATATTAGGGATCTGTACATCACAAGTGTCCCTCTTTAGGAGATATTAGGGGTCTGTACCTCCCAAGTGTCCCTCTTTAGGAGATATTAGGTGTCCATACCTCCCAAGTGTCCCTCTATATGAGATATTAGGGGTCTATACCTCCCAAGTGTTCCTCTCTAGGAGATTTTAGGGGTCCATACCTCCCAAGTGTCCCTCTTTAGGAGATATTAGGGGTCCATACCTCCCAAGTGTCCCTCTTTAGGACATATTAGGGGTCCATACCTTCCAAGTGTCCCTCTTTAGGAGATATTAGGGGTCCATACCTCCCAAGTGCCCCTCTTTAGGAGGTATTAGTAGTCCATACATCCTTAGTGTGCCTTTTTAGGAGATATTAGGTCTCCATACGTCTCAAGTATCCCTCTTTAGGAGATATTAGGTGTCCATACCTCCCAAGCATCCCTCTTTAGGAGATATTAGGGCTCCATACCTCCCTAGTATCTCTCTTTAGGAGACATTAGGGCTCCATAACCCCCAAGTGTCCCTCTTTAGAAGATATTAGGGGTCCATACCTCCCAAGTGTCCCTCTTTAGGAGTTATTAGTGGTCCATACCTTCTTAGTGTGTCTTCTTTTTAGGAGATATTAGGTCTGCATGGCTCCCAAATGTCCTTCATTAGCAGGGACAGTCCCTCTTTGAGACTCAAATCCTCTTTCTCACCTTAATGTTCCTGTGTTTAGGAGATCAGACTGAGTGGTATGTATATAAGTGTATCACATTGCTCCACAGAAATAAAACGTACGATAATTTTTGTATAAACTTCAGTGTATTTGTTTAGAAATTAGTCTGTGTAATTAAAATATTTTGGTCTTGGTCCAAATAATTTATTAAGTTACAGAAAGAGGTATCAATAGGTCACGAAATAACCCCAAAATTCTTGGTAATGCCCTGCCCACCAACCACGCCACCAGCTAACATCACCTAAAGCAAAAGTGTCTCTTTTTGGCCATTTGGATTGCTGGGAGACATATTGCAGGTGCTGGCTAGAAGTTCATAATATTTTAAAATGTATAATCCGCTTTCATTCTTAGGAGTTATGTTCCTTTTGAAGGAGCAGTAAACTATTTTTATGAAAAACTATAATTTATAGAGCTTTTCCTGCTGAGTAAATCAAGTGTACTCCCACCTCTGTCAGTTGTTTTATTCAAACTTTAAAACAGTTAAAATAACCAGGAAGTGAATTTACTGTGTTTACTTCCTGATTGTTCTGACAGGAAGTGACTCAGCAGTATCTATCACATTCTATGGAGAACTGTAAGTCACTGACTATCTTCTCCATTAGAATGTAACAGAGAAACTATTTGGAATTTGACCACTAGAAGGCACTGCTAATGTAAAAACTCACCGGTTTAAACAGTAATAACTCTGGAAATATGCATCTATCAGCAGTGGGAGTAGACTTATTTTACTCAAAAGAAAGCACCCTACGATATATATTTTTTCATAAAAACAGTGTACTGCTTCTTTAAATGTATCTAAACTAGTGTGTGGCATGCATTCCAGCACTGAAAAAGTTAATGCATTGACAGGCACGGAAAGGAGCTACAAGGTCATCTTAACAAGTCACCTTCTGTAGAATTCAGATATGGAGAAAAGAAAGTCTATAAATATGCAAATAAGAAAACCTTTAGATTCATCTCTAAAATTAATTACTTATCAATGACTTGTTCCAGACCATGTTCCCAAAGGAGATTACCTCTCACAGAGAGGAACAAGATCAGATTGTATACAGACCTGCAGTGTGGTCACGGAACGTTTTGTTTATGCAGTGTTAATACTGGGAATTATTTATGAAGAATATCTGCATTCAGCAGAGAATATTCTTGTTCCATAAGCTTGCAGTTGAGGTTCTTGTAATCTTTATAAAATGAGGTCAGTGTTATCTGTCCTTTGATACAAAGAACAATCATCCCAAATGGTTTCAAATTATCTCCTTAAAGGGATAGTAATGTCACCAGATGAAGTAATGTTCAAATATTCATTACTAGCAATTTGGGACCGTGTTGCCCATCATGTACTCCACTTTATATTAGCCCTTGGAGTTGCAGAGGGGTACACAATGCATTGCGTACCCCCTCTGCCACTCAAAGGCTTAATCATTGGTTAAAAAATAAACAAACAGATGGTCAATGCATCCCATGCTGCTAGTATCTCCTAAAGAGGGACACTTGGGAGGTACATAACCCTAATATTTCCTAAAGAGGGACACTTGACAGGAATGGACCATCTCCCAAAGAGGGGCACTTGGGAGGAATGGACCCCTACTATCTACTAAAGAGGGACACTTGGAAGGAATGGACCCCTAGTATCTCCTAAAGAGGGACAATTGGGAGGAATGGACCCCTAATATCTCCTAAAGAGGGACACTTAGGAGGTATGGAGCTCTACTATCTCCTAAAGAGGACACTTGGGAGGAATGGACCCTAATATCTCCTAAACAGGGACACTTGGGAGGAATGGACCCCTACCATCTACTAAAGAAGGACACTTTGGAGGAATGGACCACTACTATCTCCTAAAGATGGACACTTGGGAGATATGGACCCCTAATATTGCCTAAGAAGAGACACTTGGGAGATACAGACACCTACTATCGCTTAAAGAGGGACATTTGGGAGGTATGAACCCCTAATATCTCTTAAAGAGGGACACTTGGGAGATATGGACCCCTAAGATTGCCTAAGAAGGGACACTTGGGAGGTACAGACCCCTAATATCGCCTAAAGAGGGACACTTGGGAGGTATGGACCCCTAATACATCCTAAAGAGGGACACTTGGGAGGTACAGACCCCTAATATCTCCTAAAGAGGGACACTTGGGAGGTATGGACCCCTAATATCTCTTAAAGAGGGGCACTTGGGAGGAACGGACCCCTAATATCTCCTAAAGAGGGGCACTTGGGAGGAATGGACCCCTAATATCTCCTAAAGAGGGGCACTTGGGAGGAATGGACCCCTAATATCTCCTAAAGAGGGACACTTGGGAGGAATGGATCCCTACTGTCTCCTAGAGAGGGACACTTGGGAGGTATGTACCCCCCTAATATCTCCTAAAGAGGGACGCTTGGAAGGAATGGATCTGTACTGTCTCCTAGAGAGGGACACTTGGGTGGTATGTACCCCCCTAATATCTCCTAAAAAGGGACAATTGGAGATATGGTACATATAATCCTCAAAAGAAGTTCTGCATCCCCTGAATTTTTACACCAAAAAATGGCCTTTCCTTGTGGACATATGTGAATGAAAGTACAGGATCGTACTGAGCAGTTCTTGTAAGTGAGTGAGAATTGGTCATTTGTACAAAAGCTGATATTATTCCCCTGAGAACTGATGGCAGTAGAAGGAAGTTTGTTACACAGACAATTAGGAAACTTTCCAAGAAAGCATTCTCCACACCTTTCATCTAGTGGGAAAAAAGGAAGAGAGGAACAGATTCATTATAACCCTTTGAGTGCCAACGGGGTTGTGGCAGAGACATCTGACACCCAGATGTTGCTGTAGAAGATGCAATATAGATATATGTATATATCCTATATATATATTAATTATTATTAAGTATTAATCTCACTTTAAATACAGTCTTAATGCAGGGCTAGTCACCTGTTGGATCTCCATCTGTTTGGAACTACAACTCACATCGTCCCCAATCAGCCAGTGACTGGTAGCCCCTAACAGCAAGAAGACCAACAATTAACTCACCCCTTGCACCAATGTATTATTACTGTATGTCTTTATTTGTACTCACACTGAACTGAGAGGAATATAATATTGATGACTGTGTAAGAACAGTATATATATGATTTTTCACTTCAGTGAGGCTATTTACAGCCCATTAATCCAAAAGAAGCAGAGAGTGGTGCCTGCATTATCACTGTTCCCTCGGGGATAATGTTACTAACTGTGCACAAGAAATGGCTTTCCATTATTCTCTCAACTAATCTGTCAACTGTCAGTCAATGGTGTATCTATCAACACAACTATTACTTCAAGCATCCACCTGACAGCTGTCTGTGCAATCTATAGAGATAAGATCCCTGGAACATTTTGTCCTAATCGTTCTCTTTTCATAAATAGAAAAAACTTTCAAGAAGAGCTGACACCTCCTAATTACAACCCCCAACCCTGGCACACAGTCACACACATACACAAACACGCATACACACACACATACACTTTTTTAAACTTCAAAGGTTTTAATTTCATTTATGATTAAAGCGGAACTAACACCCCTACAAGATGTAGCCTCAATTAGAGTGCTATAATCCGTTATAACACGCTGTGTATTTATTTTGTTTTTTAAATGTGTTATTAACCCCTTCGCGTCCGGTGATGTATGCGGACCGTCACGCTGGTCCGGCACTTAAGGACCAGTGACGGTCCTGGTACGTCACGTACTTTTACTCACCGCGCTCCTGCAGAAGCGCGGTGAGTAATACCGGGGACTGAAGTTGATCGCTCCAAGACCGGAGCGATCTCTTTCAGTTCCTTGTTCAACGTGCCAGCACACGTGATCAGTCAGGTGGGGTGGCACGTCGAACTTCTCTATCTGGTCCTTAAAGGACCACAAACCCCGGGACTGCTGGTCCTTAAGGGGTTAAAGAATAATCACTAATTGCAAAAAGTACCTGGTGACGTCTTCCCCCAGAAAAGTGCATTGCACATGTCAGCACAGAGCCTATCAGCTCTCTTGTAACTCCCCCCGGCTACACGAGAACACCAATGTCATCAGCTATAGATTCTCGGACCAGCAGGAGAATCTAAAGCTGATGACGTAGATGTTTTCGTGTAGCCGGGGGGAGTTACAAGAGAGCCGATCGGCTCTCTGCTGACATGCGCCACGTGCTTTTCTGGGGGGATGACGTCACCAGGTACTTTTTGCAATTAGTGATTATTCTTTAACCCCTTAAGGACAAGTGGTCCAGGACCGTTACCTTCCCTTTAGGACCACTTTGATCCTTGCCGAAGCACTGGAACACGTTACCTGTTAAGTGTACCGGCGCGCCGCTTTGAGGCCTAAGAGAGATCACTCCGGTCTTGGAGCGATCACTTTTAGACACCGTTTTTACTTACAGTGCTCCCGGTAGAGCTCTGTAAGTAAAAAGTACGTGACGTGCTATGACCGTCACTGGTCCTTAAGGGTATAAGGACCGTGACGGTCATAGCACGTCACATAGTCCTTAAGGGGTTAGTAACATGTTTAAAAACCAAAATAAATACACGGCGCGTTATAACAGATTATAGCACTCTAATTGAGGCTACATCTTGTAGGGGTGTTAGTTCCGCTTTAAAAAGACATAAACCTTGAATTGCAAGAACAGGATATCTGAAAAGAAATATGGATAAAGTATATATAGATATACAGAGAACAGATTTAAAGGGTTAGTAATGCTCGAATTTAAGCTTATTCAATATGGCAGATTAAAAAAAATAAAGATCCTGGAGAAAGTCCTATCTCTCAAACCTTTATGGTTTGAGAGATATTCACAGCTAAAGTTCCCCCCTCCCTCATGTCAGCTGTAAAGCTGACAGAAGGAGATCTGTGTCGGCCGACTTGAGGAGACTCTTCAGCAGAGCCAAAATAGTGATATTTAAAAAGAACTACTTCATCAGAAAGGTTTACAAAGTGTGCTTGCAAACCAGACACACTTTGTAGACCGTTCCCATGAAGTCATTCTTTTTAAAGATTGCTATTTCGGCTCTGCTGAAGAACCACAGGCTGGACCCAGGACCGGGATCTCCTGCCGTCAGTAGAGCGCTGACGTCAGGAGAAGGGGAGGGAGGGGGATATTTAGTGGCAAATATCGCTCAAACCATAAAAGTTTGAGAGATAGGACTTTCTCCAGATACTTTATTTTTTTAAATCTACCATATTGAATAAACTTAAATTTGGGCATTACTAACCCTTTAAGACAAATAGTAGCAAGAAAGAAGAAATTAATAAGCCACAAAAATAATTACACTTTTAGTAATAATTTGCATGAATGACCATAACTACTCTCAATCCAGGAAGACCCAGTAAGTAGGAATTTATCATATTGACCTAGTTCAGTGGAGGAACAATATTCATTGACACAAATTGAGTTTATCTTATCCAAAACAGAGCTCCGAGATATCTCAAGATTTTTCCGTTTTGAGGGTATACATAATCTAGTACCAGAAGTTATCCTAAGAATGAGTTTATCCTCAAATTTCATTACAACACCAACCTTTTTACCCAGTAAAACCTCCCTCATCTTTAGAGTTATATTCCTATGCAAAATCTGAGAAAGAATGAAATTTATTTTTCCCCAAATCATTTTAACCTTTCCACACTCCCAACAGATATGCAAGAAGGTACCCGCTTCTTGACAGCCTCTAAAACAGTGGTTCTCAACCTGTAGGTCAGGACCCCTTTGGGGGTCGAATGAAGATTTGCCAGGAGTCGCCTAAAACCATCAGATATTTATATTTAGATTCATAACAGTCGCAAAGTTACAGCGATGAAGGAGCAACGAAAATAATTTTACTGTTAGGGGTCACCACAACTTGGGAAATTTTATCAAAGGGTCACGGCACTAGAAAGGTTGAGAACCGCTGCTCTAAAATATTCGTCAGTTGCATCATCATACATTAAAGCTAGTTTACTTGGTACTAAGTAGGATAAATGGAACATTTCATATAACTGTTTGATAGAATTTATATTTAGGCTACTCTTAAAATTCTTCTCCATAAAACTAACCATTCTTCTTCGCTTAAAGGGATAGTAATACTTTATTATTACTATCCCCCATATTGTAGATATTTGCAAAATAATTTAATAGCCCCCAGGTCCATAAAGGTTTGAGAGATAACCGAAGGCAAAGTTCCCCCCTCCCTCCCCCTTCCCTCAAGTCAGCGTTGTACTGACTGCAGGGGAAGTCTGTCATACTAGTATAGTAATACTACGTTTTATCTTTATTTTATTTTGTAGGCATTAAAAAAACATGAAGAACGATATGTCTTATTTCTCTAACCTTTATTGTTTGAGAGATATTCACAAGCAAAGTTTCCCCTCCCGCCCCTATTACCTAGTGTAAGCCACCTCTTCTCAGATGTAGAATGCAGTCCATAGACCAGACAGATAACAGAAGGGGACAATCTTCTTCCTATGAGAACAATGTAAGCCCTGTCCCCCTTGACAAGTTTTTCAGGTTTTTCCCTTATCTTAATTGAAGATTGTCCCTCTCTGCAGCCTACCTGGGCACCTCCCTTCTGCTCTGGCTGAGCAGTGTTACATCAGTAAAAGGGGCGGGAGGGGGAATTACTCTTGAACTACAACTCTGACAGAATTGAAATAACACTCTCCAAAGCCCAAATACTATGATGATTAATTAGAGCTGATTTTATTATGAAACATTACTATCCCTTTAAGTCATTTACAATTTCTATGTTATTAGTCTTCATTTTTTGTAATTAGGTAGGTAGTGATGAGCGAGCGTGCCCGGCCGATGCTCGGATCGGCTCGAGCATCGCTCTGCTCGGCACATGGCGGTACTCGTCGAGTACCGCCATGTGCTCGCCCGACATGTTCGGGTGGCGGGGATCTGTGCCGGAAGAGGCACAGATCCGAAGAAGCTCCGCTGGACCACCAGGGACTGGAGGTACGGGGGCATTGCGGAGATGAAGGGGGCATTGCGGAGATGAAGGGGGACATTGTGGAAGAGGGGCATAGACTCTATGCCCCTCTTCCACAATGTCCCCCTTCATCTCCGCTATGCCCGTCTTCCACAATGTGCCCCTTCATCTCCGCTATGCCCCTCTTCCACAATGTGCCCCTTCATCTCCGCTATGCCCCTCTTCCACAATGTCCCCCTTCATCTCCTCTATGGCATAGAGGAGATGAAGGGGGACATTGTGGAAGAGGGGCATAGCGGAGATGAAGGGGCACATTGTGGAAGAGGGGCATAGCGGAGATGAAGGGGCACATTGTGGAAGACGGGCATAGCGGAGCTGAAGGGGGACATTGCGGAGCTGAAGGGGGCATTCGGAGATGAAGGGGGCATAGCGGAGATGAAGGGGGCATTGACCAGGCACCCTCCCCTCATCAGAGCAGGGGGTGCCTGGTGTCGCCCCATTCATTCCAATGGGGCTCGGGTGCTCGGCCGAGCACTCGAGCCTCAGGGGGTGCTCGGTCAGAGCACCCGAGCACCCGAGCATCGTGGTGCTCGCTCAACACTATAGGTAGGTTTGTTTCGAATCCTAATCAATCCATGGTGCAGAAATGAGGGGCATTCTAGATTTAGCACCTGCAAGCTTCAGTTTTATCTTATTTCTTTCCCACACCTTAAAATCAATTTTAGTGCTTTCTAGAGGCTTGAGGCCTTTTCCAAAATTTTGATTAAGCCGAGCCCACATTTGGGACAAAACATCATCTCTCTTTAGGAAACTTAGTTGTAGGTAAACACAAATAGGAATCAGCCAAGGGCATTCAAATTTGTGACACAAGGTTAACAACTGTGAAAACCTCGAAGCAATGTAATAGTTATAAGTGTTTGGTACCATATATTTTCTCTCTCTCCTAATTCGTGGATATTTATCATTCCAAATAAATTTAAAAATTCTATTTTGGATTCCTGAAAACTCACTTCTGCTAATGAAAATTGGTAAAAATCTAAATAAATATAGTAATTTCGGGACAATGTTCATTCAGCTCTGCGGAATTTGTTAGTGCTATATAAATAAATAAATAATAATAATAATTTTAAGTGTGTTAATTCTCCCTATGAATGACAATGGTGTTTCCAAGTATCCAAGGTATTTTTAATCAGGGCAAAACCAGAACCAAAGTTAAGGGAAAAAAGTCTTTGCACTTATTTTGGGGATTTTAAATCCTAAGTATGTTAGAGCAATATCCTCCCATTTAAAAATAAAATATCTTTTAAAGGGTTAGTAATGTATTTTTAATAATAACTAGTACTTATATAGCGCCTTTGGCGCTCAAGGCACTTTCAGGGCACGCTCTCTAAATTAACCGAATTGGAAATAATAGATGTTATTATTACCCAATTAATGGTACTCATTTATCAACCTTGGAAGGATGAAGGGCTGAGTTGACTCAGCTGCAACTTTGAGGTTTGAACAGACTCCATAGTCAGGGACTTTACCACTGAGCTATCTCACCGGCTGTTAAATTTATATAGCGACTTTCTCCCAGTGGGACTCAAAGCTCTTTCAGGATGAACCAAATCGGCAGCTAAAATGATAGGCGTTATTATTACCCAATCAATGGTACTCATTTATCGACCTCAGAAGGATGAAGGGCTGAGTTGACCCTGCCGGGAATTGACCCTACGACCTTGTGGTTTTAATAGGCTCTGTAGTCAGGGAATTTACCACTAAGCTATCTCACCGGCTTTTTAAAACATAACAAAATATTGTAGCTATTAAAAAATAAACTAAATTATCCCAGTCCCATCTCTCAAACCTTTATGGTTTGAGAGATGGAATGTTTTAAAGTTCCCCCCTCCTTCCCCTTTCCCTGACGTCAACTGTAAGCTGACAGCAGGAGATCCTGGACACTGAAATCTAAAAAGGAACACTTCATGGGAATGGTCTACAAAGTGCGAACCAGGCACACTTTTTAGACTGTTCCAGTGAAGTATTTCTTTTTAGATTGCTGTATTTCGTCTCTGCTGAAGAGCCTCCTTGAGTTGGCTGACACGCATTTTCTGCTGTCAGCTTTACAGCTGGCATCAGTGAGGAGGGAGACTTTAAAACATTATATCTCTCAAACCATAAAGGTTTGAGAGATGGGACTGGGATCATTTAGTTTATTTTTTTAAATAGCTACAATATTTCATTATGTTTTAAAAAGACATTACTATCCCGTTAATAACCTCCCTAACCTCATTGTCCAAAGAGAGGTCCAAAATCTCTGACTTATCCTGGTTAATTGTCAGTCCTAAAAATTTACCAAAATCAGATGGCATTGTCCAAATGTTACCCTATATAATAATTCGCTAAAACGTGTGTAACAACAAAGTCATGTGCAGTAGAGACTGCCTGATCCACAGCTGATACAGAGCTGGATGCTCCTCTGTATCAGCCACGGCGCAGGCAGTCTCTACTGAGGATGACTGTCCTGCAACCGGCTGGCAGTGGCATTGTGGCCCATGTAACGGGCTCTTCAACTAGTAAATAGATATTTCAGATCTAGATAGAAAAATTAAACTATTGTCAGCCTATAAGTTTAATTTACTAACAAAACCATCCTCTCCTATACCTTTTATATCTTTGATTTCCCTGATTAACATTGCCAGTGAATCCATGCACAATGTGAAAATCATCGGAGATAGATGGAATCCTTGTTTTGTACCCTTTTCAATTTTAATATCTTCTAATTCGAATCCCATAAACTTGTGGAATTAGTATGAATAGCTGTTAGATATTGGCTAATTATTCCTTGGATACCAAATCTTTCCAGGATCTTTTCCATATGCAACCAATTTAAAGCGTCAAAAGCTTTTGAAAAGTCTAACGGTAAAAGAGGGGCATTCCTAGGCTTAGTTCAAAAGTCGACATCTAAAACATCATACCCCCGTCTAATACTATCTCCTGTTCATCTACCCAGAATAAAACCACATTGGTCAGTGTGGATTAAGTAAGGTAAAAATTTACCAAGCTTAATTGCTAAAACTTTTTGATAGAATCTTTAAATTGGTATTGATTAAATTGATGGGCCTGTAATTTATCACCTCCTCAAGATCTTTCCCTGGTTTACCAATAACGGAGATAAAATTCAAGTTTGCTTCTTTCTCGAAAGTTCCTTTCTTTAGGATATCTTGAAAATACGAAACCAAATGAGAAATCTCCTTTAGAAACAACTTGTAGTAAAGGTTTGTTAGACCATCTGGACCAGGTATTTCCTCTGGTTCTAAAGGTTTGTTCAACTCTAGCTGACCCCTCTCATTTAAACTAGGAAGTTTAACTTTGCCAAGAAAAACTTCAAACCCATTCATGTCAAAACCATTAGTATCTTTAATCAAATTCATGAAATATTTTTGGAAACACGTTACTGTGTTTTTCAGATTAGAGGACTTTCCTATGTTATCACCGCAATTCAAACTCTTTGTGCATTGGACTGGTTTGTGAGAATCAAGCTGGTGGGCCACTAATGCATGTTATTTGTTTCCCCAGAGAAAATATCTTTGTCTAATCTTCCTGATCTTCCACCTTATCTACCAATATATATAATTATTTTTTGATTTCACATATTCTCTTTGCTCTAGCTAAAAATGAATTAATGTTTTGTTTGTCCTGAGGGGTCTTTTGACTCCGTTTAAGGAATCAATCATACCTTCACTATCGTTTCTTAACAGTGTTAATACTTGTATCCAATCTTTTGTAGTCTTCAGAGAAAAACTTCAAAGTCTTAATCTTCCTAGATTTAGTCTCCTGCAATAAAAGAAAAGCTGGCTTGAATTTTCTCAGTGAAAGAAGGGCTTTTGTTATGATCAGGCCGAAGCGCCCTGTGTTAGCAGCTACAGAAGCCCTAGAGGGATGAAAACCCCAGAAGGAATGACTAGCTGCTGTCTGCTCAATGTAGAATATGTGCAGATAATAAAAGATAAAACAGTAATATAACTAGCAGCTGTTTGCTCGATACTGGCAATATATATATATATATATATATATATATATATATATATATATATATACAGAAGACGATGGACAAAACCGTATACTCACTGGGTAGGCCCCTGTGAGCCAGAAGTTAGAGGACGCAGAGTAAGGAGCGGTGCTGGCTGTTAGTGGGTGCTCCCAGGGGGCCTTGCTGGGGTAGCAGGCCGCGAAGCCTGATGGTCGAATGACTCTCTAGGTGACAGACAACTACTCACAGGACAGGAAACAACTAAAGAAGACCTACTTGTGGTAATACAATTTTGTCGAGGAGAGCAATTGAACAAGCTGGATGAATAGTCGAGACCGGAAGTCGACAAGTATGTGGATAGCTCAAAGCCAAGTCGATGATAGCAAGGGAATAACTGGGTACTGGGAGTCAACAAGTCCGAGAAAGGCTCGACGTGGAGTCGAAGGCGTCGGATAAGAGGACTGGGCACCGGGGGTCGACAGTAACGTGCGATGTTTGACGCTGAGTCGAAGAAGGAAGTCGACAAAGGATAGGAGTCGACAAAACCT